>JASCIP010000040.1:12780916-12794131 GCA_034783695.1 Sardinella gibbosa | reverse complement strand
GCCTTCATCTAAGCTATGGCAGTTAGAAAAAGCATGAGGGGCATTAGTTATGCATCTGGCACAACCTGCTCTCAGAATTATTCACTGATGAAATAAATAGGCTGCCCAAATATTTTGGAGTGTGCCATTTGGATCTGGTGTTGACAACAAGGGTTAAATACTTTCTTTGAAGAGAACGGGATTTTCTTTTAACATAACAATTGTTTGTTTGTTTTCATCATGAGCAACTTGAACTCATTGAACCTCTAATCCTTAAACCCTTTGGCAAAGAACAATTTTACATAATTCAATTAAACTTTGAGTATATTCTATGAATTATGCAAAACAAGACAGTATAGGATTATGCAACGCTGTCCAGAAAAATAAAACATGCTATTTCGATGCACCCAATGTCATTTTTATACAGTCTTGACATCTGTCAAAATTTCACAAAGATAACTTACTTCAGCCTTTATCATTCTGTAAAAAATTGATCTTGCCACTATGTTAGGCTATCTTGATGACAGAACTATAGGCTAATAATTAATTGGATAAAGTTCTTCATACCTCTGGCATTGACGGCTCCCTGCTGCGCCTGCATGTTGTGTAAAAAATTCTGTCTGTAAGCTCGTGCATAAGGTCGGTCTGCGTGCATCTGTTGTTGCTGGTATCCATAAGGTCTATATGTCCCCTCGACTCCAAGGATTAACATAAAGAGGCTAGAAATAAAACAAGCATACAAGGATGACATCATCATAATATATGCTTAAATACCTCTTAGATGTCAACTGGTCAACTAATGAAGAAATGGGTTGAGGGTGCAAATTTAAAGCAGCAAGTAGGGGGCACGTGCAACGATGAGCCAATCCGGTTTGAGGAACGTAGCGGCAGACAGACTCACTCATATCTACAATAAGAAATTGGCAGAGCGCTAAGCTCTTGAAAGATGACAGTATGATTATTAGTGTATTAAACTGGTTGTAATGTTTACAGGGTCCCGCTGGCACCATCTTTCTTGCTCCTATTTTCGGTCTCTTGAATCCCTCTACTAATTAAGACAATTACAGTACAGTAGCCTACTTTATAAAATCATTGCAACAGCGCCCCCTGCGCTATTTATAACAGTGCATACTACCAGGCTGTAGGGGGCGACATAGTTAAGACGATATCCTCATTGTCAAGAGGAACCAGTCTTGCTTGTTTTGTTTTTATTGACAAGGTGAGAGAGCAAAGCAAAGACACAGCCAGCGAGGTGCTAGCAAGTCAAGGCAGATTTAGATAATGTAATGGTCTATAAGGAACTGAATGGTCTCAGAAGTGGAATTTCAACCCTTGTGAGGTGTTGGAAGTGCGTTCACAACTACAGTTTTCCATTGCTGTCATACAATAACAAGGGTGGAGCTCTTTGCTGCAGGTTTGCTAATGTCTCATACTAAGCTGTGCAACAGTTTGGCTAATGTTAGTCATAACGTTACAACTTATCTCTTATGGAGTGCATCGTAGTTTTGTATAGGCCTAACTATGTTTTGTAAAATTATGTTTATTGATTTAACTGTCCCGATAAACTCTGTCACATAGCCTAGAGTATGCTGAACATACTGTAGGCTACTGCTGAAACATGTTCAACTTACTCACTGCAAAGGGTCGACTGCCGTCGGTGCCAGTATGATCCTCCTGTGACGTGAGGTTCATTGTCATAGGCCTATTTAGCAGTACATTTATAGTACAAATTACCTTGCTTTCAGCAAAAAATAATGTGGGATATAATGAATGGCAGAACAATATCTTGTCATTGAAATAATGTGAAATGCTTCGTATATTTTAGACGTGTCTTCAACGGTGGATTGCGGTGAGAGGATGCAGAGCCTGTTGCCAGCGTTAACTCTCAGACAGCTGGGTCGTTTGAACTCCATTCAGCTGTTCTCCTCTGGCCATGGACAAGCATGGAGCTCATGGTGTCCTCGGACATTACATGCGCGTCAGTTGTGGGGCTCCATCGGCCCCATGACCCAGAGGACACAAGCTTTGCCAACATTAAGGGATTCTCCCTCAGGTTGGGCCGTACATCAAGCAAGGTACAGATCCACTAAAAAGAAAGGCAGCCGAAGACCCGTGCAGGAGGAGGAGGAGGAGGAAGAAGATGATGAAGATGATAGTGACTATGAGGATGAACTCCAAGATGATCCAGGGCTCCCAAAGGACTACAAAGACAGAGAGAAGTATGTGGAGTCCTTTCGCTATGACCTCATCTTGAAAAGTGGTCTGGACATGGCACGGAAGTAAGTTTTGATATTGTAAGTTTAGAGTTTGATTTAAATTACGGTGTATTTACTATTGAAACAGCCTTTCTCTGTACAATTACATCTGACTGCTTTTATGGGTTTTGGTGAGAAAATGTATTCTCAAAATTCATCTCTAATTTGCTGGTGTTATGTCCTGTTGAATTGCAAAATATGTATTTTTGCTCCCTTCCAGCAAAGTGGAGGATGCCTTTTATGGAAGCAAACTGCGTTTAAATGGATCGAAACTAATTAAGAAGAGCAAAACCGTAGGTGAACCTTTTGTAGAATCCCACTTTTAATAATTTTAACTGTTGTCCATGAAACTTTTACAATAGTTGCTGTAATGTAGTTTAAAGAATACTTATTTTCCCTTGTTGATAAATGATACCACATAGACTAAAGAAGACATGACTTGAGCATAAATCAATTTCTTCATGGTAAAATTTACTAATGCAAGATTGCTCCTCCAGGTGAAAGTAGGTGACACTTTGGACTTCATACTGGATGAAAACAAAGAAATGGACTCTGTCAACCTAAAAAGAGTGATCTTCAAGAAAGTATCAGGAGAAACAAGAGATGCTGATAAGTATAAGGTGATTTTAAGAACGTGGAAAAACCTGCAACTGCCTAAGAAAGATGTTTACAAGGACTGATGGCCTTTTTGACAACTGGGCTAAAGAACTTGTGCTTGATGCTGACATCTTGAAGGATGTTTTTAATGGGAGCTTGTGGCTCTGTGGAAGTTGTCAAACACCCTTGTTAAGTGCTTTTTTGTATCAGTATGACTCCATTTTCTATGAAAGGTCTGTGTTGTTTTGGTTGATTTCATATTGGGAAAGATCCAGTTATCACGTTACAACCAACTGACAGGTCAACATGGTACAAGCTTTAAGTCTGACCTTTAGAATGATTTTTTCTTTACTTTTTTTTTCCTATAACACACAAGTCAACAAATGTGAATATTTTTCATCACTATCGAAAAGCTTCAAAGTGCACATTTCAATAGAGAAGTGGGTGTTTGGTTTGGGTTGGAGTTGTCTGATTTTGAGAGCTGATGCTCTCTGATAATGATCATTCAGTGGAGTGGCTGCTGTTAATGATCATGATTGTAAAGCACTTAAAACAGAATAAAACAAAAACTGTAAAGTAACTGATGTGGTGACTGGAATTGTATGTTCATCAGGTACATTCATTGGCAGTTACTATGAGAAATGTTACAGAAACATAATCTGAACTATATCCATCAGTGTCATAGGCCTGAGATGTCTCTACTGAGCCAAAATCAGCAGCTCAAGTTTACTTTATGCAAACCACTACTGGAATTTTCACATTTTCACTGCGATCACCGTCTTATTGATGTTTCATAAGTTAATGCCAGATACTTACATCTACACTATGTGTAACTATGTTATTTTTTAAAGGTCTTACACCTGTAACATTATATCTCCCTAGGTCACATTTTGTCATAACAATAAGGCCCTATGATGGAGAGTGGAGAAACAATTCAAAGCATACTTTCAGGAGAAGATGGAATAAAATAACATCTTTAATTTTACATTATATTGTTGCTTATTTATTTAAAAATATAGTGACCACCTGTTGCAGTAGTTAAATACAGATTTAAGGGACCATTTACCATTTTAGGACAGAACATCTTTGTTACAAAAGACAAGTACTGGGACGCTGCTACATCTAACTTAGAAATCTGTTTGTTGCCAACTTTTAAAACCTTGTTTGTGACCTATTGTGTTGCATTAGTGTTAATGTTATGTTTTCTGTTAAGGCTACAATAGCTTATCAACATGTTAAAAAGTATAATTACAACAGTAATATTTTGGCGTTTAAATAAGTACTACCCTCTCACTACCAAATGATAGTGATCTCAATTATAAACCAGGGCTAGAAATTGCTATCAGCTTACCAATACTGCAAAGTGTTACCAGTGATGTTGTTGATGCTGTTTTGAAAGTGAAACGATTTACTAGTCTATTCCATTTACACGTCAATTGATGTGTGGCTGATAACTAGCTCACTGTGAAAGGCAAATCAGAAAGTCAATTTCAAGCCCTGATAGGAAGCTATACCGTCTGGTGTGGCAGCTACATTTTTACAATACATCCTGTAAGAGGACGGACCATCAGCTTGGCCTCAATCTAAATAATTGGTCCTCGTCGTGGACATTTTGTAAAAGTTAAACTATAATCTTCAGCTTAGGTACTTGTGCAAATAATACATGTTTGTGAGAAATACAAAAACAACAACATTGTAGAGAGGTGTTAAGAGTATGACACAGTGCTTGATCTCTTGGCCTTCTTCAGAATGTCACACTTTTTCCGATTAGGCCGCCTACAACGCTCATCGATGCTTGGGACACACTCGTAGTGCCAAACTTCCTCCATCTTGTCTACTGGGTACACCGCCTCTACATAATGGCGAATCAGGCGCAGTCGGACAGGGTCCAGCTGCTTTTTGTTACAGGCGCCCGAGTGATTGTACTGAAGCCGCAGGTTCTCCTGGGTAAAGAGCTCCGGGAAGAGACGCACCAGCAAACGGGCAGCAAAGTTCCCCACTGAAAGACTCTGCTGAACAATCTCTCTCACCTCAGAGTCTGACAGCAGGTACACGGAAGGCACAGGGAAGTCAGGAGGAGGCACAGCAAGCTCCTCAAGTGGGATCTTGCAGAAGTCTTTGCTACTTTTTTCAGGAGGAAGAGGTGGCATTTCAAAGTCCTCTTTCAGGCGCTCAGAGGTCAGTTGGCTTATTTGGCTGGCAGTTACAAAGTCTGGCTCCGACTTCGGTGGATAAACTTTGCGTTGCTGTTGGTACGAGCGGCGCTGCTCTGTGTCCCTTCGCCTGCACCGCTCGTCTAATTTGTCCACAAATTCAAGGGTCCATACTCGATCATTCTTGGCCCGTGGGTATAACAGCTGAACATAATGACGGATCAATCTGATCCTTACTGGATCAAGTTTCTTCTTGCCTAAGGTACCACTACAGTTGTAATGCTTCCTTGCATTCTCATATGTGAACAACTCTGGAAACATAAGGACAAGCAAGCGAGAAGCAAAATTTCCAATGGACAAGCTACAGTCATAATTATTCTTAAGCTGCTCTTTAGTGAGAAGATATTCCTGTGGTACATCAAAATCAGGAAGAGGAATCTCAAGTGTGTCAAAATTGATGGGTGACAAAAATGATTTTTTAGTCCTTCGATTTGGACGATCATAATCACCAAATTCACTGATTTTAACAATTGAAATATCATCTGGCAGATTTGTGTCAAAGTTTTCATCCTCCATGTTGTCCAAACCATTTCCATTCCCTGGAATCGCTTCCAGTGCTTCCTCCATTCGCTGAATACAAATCTGCAGCCACGTGTCCTCAGGGACATCAGGAAAATTTGCTTCCATATACTTACGAATGATCTCCAACCTGTCAGAGTCTAGTAATAACTTCCCTATACTGTTACATCCACCATAACCCTCCGGCAGTTTGCCCTCCTCGAAGATCTCAGGGAAAAGTCTATTTAACAAGAAAATGACAAAGTCATCAGGGGACGAAAAATCATCAAGTTCTCCCCCCACCTCTTGGGAATCCAATATGAGGTCTGAGGACACGTTTGGATGATCACTGGTGTTGTCACCAGACTCTACTGATAGTCTCTCATCCTGCCCATCCTCATTGATGAAATGGCAAGGTTGACTCTGGTCCACTTCAAAACTAAGGCCAACAGGAGTCTGTTTACCATGGGGCTGGCCATTTTCCATGTCTTTTTGGGCCCAGAAACGATTAAAAAAGTCATTAACTTGCAGCAGGCACTCAGTCTGCCAAACGTTACTGTTTTTCACCAGTGGGTAGCAGACTTCTACATAGTTGCGAATGAGCTGAATGTGAAGGGAGTCAAGAGTCTGTTTGCCTGCAATGCCACAGGCACTGCAGCCATGAATGCAATCCTTGGCTGTAAACAGCTCAGGAAAAAGCTGGACCAGCAGCCTGCATCCGAGCTCCCCAGCAGTGGACGTCTGCTCCATCAGCTGAGCAAGCTCATCACTTGTTAGCTGATATTCTGGCGGCGGTTGGAACTCCATCGCCATTTCTGAGGGTTTGATTTGTTTCTTAATGCGTGTGACCTCCAGAGATAGTAAGTCCACTTTGCTGTGCAGTTGAGTCATGCTGGAGTTAAGCGTGTTCAGGATGAAGAACATTTTCTCAATCAAAGGGTAGAGGTTTGGATCTGTTGGAGTTGCAGCTCCTGAACCCCCTTGGGCAAGGCTCGGCTCACATCGGTTATTCTGCCCTGGACTGCACAGCTTCGGGAAAAGGATACTGTTCAACCGAGCCCCTGCTTCGTGCTGTCCATGCTGGTCCAGATTAGATGCATCCTTCTTTTCTGTAATACGATGGGAGATACTATACAGTGGCTTCCTGTAGGAGGCGATGGTCTTCTCTTGGGCAGTGTCCTTTTTGTCAGACATAAGGCTATGGAGCTGTGACCTTGTGGATTCTTCACACCCCTTCTCCTGCACATGTTCCCCAACCTAGAAGGGATGAGACAAAATACAGATATGAGGTACAGTATAGTCAAAACTGTCCCAAACTTATGTGTTAAATTTGTTGCATGTAAAAACAAATGTAGATACTTAATTATTAACACCTTATACAAATCTTACAGCATCAGCAGCATCATAACAATAGAAGAATAACATATTGTTGTGGGAGCAAGATGATATCATGAGATAACAGCACAAAATTGATAATCCGGTAAATTACCTCACTAGCAAGTTTGACCCTCTTTCTGCTGATAGGCTGGTCTAGGTTGATACTCATATCATCTGACTCTTGCTGTGCTTCAGAGCAAGTAGTGATGCCGTCTATGGCGGCACCCTGGGACTTTCCCACAGCAGCCTCTGAAGTCTCATGACAGCCTTCTAGTACTTCTGAATCTTCCTCTGTCTTAATTTCTTTTGACAATTTTCCTGAAACAATAAAGCATCTATGGCATACACAACACAATACCCAAGCTCTCCTACACACTTAAATGAAATAAGTCAAATCAATACATTTGTAACGTCATACATCCATACAGAATCATTCTAGTCATAAACAGGATGAAGTAGGACAACTTTATCTTACCTTTCTCTAGCATGTCTTTCTCTACATTGTCCTCAGGCTTGATGACATTCATATCCTAACAAAACAATTCAGGATATTTTACAACAATAACAATAAACAAAACAATAAACCTACAAAATATGATTTTGTTATTGATAATGTCTGAGCAAAAATAGTAATGTAGTTTTTTTTTTTATCTGGACTTTTAGCCTACATTATATTTGTTTGTTAAAGTAATTACTAATCCAGCACTTTGTATTGAGACATATTGGAAATATACTGATATTTATGAAGTTGTAAACTGCCACTGCTCATTCTCAATACTTCTTGACTTGTTAACGACCAAAGAAATGTCAACTGATTATGTAAGTTTGACTTATATAACTGAAAGTTCAACCAATCCCCTGTATTTTGACTAGAAATTGACACCTGATTATGAGTTAAAGCAAGGCAAAAATAACTGCAATGTAGCAACTATGTCACTGACATTTCCGGATATGGTGCAGTCCACCTTAGTACAATGTTTATTCGTAAACAATTACACTTCCCGATCTCTTGCAAAAACACTTCCAAAGTTTGAGGTAGGATTGTGTTGAATAAGAACCTACATAACACGTTCATCATACGTAAGTACATAACCCCATGAAAAACATGTTACTTTCGAGGCGCACTATTTTTCTGTCCGTGAGAAGTTGTATTTGTTTATGTTGTTTATCTGTATACAGGTCGGGGTGTCGCCGGGTGCACAGGGGCGGCGCTGTAACTCTGTGTCTTGCACACGCGCCTCTCAGACTCCTGTCCACTCCACTTCCTCATTCTTCCAACACAAACCCACGAATCGTTACAACCTGAGGGACAGATGTATCTCCCATACTGTACTTTATGCATTAACACGCACAAATAAAGGTTTCCTGGCTTCTTGGTGGTGCATTCACCCGCAAACGGCAATTCAGTCTCTAACCCCAATTTCTCGTGGCTATTTCTTTTAAGTGAGGAATTCTTATTGCGTGACGCGGCAAGAAAAACATTCTCCGACGGATTTACCCCTTTGCGGCTGTTCTGCTGTAAACATACCTCTGCACAGTTGTAAAACTTACCTCTGTGGTTCTCTGCAGCCTTCTGCAATAGTTTAAGGCGTGTTAAACATGTCCGCTGTGATTATCCCTGTGGTTTTGTCCACGGGTAACTGTTGTCCGTGTTTCTCGATCGCCGCCGTGTTTTTTTCCTGCTAGTGCCCTCTCGCGTGACGTGACGGTACTGGCCTGCTGTGTCATTTCCGCACAGCTGTGGATTGCTGTGGGTGAAGCGAAAGCACAACATATTGGGTACTGCACACTGGGTTCATTAATCCAACTTGTGCAGCACAAAACTTCCTCACACCTCTTGAAGAATGCCCTAGTTGAAAGCACATGCAACCATTAACGTCTTTCAAACAAGACCTTGATATAAGATCATAGGCCAAGCCCACAGATGTAGACTACCAAATAATCAAAACAAAACCATTCATCCAGTCTGTGCTCCACCAGTTCATACACCACTAGACAAACTGTGAAAGAGCTCTGAACATTTGACTGTAGCCCAGTATTGCAGGCTATCATTTGATACCACAAAAGCACAGCTAAAATGCATGGCATGATAATGGCTTGTCTGATGAAAAGAGTCTATTTTGTTAAAAAGTCTGTGCAGCCTGTAGCAGCCTTTTGTACAAAATAAATAAAAATATTGTAGACTTCAATTCAATGCACACCAGTCTGTTTAGTGAACAATAAATAATCCTTTTCATCGTCTGTGCCTTTTTCAAATATTTTGTGGTCACAAATGTGCTTTTTAATGATAACCTGCGGTTTAATGAGAATCCTTTTTTTAAACTTGGAATTAAAATTTTAATGCAGGTTTATGGAAATAAATATTGCATCTTCAAGTACAATGATAGGCTACACAAAGCTGTCTAATGCAACACCTTCAGCAAACAGCTTGTCTTCAACTATTTGCTGTATGTTATAACTATATGTTTGTCATAAATAACCCAAAGGTTTGTGCCATTTCCCATGATTTTGGTAATGGGCCTATAAGACATGGAAAACAGACCAAATTCACAAAGACAAACAGAAAATTACAGAGACAAGGATTTGGCATATGACAAGGACATTTCAAGAATTTACTTGGGATGTTTGTCACCTGAAACTGATTTTAAAAGCTAATGGGATAAGAATGGCATACACCTGGTTGGATATGAATTTTATCAACATCTACTCACAGGTCCAGACACAATTAACACTCTTTGCTCATTGCTAGATCAATGATCCATGACCTCCCACAGAAATGTCTATACGCTGTTAGATTGGTGTGAAACGCTCTTTGTGATACGCATGTGTATGGCGGGGTCGAGGAAGAATCAGTCATTACTTGGGTAATGGGGCCATCTGAATTGCAGGGCACATCATTGGTCAGATTCTTCACGCACTTGAGCGAGAGACATTTGTACATGCAGGTATGTCAAGTCATGCAGCAGTTCTGGAGAGGGGGATGACATTCTCATCTTGCTCACTGAGCACTGCTCGTTAAACATCAATAAGCTGCATACTCAACCCCCTCACACCGCAAAATAAAGCACCTGCGGGGGTAAGATTTCATACATCAAGATGTGCCCTGCCTTGCCATCAACAGGTTATTCATAAAACAAGAATCTATTGGGGAGTTTCTGTATCCTCAGTTGTTGGCACTGCATTGATACCATACCAGATTTGAGCACTTTTATGTACACATTCAGAGACCTCAAAATTGAATGAACCCATGCATGGTATGTATTTAGACTTGTGGTGTACTCACCAAACCAATTAAGTGTTGCAGTGATGGATACCCAGAGAGAGACCGCAGGTTGGGAGAGACCTCTGCTGGTCCTGCCTGGTGCCCAGCTGCAGTGACACCATACTGGGATAGGGTGGAGCTGCTGTCCTATGCAAGCAGTTTATATAAAACCCAGTCAAGTGACACAGGAGTAGCCGAGTTTCAACAAATGCCCAAACCACAAAAATCATTTCGTCAGAGCCGAGACAGACAGTGTTGGGTTTCAGCGAAGCATGATACAGTAAGATCTCATGATCTGAGAGTGTCCCGTCTGCTGGCTCTGTTTTACTTAGGCAATCTGAAAACACATACTTTTATGACATAGTCGGATCATGGGTTGGATGAATCAGGAATCAGGAATATATCTAACTTCTACCAGTAGCTGATATATTCATAAAAGACACTGCGTCCAACCAAAAAAAACGAACTACTTCATTTACCATTTAGATCTGCAGGCCATTTCCAGGGAACTAAATTTGTTTCCCTACACTGTCATGCTGAAAAAAAAAAAAAAAGTTGTTTAGTCCTCTGCACCCAAATGTGACTTCACTGATTCACTGTTGTGCAAATAACGGGCCAGAAAAAAAAAGAAAAAAGAAAATCATTTTCAATTCTCTAAACCGGAAACCCTGCTGTGTTTTTGACTGCCACTTTTTTCCCCCCTCTTTACTTTTGTTCCTTTTACTTTGCCTCTGAATTTCCTCATGTCCGCTCAAGGCATGGATAAATATTTCATGGATGGCTAGAGGCTTGCCGCACTGCACTGTGTACCTGAGTGGAGGCTGTGTTGCATCCGACCGCCAGTCAAGAACACTGAGGGAACAGGGGAAGCCGACATTCATTTTTGTTTTGTTTTGTATTTTATTTTTTAAACAAAATAAGTTTGTTTCTGAAGATGTCACTGGCTGGCTAACTGACAACAAGCAAGTCCCTGTGCCACTCTCTGCTTCAGTCCCAGGAGTAAACTCCATGTCCTTCAGGTGGGGTATTGGGGTGGGAGGGGGGGGTAAGTCTGGATGGAGGTAAGGAGGTGACGTGGAGTGTGGTGGTAGTGGGTGGTGTTGGGGGGGTTGGGGGGGGGTGTGGGGGTGGGTGAGTGGGTTGTATGTCTGTAAGGGGGCTGCTGGTTAGGGTGACGCTCCTCCACCCCAGCTTCACACCCTTGTTGTCCCTCCGTGGAGAGCGCCTGGGAAACCACAGGCCACCACCCTGGCGCCAGCCCGCACGACGGTCCAATCAATACTGCCGCATTTCCTGTCCATTTGCTCAGGTCACGGGAGTGGGCCTCATTAATTATTTCTGCCAGCACAGCTTCAAGTGTGCCTGTGGCAGGACCAAGGGAAGCAGCTTGACCTTTTTTTTTTTTTTTTTTTATTTTGCTCTGATTTTTTCTGCCATCACACACACTTGTAGTGGAAAAGCAAGAGAACAGGATGATTTTTGAGATATCTTGGACAATGGTTGAGTTAGCAAGGACAAATAAATAAACCCAATATTTCTGTGACAAAAAAACAGACAAATAAACCAAAAGCAAGCAATTATATAGTTTAAACATATTTTATATATAATTTATAACGGAAATACCAACTTTAAACTGGACATTTGAAATACACAGATGGTTATACAATCAAGACAGCAAACCCATTTGCTTCCATCAGTTGACTTGCACATAATGCAGCCAACTGTAACCTTCTGTAGTTCACTCTATTCTGCCCATCAGACCCATCTGCATGAAATTGCACTGATGCCATTTTTTCAATTCAAAACACACCTGGTTCCAAATCTGTCTGTTTTCCAGGCACCTGCACATATAAAGTCATTGATGAAAAGTGTTGTGGTATCGATGTTGTGACAAATGAGGTAATGTGAAAGTAGTGGTGTTGGTCAGATCTTGGTGACGGCAGTGGCGATGTTCTCTAGAGCAGATCGCGCCTCTGATGGAGGGAAGCGCTTGATGGCCTCCAAAGCTTTGTTTCCGTGGTAACTGCACAGGTCCATGGCTTTGCTCACTCCTTTTTCGGTCTTGATCATTAGCCACAGCTGCCCAGGGGAGAGGGGGAATAAATGAACATGTTGTCAATTGATGATTTCCAGCATATTTCATACTTCCGTGTTCAATTAAAAAAAAAAAGAAAAAAAAAAGACTTTTGGGAAAACTTTAACTTTGTTCACCACAAATTGTGACACACAAACAGTTTTAGAGACACAGACAGACAGACACACACACACACAAACACACTCACTTATCCTTACATCATGGACACACTTAAACGTTAGTCTCTTCCCCTTGTGGTTCAGCTTCTGCCCTGTTAGGACACCACTTGCTTGAGGCATTTGGTCAAAATGATTTGGAAGCCAGGCTGTACTGAAAAGCCCCTGGGGGCTTTTGTCTTAAAAACACCAGGCAGAGAGCATCACTTGACTCAACCATAATGTGGGTCTATGTTCACTTTTGGGAAAGGGACACACAGATGCAGTCTAAACATTCTACCCTGGCATGCTCTCAGTTCTGCATGTGGAGTTTCAACATAAATGACGTTATAGAGGCAATTTCCTGTTACATGTCCAAGAACAGTTTGTATGAAATGCTCCCCCATTTATACGTTTGTCATCCCGATTACTGTTTTATCTGAGTGCCACAGAAACTATACTGTCCTTCACTAAATGCCTCAGTAATTTCTAGTAACATTTAGAAGGTGTAACCATCAGTTTGGCTGAGGCCTATTAGTTGATCTCTCTTGTATTTGACAGTTTAGCGCAGCGCTCATACTGATGGCTGTCACACAGATTTAGCACAGTTTCCTCTGTGCCTCCGCGTCCCTGCCCCCTGGTGAAGGAGATTCTCCACCGATGCCACCGTCCCCGAGTCGCTCTGTCTCCTCCGTAAATAGGCCCGGGTACTTTATCCCCCTCGATCTGGTTTCAGACGCGACCCGAGATCCCCCGGTTCTCTCCCTCTTCCTGTCCCCCCCCCCCAGCCCGCCCCCCACCCCGC
>JASCIP010000040.1:12520753-12531166 GCA_034783695.1 Sardinella gibbosa | reverse complement strand
AACAGACAAACAGACAGACAAACAGACAAACAGACAAACAAACAAACGCCGATGAAAACATAACCTCCTTGGCGGAGGTAACAACAACAGCAGCTCTGGCTGACACATCATGCCCGCTGTATGGGAATTCCCCTCTGGTGATGAACCAGGCAACACCCTCACCTTGACACTGTCCACTGACCAGCCAGTAGCCCTCGGTGCAGGAGCAGGTGTATCCTCCGTCTGTGTTGAAGCACACTTGGGTGGGGTTGCACTGGTGAGTGTTGGCCTCGCACTCATCAATGTCTGTCAATTAGGAAGGAAGGGAAGGTTCTGAATTCAACAGTGGAAGTCAGCACGTAAACTACAAGTCAGCAATGTTCCTGACAAGTCTCCAAAGCACTCTGCATGCTTTGTATATAATAGCAGTAGTAATGACCCCATTAGTAGTAATACCAGCAGTAGGACTGTGTTATTTTATGATTACTGAGTCACTAAGTTGTGAAAAGTTTAAGATTAAGCAACCAAGAGATTATGCAGTGACTGTTATATGCTTCCATTCATAAACTAAATCTTGAATGAATTAAAATGTAAAATTTTGTGGATGTAGTAAATGGTTTGCTTGACGTGTGGAAAAATGTTAGGCTGTACTTCATGAGAAGTAGAATGGTGTGTCCTGTCAGTGTTGTACAGTCGCACCACCCAAAGGCATTTTAGTGCACAGACTTCAGTATTCATGTCTTCCCCTTCCACCCCCATTTTAGCAAAGTATTACAGCATAATCTGTACATTACCTTATGTGGCTATCAACACAGCTCAAATTCCTACCAACCGTTCATGGTTCTCAGACAATGAAGTCACACATATAACAAGATTTTGGAGGATTGGAGGATTGGAGGAGAAGGGGGTGGGTGGGTGTAGGAGAACAGGGGGTGAGAGTGAAAAATCCAGATAATTACTTTTTGTTTAAACTAGCAGCTGTGATGCTGACGGATGCTAGAGACCCGTGTCAGTGCCAGGATGGAGCGAGCGAGGCAGGCAGGGTGGAGCGGGGTCTCGGTGGGAGCGGAGCGGAGCGAAGTGGAGTGGGGGCAAAGAGTGAGAGAGGAAGCTGAGCCAACAGTAACACAGTGCGGCACCTGTTAGCACTTAGCCGGGAAAAAAGGAGCGCACCGTGCGGCAGCCTGACCATCTGGCCTCCATGTGTACTACGCCGCGACCCCCTAGAGCCGAAATGCACAGCTCTATGTGGGAGCGTTTCAGTTCAGCTCCTTATATAGGCTGGCTAATGACAAACAAACCAGAAGGGGCCTGCTGATATGCCTGTCAGTTTTCAATGAAGAGATACAGAGCTTATGGAGAGACGGTAGGGAGGGAGAACGGAGACAGATGGACAAGGGATGAACAAGGGATAGAGAGACTGAGAGGGAGAAGGATGGAGAGGGAAAGTTAGGGCCGTGAGAGTGTGTGTGTGTGAGTAAGTGAGGGAGTGAGTGAGATGTGTGAGAGATAAAAAAAGACAATGAAAATCAAGAAAGGGAAGGCTTGGCAACAAAGCACTTTCAGCGAGAAAGTCAAGATAGCATTAAGTGACCTACATAGGAATTCCTTCCCTTTACACTCAACGTGAAAAGAAAACACCGTGTGAAAATATTCCCATAGATAAGGATCATGAGCGCTGAGTGGTTATGCCAATGTAACAACAACTGCAGGAATATGACCCACAGAAAGGAGCGCTTTGAGAAATGAAGTCTGGCCAATGTGGCAGTTAAGATAATGCTGGAGAATGAGTGTATGCATGTGTACACAATACCAGGAGATCTCTGTCAAAACAGCCACTGCTTATGAAGGGAAATACAGAATACCTGCCACCAAGCAAGCTAAGCTTAGTGCCAGGCATTATGGAGTTGACATGACATGACTTGTTCCATTAGCCACTGTGCAAACGACTGACATCATGCTGGTGGATGGTGGAAAGACATTAGGCATGTTTAATTTAAGCATGTATAAACAATTAAGAATACACAGAACACATACTGTATATGTACAGTATATTATATTGCAGCCAAAGCAAAGGCAGAAAATAGAACCGCATTTGTGTATTTACGCGTTCATTTAAGAAGGACCCTGGGCAGCAGTTACGTTATGGTCTGGATTACATGTAAGGGCCTGTAAATAAGAAGGGTTGGTTTCATAAACACAGCGACACCTGGACGAGGCCAAGGGAAATATGCTGGCAACATGAAGTGGTTGACTCTGCACATGAGGCATGACGAGTTCTATCACTCCCTACAATTAACCCAGTGAAAAACAAGCTGAGTCACTCCCTCGTAAACCTGTCTAGACCGGCCATTGGAGAAGGATTTCTCCACAAATAAAGCAAACGCTGCGATCAAATGAAACATAGACCAGACCACTTCTCCGAGCCCTTGAGGTTAAACGTTAGGGTTAGGGTTCGCTGGCCTTTGGAAATGCCTGACCCTCTCTCCTGCCGTAAAACAAAGACGTGCCTGTGCAAGGCCCTGTCTGGGGATGAGGAGAGGAGAGAGATTGACGACGAAGAGGTCAGTCTCGAAGCTCTTTGCTCCATTGCGGCATCACTCGCCGGGCCCCTTTGGCTAAGTGTGCACCTTCAGAGGACTGGGATCTCAAGGAGCCTCCCTCCCTCCCTTCTAGCTCTCCCACCCTGCAATGGCTTGGCGGGCTGTAAGGCCACAGTTGGCAACACATGACCTCATTGCTGGCTGTGGCCACTAGAGATGCTGAAATAGCATCTTGATTTTTAGGATTCTTGTGGTTTACCCAAACATGGCTTACAAGTAGGATCTTGGACCACAAAGACATAATTATTCGAGTCAAAGCTAGGAGTCCTCTATTGGAGTGGCAAATTACATCAGTTTTCCACTTATTACCAAGCTATGCCTGATCTGACATAAATTGAGATAATTATACCCCAATAGGTATAATGTATGTCCATTTTAAGCATATGTCCCTATTGGGCAACTCTTCATCTCTCAAGCAAAGTGTTACAGGCCTGAGAAAGACATTATGTCAGTCTGTGTTTACACTGGAAACCCCCATCTCAAACTCAAATCAATCCTAAGTTCATAGATGAAAAATGGGTTACGTTAGAGCAGCTATTTACGCTCCAGTTTCCTTTTTTGTCCTCCCTTAAGTTTGTGCACTTAGAGAGACAAAACATAGCCAGTAACATGGCCACAAACGATGATGACTAAAAGACTAGAGATATCCGCTGAGAGTAGGTGCTCCATTGAGCTCCTGGGTATTTGTTTTGGCACTTTGGCGACCACATCTACATCTTGGCACGCGTAGCAGCAAAGAGCAGTCAGGCCCCTCTACAAAAGTACTCAAGCAGTCTCTCTGGCCCACTGCCCCACAACCACCACAGGTATGACGAAATTACAGAGTTGCATTTTGATGTGTCTGTGCACAGTCTGTGACCAAAAAAGGCCCTCAGAATCCCTGGGATGCCGCAGGGTAGCCAACACAAAGCCCGGCTTCAATAATATGATCTTGTTTATCTAGAGAGGAGAATACATGATAAGGATCGATCCCTCAGACAAACAAGAGTTCTGGGCAGAGCCACTGACGGGAGATTCCATGTGCAATGCCAGAGACCTTGATCCAAGGAACCACATGGGGCTCACATCTCACATATGCAGAAACAAAACCTCCTCTATCTGGTTCCAAGACTCTGGCTACTCCGGAGAGAACAAGTGGAAGAGACCTGCCTTAGGCACTCCTGCCCTTTTATCTACTGTCGGCACGGTGGTGTGATGTTTGCCATGTTGCTCAGGGTCAGAAAGGAAATGAAAAATGTGGGTGAACACTGGTTGAACTCACCAACACAGGTGCCATCCTCCCCAAGTGTGTAGCCAAGGACGCATGGTGCCGTGCGGCTCACTATAGGGTAGCTGGGTGCCACGGGCCCTGGAGGTGGGGGAGCAAACTGGGGCTCACTGAAACCCACAGATGTGTCAGGATAAGCAGGAGTCTCCGGGTAGGCGGGAACATCGGGCCTGGCATAGGACTGAGTATACAAGCTCCGGGGGATGCACAAGTAACCTCCGTTCTGATTGACGCAGCGCATATCCAGTCGACAGGCATCTGGCAGAGTCCGGCATTCATCAACATCTGAGGACAATGAGGAACGAGTAAGAAATCCATGGAATCAATTTGGGTGGATTAAAACACAACCATACAAGGCATCAATATGAGATCAACAAACCATTAATAAACTAACCAATGCACTGCCTGCTCCGCCTGTCATATGTGAAACCTTCAGTGCAAGTCTGAGGAGATAGAAGGGACAAGCATGCTCAATACAAAATACATGGAAGACATTTATCCGAGAATTCATATGGTGCAGAAAGCCTAAAGTTAGACTTGGTCGTCATTTAATCTGGGGCAAACTAGCAGAAAAACAAACAAAAAAAAACTTTTTGAAAAATTAAAAAAACTTGAAAAACTTTTGAAGAACTTTAGCTTAGCTTGCTTGTATTACGTTGAAATTATCTAACGGATCATAGCCTACCTGTGCTTTTCCAGAGTGAATGCAGCACAATGCAAATGCAAGAACTGTCAGCATTCTGCAAGACAATGAGATTAGTAGTGTTGTTGAATGAGACCTCATCCCATTCATTTTTCCTTTCACCGACAATGCGCAAATCAAGGCTTGAAAAGATGGAAAATCTGTTTATGGAACTCTATAATCTAAATAATAAACTGCTTTTTGTCTTCTGAAGTCAACGAATACAGATTGTTCTGAAATAACGGTACCTTACCTCTCATATGGCGGGGAACTCGAGCCACGTATTGCAAATAACATGTTTTCATGAATCCCTGGGATCCCCCTTGAAAGATCGTATAAAGCGGCCCGCAAAATCCGTCCAGTAAAAAAGTGCAGAACTCCGCACCACCTTCACAGACGTGCGGGATGAATGCGTAAATGTGGCGTCCTCGCCTCCCCCAGTCAGCGTGTTAACGCGAAAACCAACACCTGGGTTTGGTTAAGCACTCTTCCGTCGACCTAAAGCAACAGTGCATTGACCAAGTAAAGGGGGAGTGTCTTACAATACGAACTGTTCCGTTTTCTAGACACTCCGTACTCTCTACAGATTGTTTAGCAATGCAAATAAACGGGGCCCCAGAGTATTTTGACAACAGCTGGATTCCATCAAAAGTTAGACAGCCCCCTTTGAAGGAAGTGCGCGCCAGAGTCTGCCACAGCAGTCGCCGACACAAATTTGACCACGGCGGGCGTTGCGAAAAGACGCGCAGTGACGGAAGGGTCCCTTTCCATCTGGTAATCCCATTAAAATAATTTCCGAAGAGTGTCCGACACAAGGGCTTTATTTCTTCAAATTTCGGACACCTGCTCTATGGTCCTAGGCTACTAGAGACACTCCATGAACAAACATTCCCTTGGAGACTGACCACACTCAGCGTTGGGGTTACGAGGTCACTGCCCTACATTCTGCAGTGTTTTTTCCTCTACATCCCACAGATATTTGGAAAGTGCTACCATTGAAAGGCCGTGGTGTCTTTGAACTGTTATCATGTGTCTCACTGGATTTACACCATGTTTTGGCCAGGGTTGGCACATTATCAAACTAGGATACAACAGATTCAATTTTAGTGTGTGGTGTGAGTGATTCTTGTGTAGGCTACTCTCTCTCTTTCTTAGAAAGAACTTATTGGGACCATTGGAAAGAAATAAAGGTGAAAATTCTCTTGCAAATTCACTCAGGTTGAAAAAGGATGTACAACAGTAAATGGAAGAGATGTTTTTATTTTTCCAGAATAAACATGTTTAACCTATTGGCTTTTTATCTTGTCTTAGAATTTCTCAATTTTGGTGAAACTTAATAGATTAAATAAAAAAAGTTTACTATTGGAGCAAAGAAATGACCCCCACCCGCCTATAAACTATAAATTATATTGCCCAAATCATGAATATAGTACAAATAATTTCAACCATGAAGGCATTGTGGAGTCTGTGTTTCGTAACAATATTCCCTTACAGATGCTCAGTATAGGGAGGCAGTGGAGGAACTATAAAGCTTTCCAACTCCCAATATCATGTTGCAAATACCCACAGAAAAAATGTCCATTGGAAGTTCATTTATTATTATTTCTTTAACAAAGAAGCCTAACCTTCATCCTGTAAACGTGTTTATTCTTCTTGTGCAGCTAGCAGACTTTGTAAAAGTACATGTTTTAATCTTCACAAACCCAAAGGTTCATTCAATTTGATGAAAAAAGTATGATTTGAGCACTTTCCACAGTGCCAGAGAATGAAAAACATCCATCATTTACAGGTTTAACAACGTATTAATAGCACGTTGCAAAATACATGAGGCCTGTCCACCCCGGCCACAAAACCTTAGCCCTCAAGAATAGTTGTTGTTACTGTAACACTTTGTCATATCTGGCAACTGCTTAGAGAAAAGAGGAAAATAAACGAGAAAAAAAAAAAACGGTATGGTTTTAACAGAGGCAGTCGGCCATCTAAATCTTTATGCGGTTTTGCCAAACGACATCAGGGGGATCCCACACCAGATAAATTGCACGATTAAAATAACTAAATAATATTAAAAAAATCCTCTTGATTATATGCTGCAGTGTATGGATGCTTCTCAACCCCAGACGTTTTTAAACACTGGAAAGCAGTCTCAAACCAGATACCTTTTTGGTTTGGCATCCTGCAGTTCTCTGCAGGAAAAAAAAAAAAAGTCAACTGTTGCCTTCCACCAAGAGGAAGAGAGCTGTCCGGATAAACCACAAGTAGGATCAGCCTTGGCGGCTGTGATGTTTGCATCTTTAGATTAGCGTTAGAACTTATTCTCCTGGCGTTGCTGTCCACCCTGCACAGGCTGCATAGTGTCTCGAGGGGTTGTGATTGGCTAAAGTGCTTTTGCGGGCACTGTCAGGCACCACTCATTGCTTGAGTAGGTCTTTGAGCACCGCCCCTGCGCTGGCCTCTGCAGAGACAGGGACGGGCGTGAAGGTGGGGAGGGAGTCAGAGATGGGCTTCATCAGCAGGTGACCACCACCACCTCCAGTGGTACCTCCGGGATTCAGCAGGGGCACGGCAGCCGAACGAGGAGCCAAGAAAGGGTTGGACTCGGACGCTCGCTTGCTGGGTCCTGCTGCTCCACCTGTGGAAGAATAAAGAGATATCCTCATGATGCTGCTACAGGATAAAATAAACTTTTTATGTATAGTATGTATATTAATAGATACTAATGTCAGCATGAGGCTTTATGAATGCTTAATATTTTATTTATTTATTGAGACCAGGTACTGTGAAACTGAATTGCCCAGTGTTGGGACAAATAAAGCTTTCTGAACTGAACTGAACTGAACTAACCATTTATGAATGTGTTTACAATGCATTATAGATAGTGGATTCATAGAAAGCATTACTCGTAATTCATTATATTATTATATCATTAACAATGACAAGAGCATCAATTGGAGAAGCTCTAGTCAACTAGCATGGTAACTACAACCATCAGGGAGACACTGCATGGATGCTGTTGATATTATGTGCGGACTTTTATTTTGACATGATTTCCATTTCTGCTTCTACTAATCTTGTGTAAACCATAATTCCTTTAAGGCTATGAGCCATAATATCCTTTGGTGGAAATAAACAAACTTCTGCTTTACACATTAACTCCTGTGAAAATGTTCCCAAGTGTTGCATCTTTGTGAAGCCGTTGATGTGACTTCAAATGAAAACCCATCCCTTTAGTCCCTACATCAACCATTCCACAAATCTTACTGACAATGTAAAAAAAATAAAAATAATAATAAATAAATCTGGGCCCTTCCAGACATTAATGGCTACAAAAGCTGTGGTTAAATCTCATTGCTTCATTTGTAAGACAGAATCCTAAGTCTCTCTCGTGGTCTGGGAAGGGAGGTCTAACCGGTTCATCACCTGAGCTTGCTGCTGGTGTGCTGGCTGACTGGCGACCTGGTGGAGGTGCACTCAAAGGCTTGATGTCGTACATTGGTAGCTTAGGTGCTGGAGGTGCTGGAGTGGACTCAGTTTCCAGGAACTTCACAAACATCTCCGAGAAAGACTGTGGGGCACAGCAAACACACACACACACACACACACACACACACACACACACACACACACCACACACACGCAGAGTTTAGAAAATGCTCCTCACCACTATTGTTTTGCAAAAACACAGACTCCAAAAGAATAGGTTTCATTAAAAGAGCTGTTTTCACTCCATCTTTCTTCCCATTGGCTGGTTCAGTGCGTGCTTACTGAGTTGAAGCCCTGAGCCTGAGTTGGCCGCTGCGGAGTGTTGGGGACACTCTGAACGGCTCTGCCACCCAGCCAACTGGACATCCAGCCAGTCACCCCACGTCGTCCCTCCTCCTCCAGCATCTAAAGGAGAGATAAGCAAACAAACCGCATGTTATGACACTAAACAAGACACTAAAAGATACTAGCTATACATTTTACAAGGGTCATAACGAAAAACGTGTACTTCAGTGGGTTAGGAGGAAGGCCATTTGGAATGCCGCTGACCTTTTTGGATTAGATTTGGCAGATAAGTTTTTATAAAATGCAACTAATCTATTAATAAAACAAGCAAACACATTATTTGAATTTGCCACCTACAGTATATTTGTTTCCTTTAAGACTTTAGTATTGGAACATTTAAGTGACAACACTTTTTTTTTCTTTTCCAGGGATCTGAAAAACTGTATCCTAAATGCAAACAAGTAAATAAAGAAAATTAGCAAATTGTTTGTGGCCCTAAACAGTTAATTTCATTTTTACTACAACCCACATAGAACAGAGAACCACTGACTGAGTCATCTAAGTTTTAATGAGGTTAGAATGAGCACTGTCAACTACTGCACACAGTTTAATTTATCCCAGTTGTTTTTTTGTCTTTTAGATCTCGGAATGCTGTTTTGAGTGGACTTCTGCCAGAAGACAGCTAGTGCTTACAGATACTACAATGACTTTGTAAAACACAATGAAGTGCTCACACTCATGAGACCAGATGATGCTTTTACTATGTCCATCAACTAAGAATGGACAGAATGTTGCCCAATAATGACCCTCAGTCTTTGCCAGTGAAATGAGCTCACAAATGTTTGTACATTTGTCTAAAAGTAGGCCTTGGCTAAAGAGATTACAGGCAATCGTACTGAGGATTCTTTCCTCACTCCAAGCCTGTGGGAAAAAAACAAAACTTCATGCAGCAGTGTAATAGTGATTAGTCAGTAGCTGATGTGACCAGTCCTTCAGATGGCATGATGGTACTGAAAGGTACAGCAGTTCTCATGGAGAAGATGCATCACACCAGCAGCAAACTCTTGCACTAAAGGAATAGGCCATAATAATGCGATACTAGTTTTTTTTAATGGCCAAAAGACAAATATTACTTTCTTACTTCATTTTCTTACTATCCTATACAATTTAGGCCATGCAAACCATAAATGTAACTG
Organism: Sardinella gibbosa; assembly: GCA_034783695.1. Lineage (NCBI taxonomy): Eukaryota > Metazoa > Chordata > Actinopteri > Clupeiformes > Clupeidae > Sardinella > Sardinella gibbosa. Next base: position 12,521,674 of record JASCIP010000040.1, on the reverse strand, counting down.
TTATTAAATCTAATTTACTGAAGCAGTGAATTCCAGTTCAGAGTTAGAGAAAGAACAAACTAATCTGTTGACAGTATTAGTACTACATTGTCAAACATAGCAAATTTTATTACTAGCAAAGAGGTCAAATTCATGGAGTACTCAGTACAGTATCTTTGTCAGTAGCGCTGTTAATCCACTGAACAAATGCTTTCTGTCGCATCTACAGTGTTACATAGGTTTGTCCAACAATGACACGTGACAATACAGTTTTTGCCATAATTTGTCATTATTTGCCAACGGAAAATTCAAAGCATGTGGGATTTGAACAGGTTTGTTAGCCTCAACTTGGCTAAGGAGAAGCTGCATCATTCATTTGAAAGGAAGAAATTTGTGCATGTGATAGTTGTTTAGGTGACATTCCAACATGGCAGATGTTTTACTACGCTGCTAGTTCCTGCCAGCTGTCCTCACAAGAATGAGATTAAAAGTTTACTGTAATCCGCAGGGTAATTAGTTCTCATTTACGGGTAAAAGAGACAGAGAGAGAAAGAGAAACAGCCGACTTTCAGGAAGATGAGAAGCAGAAGAGGGAAACGCCCTCACTGATATAACCTTGTTCCGTGCACGACCCCCTGAGAAATGTTTGTAAACACACTAATCATCACTGTCCCTCCTCACTGGGGGGTGGGGGTGGGTAGAATTTGACATGGATACCCCCAAAACAACTCATCCAAGAAACGCCTCCAGAGTAATTCATCAGAATTTTCTGGAAAACAAAACAAAATGATGACTTCAACCTCCTCAGTGGAGAGAAAATATCTGACCTTTTTTTTTTTTTTTTCAAAAAAAGAAAAAAAAGGAGGGGGTGGGGGGTGGTAGGTTTCTGGGTCAGGATTTGGAAACAGCATTAGGGCTGTAAACAGACATCTTAGAGTGGAA
>JASCIP010000040.1:12475845-12490710 GCA_034783695.1 Sardinella gibbosa | reverse complement strand
GGGGAGAGGAAGACTTAGACAGAGTACCAGTGAAAACCAGACTAGGCTGCTCTGATGCTGTAACCATTGCAGTGGTAATCCAATCTACAGTATGTTACATCTGACATTTTCCAAACAAACATGTCATCCATAGTCCTTAAAATGATTGTACTTTAACCTAAAATATTTAACTGTATGTTTCCAACAGGGATTTATGGGATTTATTCCATATGTGTTTACCTGATAGCAGAGATGTTTTTAGTCCTCTGCCTGTCGAGGGCTTCGGCCCTCTCCTCCAGCTCGTTCAGCTGGTCTTGGATCTGTTTTACCTTCTCTCCATCTCCACTCTCTTCTGCCATCGCCTACAACAGATAACACACCAGTCATATCACCAAATTTTAACTCCATGAGGCTATTTATTAACACTACTTTTCATAAGTCAGTGGACTCATTTCACGTCAGTGTGAAAAGTAATGTGACAGGATTCTAGTGTACGTTTCGAGACTAAAAATTCAGAAGTGACCTAGAAATAGCAAGATAATGTGGGTTAACAATATTTTGATATAATATCAAAAACATCTTTGCACAGTTTTGTTCAGATATCCACTTAAGACATCATACAAACCAGCTAGTGCCTGGCTGGCCCGTCTATATCACACATGATTTTCTATATACAGTGAAAGTGAATGCAGAATCAAATAGGCAGATATCCATGACAAAGCCATATACAACTTTTCATAACTGAGAAACGTGTGAGCTGACAAGACAATTAATAGAGAAGACAACAATCGAACCTTCTCTTTTAGGAGCTGCGTTTTCTTCATAGCGTAGTTTGGTGGAGCCTTGCGGAATCTGTCCTTCTCTTTCACGATCTGTAAGTGGAGGGAGATAAATAGAATTCCATGTTTCACATTATGTATTTGTTGACAGCCTGGATGCAAGGCACAAGTAGAATGTGAACTTACATCTTCAATGTCTTTATCATTGAATTTGTAGTTGACTGCTTCTTTGATGGACTGCTCTTTCTTGGAAATCTCATCCAGAGTTGGGACTTGCATTCCTGCTATGATCATCTGTGCAGAAAAAGAGATTGCAATTATTGTCATAGACACACACACATCAGAAAAGTGCATATATACAGTACTTTATCAAATAAACCAACCGCTTCTTTCCACTTCATGAACTCATTTTCTGTGAACTCCTGATTGGAAACAAACTCCAACCGAAAGACCCGCGTGTCGTTGCCATGACTGCAAATGGAAAAATATCAACATCCAAATTCAGCACCAAGATTCTCAGAAAAACCATCACATACTCAAAATTGTCAGGGCTCTGTATGCCTACATTGGAAGCACGAGCATGAGGGTAAACTTTTCTGATTATGTGACTGTCTGGAGAGACCAACAAAACATACCGAAGTTGCAGGCCTTTATTTGTTCTTGTCGTACCCAGCTGGTAGATTTTAGCCGTTTCAACCACATCAATGATTTCAGCAACCTGTTGTAAGAAGGTTTTTTTAAAAAAAAAAAAAAAAAAGCATTTGATGGCTGAAATTGTGATACATGGATCCAGGTCAGGTCAGACACTGAATGTAATGATATGACAGCTGTTACTAAGAAAGCAGGATTCAATCGATCGATCACTAATAAAGCACACACACAAACCAACAAAGAAAATTTCATTCAAGTTGCTCACCCTGTATACAGGCTTGCTGCTGCTGTTGCCGATGCCTATTCGCACGAAGCAGCCAGTCACGGTTTTGGCAAAGAAAGGCATATGACACCAGCGCTCCAGCTTGTGTCGAGACAGACGGACACGATTCAGCTCTTCGGGGAGTGAAACTGGTTGGGACTTGGGTGGAGCCTCCTCTTTCCTGCAACATTAGGAATGACAAAATTAGCTCAGTAATAAACACAAACGACCATTATACGTCCTTCAAATGAATTAATCAATAAATAAACACAAAATATAGACACAAGGTGCATGGTACCAAATTTGTACATTCAAAAATCTTGTTTTTTTTTTTTTTTTTCTTTATGCTTTCCATTATATCAAATTTCCTATGTCAGGGCCACTGGAAGATCCATGACAAGTCTTGCAGTACTGACCTGAAACCATTTTTCTTATTATATTTCACAGTCTTTTTGCAGGATTCACACAATGAACAACCATCCATGAATGGAATCGCTAAACTCCAATACTCACTCTTCTTCTTCATCATATGATGAAGAGCGTGAGCTGCGGTCACTCTTCACTGATGACTTGTCATCATCCTCTTCCTCCTCCTCATCGTCGGAGTAGACGTCACTGGCCTTGAGAGGCTCCCGTTTGGCCAGGAGCTCAGCTGCAAAGAGAGGGCAGATCAGGGCCTTGTTCTTTGAGGCAGCCAAAGCACAACGATAGCATTTGCTACAACGTAGACTGAATTTGCTTACTGGCAGCAAACGCTAAGGAATGTGGGTATTGGAAAACAGAACTTTCTTGCCTTCATTAGTTAGCGTTGGCTGCCGTTTTGCTATTTGGTCTTTGTTGCACCAAATCCTGTTGTTCTTAAACCTACCGACACCACTCAACAACATAAAACAACATGGCTACAGGTTGTGAAAAAAAACTAAAGTAGTGTTCCATAGGACACTCACCTGTTCTGTTCTTTTTCTTCTCTCTCTCTGCCTTCAGCTCTTCCATAGCCTGGGACTTCTTGTCCAGCTTTTCATCGCGCTTAGACCTCCTCTCTTTGTTGTGGGACATAACCTGCACGAGGAACAGACTTCTTGACCACACCGGTACTGACGATCATAAACAGCAGCAACATTATAGAAAACACGTAATTTCGTGGCAAGGCAAAATTATGTGGCAAGATGTGTCAACATAGACAACCAAGGAGCTCCGTCGAGGAGGACAGGAGGCCTACTCACCACCTGGGCGTCCTGAGCTTGAGACTGTTTCTTCTTCTCCTGCTCCTCCTCCTGCTTCTTCTTTTTCTCCTCTTTCTCCTTCTTCTTGGCCTTCTTTAGTTTTTGCTTGATTTCAAACCTGAAAAAGAATTTCATTATCGTTTGCTCTCCATTTAACGACATAGGCATGCAAATGACCTCATGAATAATCCCATGCTATCAACATAATTGATACGAGACGAGACGATACAATACGATACAATACGATACAATACCATACGATACACTTTATAGTCCCAAAGGAACATAGTATTGTATCGTATTACACTTCTCTAAAAGTGAAATAATGCCATTAATGAAACATATTACATGAGTCATATGAACTTTAAATACATTTCCATTCGATGCTAATTTAATGGCTTATCTCTTATCGTCTCATCTTTCTCATCATGCCAAGCCAAGCAACATGATTAAAGATAGAAAATAATAGGAAACGGCGTCACAGGTGCTCTAGGTATTTATGCTGCTGCAGATGCTATTGAGTGACAGCGAGTCTCACCTCCTCTTGAGCACTTCTCGCTTCTCGATACGGTTGAACAGCTCCTGCTCACGCTCCTTCTCAGTCATCTGCTCCAGCCTCGCCCTGTCTTCCTCATCTCCCATCAAGTCATCCCCGTAGCCGTCGCGGAACTCCTCGTCCTCGGAGGATGAATCCGAGTCGGAGCTGGAAGACGAGCTGTTGCTGTCTGAGTCAGACACCTCTCCTGAAGGAGCACAAGTAACACAGAAGGCACGGTGAGATGTGGTGGATATCTGGGCGGACGCGACAAGTCAAAATTTGTGAAGCACAGTCACTGAAAGTAGAGCTTTCTGATGATTTTTTCAAAGATTACAAGAAGTGTATACAATGCAAAGTAATAAATAAATAGATAGATAGATACTTAGTCTAGTCCTTATACAAAAGAGTAAAAAAAAAGTGAGGAAAAAGAAAAGTATAGTAATAGTATGGGATGGGGGTGCAGTATGTGCAGTGGGCTAATATAAGCAAGAGTCCAAAGTTGTGTTTTAGTGTGGGAGAAACAACTCCGACGTGAAGCTTATTTGTTCTGCTGTCTACCTAAATCTGTTCATTTCAAAATGATTGCGGAATAAAATTTTGGCATAACCAGCTGGGCATAGAGAACACTTTCACTTTCTATTCTAACAGCAAAGCATGTTTACATGAGCACTTTTACTCACTTTCCAGCCAAGCTATCACCAACTGCTCTGAAACATTTTGAACTTGAATCTCAAAGTGGAAGCTAGACAAACCAACAGCAATTTAAGTCAATAGCTTAGGCTCTATTCAGTCCATACAGCCCATTAATGCAGGTGCGTGAAAGAGAGATGGGAGGTGCAGAAAAAATAAAGAATAAAAATTTCCGACTTCGGATTCTGTATGTGCCACAATAGACTATGCACTATAGACAGATAACATTCCATTGTCTAATCTTAAATGACCCTGAAATATTTTGACCACTTTGAGAGCGCCTTTACAAACATCCATTTTCTGAATAGCACAAGGAAAAACAGACCGTACCTTCCTCAGGTGCTGAACTCTCTGCAGAGCTGTCGCCATCAGAGCTGCCTGATGATGCTGCCTTGTTCACTTTCTTTTTGGCAGCGTTCTTCTTTTCCGTTCCTTTTCCCGGTTTGACCTTCTTTTTGGCCTTGGTACCTCCGACTGTCCACTACAAACAGAATACACATGTACACAACACTGAGCAATAAAACTTAAGACTACTTCAGTTACAGATCGTCCCCATGACCCATGCACACAAACTGATTACACGTGAAGTAAACTCAGAATATATTGAGGAGAATAAATCCAACATTAAATTCCGGTGATGTAGCCGCCATCCCATATAGGACCTCTGGGACAAATTACAGGTCGTTTAAAAGGAAAATCATAAGATTGTATCCGCAATTTGCATAAACGTCTATCAAAATGTAAATTTATCCAGACCAATCTTAACTTCCCTATATGCAAAACACTAAACTGTGATTACGGTTTGGTTCTTCAGGGCAAAGTGAAGTCTCAGGAAGTCTCTATGTCAATATTCATCATTCAAAATAAATATCCATTAGGCCAACATACCACATCAATTAGCCTTGTTACTGTGTATGTAGACAATCTAATGTATTTCTAAAACACAATCAATGCTTTATGACGCTGTAATATTATCAGTCGAAACACAAACAACTAAAAACTCAGCCAACTCTGTCACACCCACAAATTTTCTGGCATGCAAATGAAAGAGTTGGTATGGCCAGAGTTGTGTATTTCAGGCTTTGCAATGTTAAGCGTTTTTGGCAAAAGTCCCAGGTGATATAAATATAGACCATAAAGGGGCTCCACTGTACCTCATCATCGCTATCTGAGGTCTCAGAGTCAGTTGAGGCAGCAGGCTTGCTGACAGGTTCTTCCTGCTCATCGGTGTCAACCCTCTTTCGCTTGGCCAAGGAAAGTAGTTCCTAACCAAGACAAGGAGATATACGATAGTTATCAACTTCATAACTTCAATCTTGCACATAATTTGAAGATGGACACTTTTTTTTTTTTTTTTTTACCTGCAGCCGCAAGACATTTAATTGTACTGACATCAGCCACTGATATGTAATTCTTATATATTTCCATATGCATACCATGAGAAAGCACACATATTGCTACATTTTGCATTCAGGATATAAATAGACATGGGTGGATGCATCACGAAGTTGAACATAATCCTGTTTGCACCTAACATGTCCAGTGATATTCCAGTTGAGCAAAGGTATTCTTGCCAGTCTTGGGTCTTTCTGAATTGCAATTATTATGTACAAATAATGTATCTATCAACACATGGCAAGGCTGGATGTTGTGTTCAGGTTAGGGTTTAATGCATGTTACCATTAAACCCATAACAATACCAAAAGGAGAAGTGCATTATCCATGTTGACACTTCCAAATTCACTTGTTTTCGTCTTCAAAACCAGTAGATGAAGAGCAATTGTATTGGCTAACGCTCAGCTGTTGTAACAACAACTGAAAAGCGTTGTAATAGTTCTTGAACACAGAATAAATCAATATTAATAAAATGGGCTGTAAATCACACCACTGCAAGAATGCTCATAGCTAGGCTAGCAACCTAACGTTAGGTTTTTTGCAAATGCACTGACAACAACAAACATTTATCATGTTCACTATCAATTTAATGTTGCAAACGGAATTTCCTTGGAGTGTGTCTATATTATTGTAAACATTGTAGAAAGAGGCAGTTCGATGACTGGCTTTCAGCATTCCTTTGGAGCTAATGCTATCCATGGCTAGAGGGCTATCAAGTACTGTTGTCAACACCGAAATAGAACTTTAGCTAGCTGTGTTCCTGACGTCATTAAACAGATAAGGTTCTAAATCCTAGACAAGCAGTTTACTTGTAGACGAAACTGTTGCGTCCCGTTGTGTCGGGTGATATAAAGCGACAGTCAGTATGGAAATTTGACACAAGCGTTTACTGAAATACTGCTATGTTAGTTCGCCAGGCCTGTGGCGGGGTATTTTCCTTCAACTCAGGGTAATACTGGTAGCTCCACCATGCTAACGAACACTCAGGCTAGCTAGCATTAGCTACCAAAATGGTTTCGCTCTCATTAGATGGCTAGCGCGCTCTCACAAGCTAGTCAGCTTGCTGTACAATCTAGGACACCGCTCTCGAATAGGAAGGACAACGTCGTTACCTGATCCAGATTATCATCACTTGCGCTGTCCTCTGAGTCGGAATCAATAACGACCCGACCTTTCCGTTTCTTTACATTCACCATGATTAGCTGTTTGGCAACCTCTCCGTGTGTGACGCCTGTGTGTATTTATTATCGGCGGTAGCTCCGCAGACCTCCACACAAAGGCGCTAGAGTCAAAGTGAGCATGCGCCTGTTGTATGAGCACCCCTAGCGTCACGGATGGTCGTGTTCAAAGCAAAGAGGTCCCAGCAAAGATCCTTGAGAGTTGTATGGATTTATTAATGCTAAATTGTGAGTTTTCTCAGCCCCATCAAGCATTGGGCATCCATCTGCACTAGCTAAAATCTCGATGGTGTTCATGATATGACATATGATATGTCGTGTATGTGCGCACAAGATTAGTTTAGTGGATGACTTGTCATAATAAACTATGAATTTACTATGTATTTTTAAGTTATAATCAGGAAATCATGGAATCTAAAACAAAAACCACAAACAGCAAGTAAATAGGAACTAATATCAAAGGTATTAGTTTTAGAGAGGTAGTATTTACGGACGGACCAAGTCAGTACGCGTCACATCATGTCCTAGATCAGTCTTAAATGTGACATTTTGTCCAGAGAATTTTTTGTAGACTATCTCTGGAACTGAAACAGCTTGGCCAAACTATGTAGCTACACCTGTAATTCCAGGCTTACAACAATAATTTCGCCGAGGACATGATGAGATCCACACTTTAGTATAAGAACTGAAGTGGTCAACATCGTGTGGCGTGGGTGAGTTGTTTACATTAGCGTAATGTCCTTGTACCGACAATAGTTTACTCCAAAAAGGTCACGTTAATGTTATGCGACTAGTTAATTTGCTAACTACTAAGCTATGCAACTTATCGAATTCGCATGACTCCTTTTATTTTTTCTGACAGTACAAACGCAGACTTGAAGGAAAGAATGACCATCATGGCAGTCCCAAGAGCAGGATGCTTCTCTGCTCGACTCCTTCGGACGTATCAGAGTCAATTTGTTTGGGCATCTGCTTCACCATCTTTCTCTGTTTCACGCAGAGGGTATCAGCGACCTGGTCAGCCGAGGCCGAGTAGATGGTTATGGAAAAGGATTGCCAATAACTTTGATTTCAAAAAAGGAGTGGATGCAGTGCGAAAAGACTTTAGACTGTTAAAAGATGAGTTTCTGCAACGCTGGGTCGGACCCGAAGGCAAACCTCTTCTCAATCACATGCTGGAGCAGACGCGAGTGTTGTGGGAATTTCGTGGACCAGAGGATCTGAGTCAGTGGCTTGTTTCCTCCGACAGGGAGATTGGTGGTCGCAGTGAGGCATATCTGAAATTAGGCAGAAACAACACCACCTGCCTCCTCTACGGGACGCTCAGCTCCACGCCTCCAAGGGATGGGGAAACTCGCTACAGTGGATATTGTTCACTGCGCTCACCACAGCCTCGCGTGAGTCAGACATTGTATGATGTTATTTCGCTTATTCCTTGCCTCAGTCTTTAGATACATCACACAGTTTGCCTATTTCTCCACAGGCTTCATTTGATAGGAAGAAACACTATGATGTGTCCGCCTTTAACACCTTACATTTGCGTATACGTGGTGATGGGCGCCCTTGGATGATAAACCTAGGAATGGAGAATTACTTCCAACACCAGAAAGATGATGTCTACAGCTATTTTCTGTACACACGGGGTGGCCCTTACTGGCAAGATGTCAAGGTATGCAAGCATCTGAAAGAATGTCATTGGATGTTTTGAATGCAAATTGTTTTCCCCCCTACATCAACCTGTCTTATAATTCAACAGATCCCATTTTCCAAGTTCTTTCTGGCCGCCCGTGGGAGAATACAGGATAGTCAGCATTGTATCTTGCTGGACAAAGTAAGTTTAGCATTATTTATAGTTTAGTGTAGAATTAAGGGAACAGTATGTAAGTTTGTGGCCAAAACTGGTGCAATCACATTCAGACTAGAGGTTGACGGGTTGCCTAAGTCAGATGAGTGGAGAGTGACGCAACAGGCCAAAACACATAATATATAATGACCAACAAATGGTGAGGGTTGCAATTTCACTTTTGTAATGGGAATATCCAGGCTGGATTACTGTTGTTAGTGATAAAAGTATTTGAAATTATAATTATTCCTTAAAGGAGAAGTTTGGCGCAAATCAATCCATAGCCCTGTTGTTAGAGGCGATTGAATGCTGTCTACAGCAAAAGGAACCAGAACATTTGATGCAACCTAGACCAAGTAACAAACCAGTAGCTATTGTTAACTGAGTGGGACATAGCATAATGAAACTGAAAGTAAGTCACAATGCCCCATGTACTTAGTGTAAGTTACTGGTTCACTATTCAGCCTATGTTCGGCCAATTTTTTTTTTCGTTCTTTTTCCAATAGACAACATTCAGTGACCTTGAACAGGGCTTTGGTTTGATTCACACCAACCTTCTCCTTTAATGTGTGGCCATTTTATGATTAATTTACATTTATTTCTTACTTACTGTTCCTTTAAAGGTTCACTAGGAGATCCTGCATGTCACTTATGTTGACATTCCACATAAACACCAACAAAAACAAACAAATCACTACTCTCAAATTCATGCTACTAAATCAGCTTTGTTCATAGCCCCCCAACCCCAACCAACCATATGTGCATGCTTTGGTGCACAGCCTGTACCCCTAGTGTTAGTTTGACGTTTATAGCCACTCTGTTGTCTCCAGAGACAGGACTTTTTTTTTAACAAGGTATTCAAGGGGCAGGCAGCAAGCTGATCAAGGGATGCCAAAGCTTAGAGACAGAAATTAAATTGTGTTAAAAACCATGCAACACGTCATAGGGCACCTTCAAGATGGATGTTGGTCCAAAGCAGACCAGACTGTTTTAATAAGTTGTGCCTTCCCCCCCTCCATAGATGAACACCATTGGATTCACACTTGGGGACAAAGCAGATGGACCATTTCAGTTGGAGATTGATTTCATTGGAGTGTGTAATGACCTGGCACATACTGAGGAATTTGCTTATGAGGTTTATAAGAGAAATCCAGAGGTGTAACATGCATTGGACAAGTCATGTCACTCAAACTAAAACACAGAACTGTTGTAAATTATTGCAGCCTTGGACTATATGTTCAGAGAGAGACTCAAAGCACTGTAACTACAACTAGCTATTTAATGAAATCATTTTCATAATAAAAGCAATGAATGTGAAAAATCTTATTTCCCCCCTTAATGCGTCTCATTCCTCTACTAAGACTTAGTTACAATAACATGTGTAAAAACAAAAATAGAAAGTTTTTTTTTTTAAAAGCAAATATTTACAATGGTACCAAAGACTTTTTTAGAAGAAGGGAAATATACCAACAAACATACACACATCTTTACAGAGGAAAAGGGGCAATGTACAAGGCATCAATGCTGCTAAAAAAAAAGCGGGATGCAAGAATTAAGTCATGACTAGGCCTCTTCTGGCCCCAAGCATCTTGTCTTTCTTCTGTTTCCTGTCTTCTGTGTGCTTCACTCGCCGGTCTTGTCTGGAGTAAGTAACAAACAACTGCCATCAGATACTAGCCAAACTATGGTTAATAATAACAGCAATGCCAGATATATGTCAATGCAACACAGCCATTTGCCTTTCTTGGAGGAGTGCACATCAGGTCTATTGTCAGCATTATATAATGAAAACATCACCTTTAAAGACAAATATTTGATTGCGTAATGACTCACCTTGTTTGTACTTGGTGCTGTTTGTAATTCTTCTGGTGAGATGGAACTGTCTGAGACTTGTTGAGGGTGTTTTCTTGAGTTTCTCCAAATGGTTTGAGCTTTCCTGTTCCAAAAACACCTAAACTAGTAAGCAAGTCTATTCCACAGTTTAGTACTTCATTAAGCAAATGAAATGACACATGACTCACCTTTGTGTGGTTTGTATGTCAAGGGCTTAGACAGACTGGCCTTCAGGTCAAATGCATTCTTTTTGTTGGTGCGTGGAGTGTTTGAAACACTTGTGTTTCCACTGAAGAGAAATGGTGTGGTTCCTATGAAGATTATCACAAGTCAGTCAGTGTACATTTTTGTGTGTTCACGCCTTCAGGACAGCAAAGGCCTAAGGTCTATATTCAAATTCAGTTAACACATGGCTACCTGGAGTTTTGATGACACTGTTGACTGAAGTGTTTGCTCCAGTTTTTCCTGCAGTGATAGATTTCCTTGCTGGGGTTGATGTGAGAGTCACGTGAGGGGACATGCGAGCTGGAGTCTTTATCAAGGAGCGCTTATGCTCATTGTCCTGCGTAGCTTGGGAAAACCTGAGGAATCAAGTATACGTCCTGGAGCAGTTATTATACTGGATGAGAAATGATGAAATGATGAGAATAACATTTTCAGGCAAAACTTAAATATAGGGAGTGTTTTCACTTAATTATTGCAAGGATATTGTAGTTGTACTGTACCTGACATTGATCTTGGTGGTGGTGACAACAGTGGGTTTGAAGACAGTACTGCCTTTCAGGGCAGGCTTGGTGGCGGAGAGCTGTGTGACTCTACGCTTATCCTGGGCCTGCTTTTTCTCCTGGGCAACAGGGCTGAACAGGGACATCCTGTTCACCTTTGGCTTCTGTTTCATACATGAAAGAAGTGCAAATACATCAGTAGTAAAACAGTGGTAAAAGTTCCTGTATGATTTAGTATGAAGAGGTGTTATTGATTAATGATATTAACTATTTTTTTTTTACTTACAGCCTGCGTTATACCCTCTGCTGGTTTAAGGTTGGTCTTTGTCTCCACAGGTTTCAGGTTGGTCTTCTCAGAGAGAGTCTGACATGAGAGAATTTGTTACTAAAATGATTAAAAATACTTCAATGCTAGACTCACTACAGCATAACTCCAATCCAAATTTTCCCAGGTTATTACCTTCAGTTCTTTCACAGAGTTCCTAAAAGACTCGATTTGCTTGTTCTTCCTTGAGACGTAGGCATCAATGGACTCCATCTTGTTAAAATGAGCCTCGTGCAGTTTCTTGAAGTCTAGAATGAGAAGAGAATACCTCATCTGTCTTTTTGCTATAGCTATGATAATATCAACATGCAAAGACAGAACTAATTCTAAGAAATACTAATTTTCACAACACACATGCCTGATGAGCACAAGCATCACTTCATACCAACATCTTAAAAGCAATAGTCTAGAGTACTGCCAACCATAGCCCTATTGTTCGAGTCCCTGTTGGCAGGGACAAAGAATGGGAATTTCGTACAATACACACTGAATAGCAACCTGGCAGCTAACACTGAGTGGAGTCCAGAAACTGAGTTTGATTTTCCTTAAGTTGGCCCCATTCTGTTAGCATTAGCTGCTGACTTATTGTACTGAATTTTCTTGTTCTTTTTCTTATTGGCAGCACTCTGTGTCCATAAACAACTTGCAAATGGTTGGGAGTACTCCCTCCTATTGTTTTAAATAGTTATGTAAAGATTATATTACTAGGTGTGGTTGGTCTCATGGCCGGCTTGGTCTTCTTCATGAGTCCAATAGCACGAGGGATTCTGCCAGCAGGTTTGTTCAAAGGCTTGTCTGTCACTGTGTACGGAATTAATGTTTACTCACTGACAAGCATAACAATGATTTAAAAAAAAACAAAAAAACAAATTTAACTACAAACAGGAAGCGTAACCCTGCTTACCCGACACAGATGCTTCAGTATCAGTCTTGTCACTTTCAGATTTGAGTGGCTTCTCTGGCTCGTTCTCCTTCTCCTCCATCACAGGGTCCATGGCCTCCGTCTTATCTGTCAAGGATGTCTTCCTTCTCTTGGAGCTTCGTCTCTCTTCTTCAGGTTTATCCAGCACCCCATCACTTGGTTTCTGTGTGTGTGCACACAATATGTATACAATATGAACTTTCATAATTCTCAGGAGAGACACAATGTTTAACAATGAACCCACAAAGGTCACTACAGAGTACAAGACGACAATCAGCACAAAGTATAAAGCCTTTACATACCTCAGCAGGGCTAGGTGGTGACTTTGGATCAGATTCTGCAATATCATCATGCTTCCTTTTGCCCTTCTGACCCCTGCCACGACGCTTTGTCACAAAATCAGCTGGTTCCTGAACCGGGCCACTGGTGTCCTCATCTGAGGTCTTCTCATTTACCCCACTCTCCTAAAAATTGCACATGCGATGGTCAGTTACTATACTACCAGGGGCTCTGTTTCAAGTGTATGGTTAAGGAACAAACCCGGGTGAGTTAAGTCATAGCTATTGGTAAATGTGACAAGAGCCTAGTGTCATTCTCTTAACTAAACAAAGACAACTACTCTCTTTACCTCACCCAGGTTTATCACAAAGATCTTGTTTTTCACTGCTAGTCCACTGTTTAGGCTGCTAGCTACTTGTGATACCCCATGTTGGCGGAGGACATCCAAACATGGTATAGTTACGAGGTTACCAACACAAAGGTTGATCAATTAAAAATATCTTCTCACGTTTTGAGTGGGAATTTCCTTCTTTTGTTCGTAGTATTCTTTCAATGCCTTCAGGAGCTTGTCGGCCTGTATTTGGACACAAGATAACAAAAATAGAAAAAGCTGTAAACAAAACAAAGCCATGCTTTCAACTTGTAACGTTAGCTATAGCTCTGTTGGCAAGGCTAGCACAATCCACGTTGACTGTCGTTACCATAAATCCAGAGCATTAAAAGTGTTTTAGAAAGCTGTATTTACTCAACATAACAAGATCAACATCCTATTAAATTAATTTAGCTGCTAGCTAGCTAGCATTGCATAGCTATAGCGTTAGTCACCCTGAATCATTGGTAAACACTAACGTTAGCCTACTCCAGACAGGTTTAGTAATCACAATATACCTTCAAATTAGCCTTGAGTCCAACTTCTTTAGCATGTCGCCGCAAGTCAGCATACTTTAAAGAATCCAAATCTCGATCATCCATTGTATTGACAGTTGTTTCAGCACACTAACCCAAACTTGTATCTCGTAGATCTGCAAGATGTGTCCCTCTGCCGCAGTTTCCGAAGAGGCGCCTGACGGTTGAAACTGGAGCTACTTTCAAACTATACCGCTCCTTCATACTGATTGGTGGATATCTATTTTACGACATAACGTTTGAGGTGACACACCCCCAAAACTTAAGACTCTGCTGCCATCTCGCGGCCATCCCTGGGAATGTCGGATGCACAAATTGATTTTCCTTTGACCTTTAGTTTCATGTGGAAGCATACTGGCCGTGGCATGTGTTATAAAATATATCTTCGTTATGTGGGAGATTCTTAATGCAACAACAGGCCCATTTTCCATTCCACTCTTCTAATTCTTATGTCTTAAATCCTTTTTTCCTCGGACATGGTATCCTTCGATAGGTGGCAGTATACCCTAACCATCCGTTGTGCCTAGGTTTTAGAAGAGGTACTACAGAAGAAGAACCAGGCGCGGTGTTTATGATTGAAATCATGATGTTCTTTGATTACTTCGTAAATTGTTAGCTAAATAAGATGTCTGGCAGTCAAAACATCTCGTTTAGCTCAGCCGGTAAAACCGACTGTTCTCTATCCAGCATAATACTAGACAAATTCAAGGACGTAAATTTAGATGAAACTATAAACTGCATTGATTACAAAAACACATTAGTGTTATTTTGTGCGAAATGCAATACAGTGCTTGGCGATTTCCTTGGAATATGTGGCGAGTATGCAGATTCGAACTCAGTCATCTGTTTGAGTAAGTATAGGTTTAAGAAATAAAGTCTAATTTAACATCTTGAAAAAGCAACTGAGTGAGTGAATAGTTAGCCTATCTAAATGCAACCCAGGTGGTCTGTTTAAAACATGGGTCTCAAACTCATTTTTACCACTGACCATAGGAGCATTATGCTTTTCTTCAGAGGGCCGTCTCTACATGCATGACTAACTTACAAACTATTCTAGTGTGGGGAAAACAACAAGTTTCTTCACCATCACTAGCACAGTCCCACAGTAAGTCCTGTGTCTGTGTTCTGACGTCCTCACCATTGAAATTTGTCTTCCTTCCTGTCGATATTTAAGCTCGATGCAGTGGTACCAGCATTGCAAAACAGTTGCGCAATTATCTTATCTGCAATAAAAATAATTTTGTGCATCATTAACAGTAATTCAAAGCAGGTTATATAAACAGTTCTTTTCAAGCTTTCTGAATTTGGCTGCATGAAATGATGTTAAGGGCCAGATC
>JASCIP010000040.1:11884476-11894937 GCA_034783695.1 Sardinella gibbosa | reverse complement strand
GTGTGTGTGTGTGTGTGTGTGTGTGTGTGTGTGTGTGTGTGTGTGTGTGTGTGTGCGTGCGTGCGTGCGCGCGCGCGCAGAGAGCTCTCCTTAAGGCTTAAAGGCCCTGCTGGGTAAAAATAACATGAATTATTGCAGCACATTCTTCATAGCAGGGCCTGTTGAGTTGGAGTTCACGGAGGCACTGAACCAGGGGGTACCAGGATGGGTAGAAGCCTCAGCCTTGGGATGGAAAAAAAGTCTAAAAGTTAGCATGCACTACAAGCGGTTGTTTAAGTAGTGAGTGCATTGTTGGGAAATTGCATTGTCAGAGCTAACTGTGATGTTTAGTTCACTTAACTTCAAATGAATAGCTGCGCGGCAGATGAATGAGCTTCCAGTCTGTGAAATCACTGCCTTTGTTAGTAAAATAACTAAATAAATTATAGCCCAAACTTGGCTGAATAATAAAAAAGCCATTTTCAGCCTGTGATAAAAATGGATCTTCATTAAGCATGAATGAATGTTTCATTAAATGTCAGAAAACGTTTCGCATCATATGAATTTACATCTCCAGTGTCTTAGCCGCTATAGGCCTTGCTAGCTTCCCTCGCGGCCCTGGGCCATCTTTTTTTTTACTTGAGCATCAAACAAATGCCTGTGTTAATACAAATCTGAGTGTTTTAGAGGCATTGGGTCAAATGGCTGAAAATGTCTGTGGAAGTCCCTCAGCCATTGAAAAACATGATTCTGTCGAATTGTATCACAGCTTATTAACCCTCCATCGCAGGAAATCCTCCCCGTTTGAAGTGTTTCAAGGCCAGAGTATTGTCTGTTTTGTCTCACCGGCCATATGACCTCCCTAGTCGAGCCTCCCTCCTTGAATGGGCTCGCGCCGCACTTTAGCGCTGCGGGTGCCCAAATAAGGCGACGGCCGCGGGCTCCCCTTCGCACTGTCTCCCCCCCGCGCGCCCCATGGCCCCGCTGGCACTCGCGAGGGTATAAAGGTCTGATCCCCAGCAGCTGCGCATCCCCCGCCTCTCCGACACATCCCGTCACCGGAGCTGATCTGGTGAGTATGAGCATTCGGGCGAGCGAGCGAGAGGACGCTGGAGCAATTACAACACAAAATACAGCCCAACTAACACGATTAACACGGCCCTCCCTACCCGCTGCTAACCGCACGGTAGCCCCCCGATGCCTTTAATCTTGACCTACATATTAAAGGACACGCTGTTGTCTCCTCGGATGGGCCTGTCGGATCACGCAAAAAAGCGGGAAAATTGGATTAGAGAGATGACGGCGGAGCTTGGTGACAAATTGCACTGTAATGCGACTGTGAAATGTGCAAAACGTCAGGGAGGCTTGATGACATGCATGAAATATCATGACAGCTATAACTCACTAATGTCACCGGGACAGAACAAACTAGAGCACTCTAACACGGGTAAACTTTGAATGGCTGTACTGCACGATGAGGCTCCGACTGTTTGACAGTTTAAATTTCAAATCGCGCTCTATATAACTCCATAAACAGAGATCTGCGGGGTGTTCTGTTGTCCCTTACAAATGAATGTTAAAAGTTTAGGGATAAGTCTGTAGAATGTGGATTAGGTACAGCGTGTGAAATGGAATGAGAACATGAGGATTGTGTCCCAACAACAGAACTCCATCTGCCATCATGTGCGACGACGAGGAGACCACTGCACTGGTGTGCGATAACGGCTCAGGTCTCGTGAAAGCTGGCTTCGCCGGAGATGACGCTCCCCGCGCCGTCTTTCCCTCCATCGTTGGCCGTCCACGTCACCAGGTAAACTTGTCTCTGTTTTAGACATAGCTGACCAGTCGCAGCATTTGGTGCCATCCAAGTCGTTGACTGATGTGGAAAACGATTTTGTTACTTCTTTGCGCCAGGGTGTCATGGTCGGTATGGGTCAGAAAGATTCCTACGTCGGTGACGAAGCCCAGAGCAAGAGGGGCATCTTAACTCTTAAATACCCCATCGAGCACGGCATCATCACCAATTGGGATGACATGGAGAAGATCTGGCACCACACCTTCTACAACGAGCTGAGAGTCGCCCCTGAGGAGCACCCCACCCTCCTCACAGAGGCCCCGCTCAACCCCAAGGCCAACCGGGAGAAAATGACCCAGATCATGTTTGAAACATTTAACGTCCCAGCCATGTATGTGGCTATTCAGGCAGTGCTGTCTCTCTACGCCTCCGGGCGTACCACAGGTTAGGCCCGTCCGCCACTTCCACCAGAGGCATCCATGGGGCGACCATGGGAGCGTGATGCCACGCTTGCTTTCATCTTGATCCTAAACCTGTTGCGCATTTCCCCAACACCCACACTGTACAGGTATTGTGCTGGACTCCGGTGACGGCGTGACCCACAACGTGCCCATTTACGAGGGCTACGCTCTCCCCCATGCGATCATGCGTCTGGACCTGGCCGGCCGTGACCTGACCGACTACCTCATGAAGATCCTGACAGAACGTGGCTACTCTTTCGTCACCACGGGTGAGTAAACCAACTCTCCCCCGAGTGCATTTTATGATCATATGTGAAGCGTCAGAGTCTGATATCCTTGAGTAAATAACGACACACTTCTGACGTGTCTGACAGCTGAGCGTGAGATCGTGAGGGATATCAAAGAGAAGCTGTGCTACGTCGCACTGGACTTCGAGAATGAGATGGCAACGGCTGCTTCCTCCTCCTCGCTGGAGAAAAGCTACGAGCTGCCAGACGGACAGGTCATCACCATCGGTAACGAGAGGTTCCGGTGCCCGGAGACCCTGTTCCAGCCTTCATTCATTGGTGCGTGATCACCACCCCTTATTTACAGTATACAGCCGCAAGGCCATGTGGCCCCTGTCTATCTTGAGATTCAGTATGCGTGCGCTTGGACATAAACATAGGCTTACTGTCACATTTACGCACAATGGGATTCACCCGATTCGCCCCTTGCACATAGGTTATACATAGCCCCGAAAATGTCAAAAACATTGTGCCGTTATGCTCCAGTGCTCCCACAGCGGTGTCAAAATACAAACTGGCGATCCTTTGGGCCAAAGTGACACACACTTCTAATTGCCAAATGTACCGGTGCTCCAGGCTCCAGGGGAGCTGTCCGTTTCAGCACCATTGCCTACTGTGCGTGACAGGTAGTTTGTATTGTTTGTTTAGTTAGTGGGAAAGAAAGACTGAGTAATGAAATTAGTCAAATGCAAGAATGTCAGTCAAAGAGCTCTGCTCCCTTTAAAAACCGTAGGTATGGAGTCTGCTGGTATTCACGAGACTACCTACAACAGCATCATGAAGTGCGACATCGACATCCGTAAGGACCTGTATGCCAACAATGTCTTATCTGGTGGCACGACCATGTATCCTGGTATTGCTGACCGCATGCAAAAAGAAATCACAGCTCTGGCCCCAAGTACGATGAAGATCAAGGTATGCATATTAGGCTACTACGTTATATCTTTGCTACAGGCCTATGTTCCATAATCGTATTATATGTCTGTGTAAAGTAATGTAATGTTTTTTAGCACAGTTAGGCCAGGGTGACAGATTTTTAACACCGCATTTTGTACTCCAATGGCTACAATTAGATCATTGCTCCACCTGAGCGGAAATACTCCGTCTGGATCGGCGGCTCCATCCTGGCCTCGCTGTCCACCTTCCAGCAGATGTGGATCAGCAAACAGGAGTACGACGAAGCCGGCCCCTCCATCGTCCACCGGAAGTGCTTTTAATAAACACCATATTCGGCTCAGTCAGTGCGATTCCACCCACCTACAAAGCCAGCACTGCTACAGTATGGGTCATGCAGCTCGCGCCCTCTGTCATCGTTCAACAGTTTGTTTTACACAAGAAAGCATTTGTATGTTTGAATGTCCATGTAAACAAGACCAGGCCTTGCAATGTGAACTATGCCTCTGCCTTCTGTCTTTGTATCATAAAGGTAAACTGGTTGAGTATTTGAAGTATGTCAAAACAGCCCTATAAACTGACTTTTGTATATTTTATTTATAAACATGTTATGATGGATTATGTTTTGGTTCTTTAAATAGCACTCTACTGTGGTTTCCGTTGTCCTGCTTAGGTAAGGCTTTCATTTTCTTACAGTCTCTACAGTCTCCTTTTCTCGTGAGACACGCAAGAAACGTGACTCAAGAATAGATTATAAAAGATTGGAATTGAGATTATGCGAGATTACCCTGGGATGAATGAGATATCTTAAACCAAATTATCGTCAGTCCTACTGCATCCCGGTTGAAGGGCCGTAGCTCTGTTTTGAAGGGGAGAGAGACAGGCTACACACACCATGCAATGTTCTATGCCTGTTTTTACAAAACCTACAGTCTAGGCCACCGCTATAGCCCACCTCTTCAAGTGTGATAGTTGTCATAGAACATTGCTATGTAAAGGGAATATAGTTGTAGGTATAGGAAACATATAGGTATACCTATAGGTAGCGTTACTATGGTAATATGAATGATGCAAGTGGAGTTTTTTTCTTAACAGAATTTTCATGTGCAGTTACAGTATTATTAATGTCACGTGGTCAGTGTTTTAAATTCACAGTGTTTAGTCAGTAATGCTCACCACCAGATGATGAGTGAAAACCTCTCCCAGTCCAAAGTGCTTCATCTGAACAGTTATTCTGCATTTGAACCACATATCGGTGCCTCGGTACTTAAACTCTGAGGTCCTCAATATATTAACTAAAATGTGTCACCAAATATATTACATGTAATCACTAATTGAATCACAACCCCCCAAAGGTTTGATGTCTTACAATCTGTTGGACTAATTAAGTGATTATAGTAACTCCATCAAAAAGGTCTCAAATCACATTAGCTAATAAACTTAGGCTGCGCCTTAAAATGTACAGTATGCCATTTGAACAGGCGCTAGTTTCAAAGCCGGGATTGATCAAATCGAAACAGGAGGCGGGGCCAGATATTTTTAAACTCACGAGCAAACCTCGTAAACCGATTAGCAACTCAGATGCTACTTTCACTAGTCGCATCGCAGCCCTGGCATTATCAAAGAGCGCGCTAAAACAATGGCTTAGACCGCGCAGCGGTCTAGCAGAACGGGAAACGACTGTGACAATACCAGGACATCTGTCAAAACAGGACAGATCATTAGCAGATCATAAAATCAACAAGTTGCCCACGCACACGATTTTATTTGGGGACAGGCCTTCACAAGCCAAAGATTCGAACCTTCTGACATACCGCCCTTCTCTCTCTCTCTCTCTCTCTCTCTCTCACTCTCTCTTCCTCCTCCTCCCTCTCTCTCCCCCCTCCCACCGTTTAATCTAGTTCTACATCACGGGACATGATACATTATTCTCCGCGCCTCAGTCACATTCGCGCGCTGTGAACCAGAGGCACCATCGCGCATATCGCGCGAGCACTTTTACTGTAGAATAATCCGGGAAAACCGGACTATATTTTGCAGAATATTTTGCACATGAGAAATCCCGGCGCTTTGGCCGCTCTCCACAAACCTGTCTGCGCGTGACGCAGGAGGAGACTACTTAAGGGGGGATTAACGCTGGCAAGACATTAAATCCAGCCTCCCTCCACCCAGACACCGCGCGACCCATCAACCTGATCTGGGGATCGAAAATAGGAGGCTTATATTAATCAGCACTTTGGACTGGAAGACAAGCAAAAGTGCGGGAGTGCCGAGCGAGCTCGCGACTGTGACACTGCCACAAAGCGGGGAGCAGGTGCCGCGTGTGATCAATGCATTTGCCAGATAAAATCAGAACCTCTGGAGAGTAAGAAAAAAAGACACACGCGCACGCACGCATACACACACAGGCGCGCACACACACACACACAGGCGCGCACAGGAAATAATACCATTTCCCGGGAATTGGTGCAGAGTGCGGTGTGCTCCTGTCTCCGGATGAACAAACATGGGGGAGTGGACCATACTCGAGAGACTGCTGGAGGCTGCTGTCCAGCAGCACTCTACTATGATAGGAAGGTAAGAGAAAAGTCCACTATATTTGTGAAACAGACGCAAAATGCATTGTTGCTGTGGACGGGGGTCGGGGAGGATTTGCCCTGCCTCGCTTCTGGTTAGCCAGCACGAGAGACCGACAATAACGACCGGTCGGGTTGTAATAATGACGTGGAAAAACACTGAGACGCTGTCAGAGAAAGTGTGCACACACATAGAAAAGCTTTTATGTACTTCCAGCTAACGCATAAACACGATGCAAGTGTCTTGAAGATGCAGATGCAGATATGATATGCTCAGATAGCTCCCGACTGCCGTGCTACAAGCTAGCCTGATAACGGCGAGAGCGCCGCGCGTTTCAGCACTGGACAGCTCCCCAACATCTGCCTTTGCTGCGCGCCACGGCAATCTCCGTCGAGTTCTACATTGACATTTTCCTAAATAAAACTTAGACAAAGAACACATATTTATACACTTGTTTGTCTGTTTGTCTTTTAGGATCCTACTGACAGTCGTGGTGATCTTCCGGATTCTAATCGTAGCGATAGTTGGAGAGACTGTTTACGATGATGAACAAACCATGTTCATATGTAATACCTTACAACCGGGCTGTAACCAAGCATGCTACGATAAGGCATTCCCCATCTCCCATATCAGATATTGGGTGTTTCAGATCATAATGGTTTGCACACCTAGTCTATGCTTTATCACATATTCGGTTCATCAGTCAGCCAAACAAAGGGAGCGGCGGTACTCTACTGTGTTTCTGACCGTGGATAAGGACCAAGATTCAATGAAACGAGACGACAGCAAAAAGATCAAAAACACAATCGTGAACGGAGTACTTCAGAACACGGAAAACTCGACAAAAGAAGCCGAGCCCGACTGTTTGGAAGTCAAGGAGATCCCAAACGCAACTATGAGAACTACAAAGTCCAAAATGAGGCGACAGGAGGGGATCTCCAGATTTTATATCATTCAAGTGGTTTTCAGAAACGCGCTGGAAATTGGCTTTTTAGTGGGTCAATACTTCTTGTACGGATTCAACGTGCCCGCCGTGTATGAGTGTGATCGATATCCCTGCATAAAAGATGTCGAGTGCTATGTGTCGAGACCCACGGAGAAGACCGTGTTTTTGGTTTTCATGTTTGCCGTCAGTGGCTTTTGCGTGGTGCTGAATTTGGCTGAACTCAATCACCTGGGGTGGAGAAAAATCAAAACGGCCGTAAGAGGAGTCCAGGCTAGAAGGAAATCTATTTACGAGATCAGAAATAAGGACCTGCCCCGAATGAGTATGCCCAATTTCGGCCGCACCCAATCCAGTGACTCTGCCTACGTGTAGCGCCCAGAGAGAGCTGGCGGTGCAGTCTGTACAAAATTATAACGAAGAAATTAAGAGACGGAATGGACGATTCCGCTGGCCGCAATGCCGTGTCATGAGTTCAATGAGTGGGTAGATTTTTATTTGATAGTCTTTTCAGGACTTCAGTAACAAACGTGAGTCACACGTTTGTTGGTCTATTTATGATATTGCACTGATGCAACTTTTTAGCAACGTTTATACTCTGTGAAGCGCTTAACAGAGCATACAGATGTGTTCACGCATTTACTCTAGGTGGCTTCTCTACTCTACTTGAAAGAGTAAATGCGTTTTGCACTACGAGTTGAATTCCGGGACTCAAATCTTACCCGTGACGTGCTGATAATGGTGTTTTAAAAAAAACAACAACACATTTTTCCACCAATTTTTGACACCATCGTATTTAGGCGACACAGCAGAAACCGGATGACCAAGATTAAATGAGATCTTAACTACAGATTTATATGTATGAATATATAAATCAATCCGACTATGGTTCGACCTAGTTAAAATAGTAGCTTCATACATGTTTCTTTTCTTTTGTTGCCTGCGTTCCACCACTGACCTTAACGTATGTAACCATTCCATTGCTATATAGCTGACTTGCAGAACAGTATCGGGTGGATTTGCTGCAAACGCTTAACGTCTGTGATCTCCTTAATTTAAAATACACCAAAGCGCCCACTGCTTTCATTTGTGAAAAGTGATATTTTTTCTCTTTTTTTGCTTTCGTGTGATCAAGTGCCATACTTGTACATAAGACATATATCTATATAAATATGTACACATATAAATAGAAAGAATCGCTAATAACATTCATCATAAAAAGCAAATTTTTTGCTTGGATTATGCTAAATGCCGCCCTGGTTTGCTTTAATTGTATTCGTTGTGATTTAAATGAAAATGATATATTCCATTTTCTCTCTTTTAACTTTGCAACTGACTGATAAAAAATAAAGAGCTAGTCTTTTTTATACACCGAACGGAATCTGCTTATTCACCTCCTCGAAAGGAACTCAAATAACGGCACAATTTTTAAACAAAAAAACGAAAACAGTACCATTTCTAGTAGAAGAGAAATCCTAAGCGTATGGGCAATAACAAACCGCTCTGGTGCTACTGTTTTACACAAAAACGTCTCCTGCTGCTATACGTGTTAGGATGACCAGACAGAAACTTTCTCCTCAGCGAATTAAAGCAGGACTCATGTAGACCCCGAACAGATTCTGTAAGCTACGCGCAAGGTGCGACGCTTTTTGCGGCACCTGATCCGTACCTCACAGCCTGTCTTTGAACTCAACTGGCATGACGGTATGATTTCAAGCTTGTTGCAATTGAAGGCCCTCGAAAGATACGTGCAATGTCAGTTATGTCATGTTTCTATTACACTATGGACTGTAAACACACTTACAGGACTATCAAATGGAAGTGTTTCTATATGCCAAATATCAAAAGGAGCTTCATAACAACGGGAGCTGATAAGCCTTTTATGAATACAAATGAAACGTTGGCTCAATTTTTTTTTGTTTTATGGACATCTGTTTGTATGATTTCTGTGTTTTTTAGTGTTAAGAACGAAGTGCATGTTTAAGGAACTCGTCTCAGAGAGAGATCTCGGACAGTGCCGAGGGGCTGGTTGCGAGGTTTGCCGTTTGGTCGGCTCTCCTCTCTCTCTCTCTCTCTCTCCCTCTCTCTCTCTCTCTCTCTCTCTCTCTCTCGCTCGCGTTTCTGGGGGAGGACTGCAAAGGAGAGAAAAAAAAACACCGCAAAGGGAGTGGCTCTGCCGAATGCGGGAAGGTCTTCTGCGCTTCATGAAGGTCATCAAAAAAGACAAAAAAAAAAAAAGGAAAAAGTGCTGAATCCAACTCCTCCGCCACCGGGCGTTCAGGGCCCGACCATTCAGGAGCATCTGGGGCGGGCTCGAGCGCTGCACCTGGCAGAATGAGTCGGCAGAGCCCGCGGAGAAATCGAAGCCCGGAGCACTGACACATCAATCTCCGGCCCGAAGGGACTCGCTATTCATCTTAAACACAATAACCAAACAAAAGGGAAAAAACAACAACTGAAAGTCAGAGAGAGAAGAAGAAGTAGAAAAAAAAACAAATAAAATCAAAGAAAAGTGCAACTTCTCTGCTTGGCCTGGTGATGTGAGACAGTGTCCCTCCCTCCTCTCCTACAACCCCCCTACCCCCACCCAATCCCTCAATCCCCTCTCTTTTCTCCTCCGCTAACTAACATTCCAGGACTTGACAGTTAACCTACCAGTGGCCTATAGCCGGGACAGTGACCAGAGCAGCGACCCGCCCCAGACCCATGGTGCTCTTCAAACTGCACACAGAAACTGGGATTGTGTCAGGGCTTCAACAACAGAGCTTTCATTTGCCACGAACATGCTCCCCATCCAAAATAACTCGAGACATTTGCACGCCAAGTGCAAGAGGAAAAAAAGAAAGAAAAAAGAACCTTTTTTCTCTGCTGTTCCGCTGCTCATAGAACTTACTGCAATATTCATACTGGTGTTTCAAGTGGCTACTTCTACATGGCAAAATTACTGGGTTATGTGTGAATGCAATTATGCATGCTAAGATGCATTTGACACCATGTGAGGGTTGGGAGGCTTGGTTAAATATTATACGACACCTGTGCTGTTCTCCTCCTTGGCATTTTCCAAGACTGGGATTCAATTCTGTTACTTCATTTAGGTACCTATCTGACGAGCCGCAAACGAGCAAAATTGTACTAGTAAGCCTGGCGGTTCTGCTATTCCCCGGGCAAGAGCAGAGTATCTAATTGGCATGGTGAAGTCTAAAAAGGCTCTGAGCCCGCGCCGAGGGAACACCCAGACCGCTCCTAAAGCCGCACCTCTGCAGTGACGGTGCAGAACGGTGCGCCGCAGTCTGGTGGTATTCCTCCACGACGCAGGTGGAGCATCAGACACCACACAGATAGAGTGATGACTGATCTCTCTCTCTCTCTCTCTCTCTCTCTCTCTCTCACTCACACACACACAGACACTCTCACAAACACACACACACACACACACACACACACACACACACACACACACACACATAAATGCAGGACACTGATGTAGTAATGGTGATCTCAGATCTCAGAGCAGAACAGGGGCAG
>JASCIP010000040.1:10115554-10129457 GCA_034783695.1 Sardinella gibbosa | reverse complement strand
CAGATCTACTTCATAGGTGTCCCGTTATCTAAAATTAACGGACACCTTGTCAACCAATCAGAAAGCAGTATTCCATTCCACTGTGTGATAATAGTGGTATGGACATCTCTGCCATGTGCCATGATGGACTTGGTAGAATTACGAAATGAAGACACATGGACCTGGAGAAAAAGTTGGATTACAGAAAGTAAAGCTTGAAAAAGAAGGGAAATCACATGTTAGATGCATTTGTGAACGACATCAACCTATGTACTCTGATCTACAGTATGCTTAGTCTAGGCCTGCATCACTTATGAAAACATTGATGATGGGGCTTTAGCCTAGTCCTGCATTAGATGTCAGATGTCAGAGTCTGTAAGCTTTTTCCTTCCATCTTCTCATATCAAGTATCCTGTTGAGTTTTTAGATCTCAAATCATAGATATGTATGAGTGGGTGTAAGTGAAACGGGCCAAACAAAAAGATGCTTCACAGTTACTTTCTCTTCTTAGACTCTCCTAGTTTTGATGCCTGATGATCTTGACTTGTTCCTTTCTTTACACTGATGGAAACAAAAGAAAAAAGACAGGAAGATTCTCCATAAATGTAAGTGAAAGCAGGAAATATGTGATGGCTACTTTGGCTTTCTTGCGCCGGCTGGTCCTCCTGTTCTCCTGGTCCTGGGCCCCTGCACTGGCTGGGTGAGGCATGGGGGGCCCACCAGGCTCACCACTAGGGGACGCCCTCTCCTTCTTCTTCACATCCGAGAGGCCTGGCACAGCAGACGCTGCAGCCCCCGTCTGAGTGCCCCCCTGGGTCTCAGAAGCGCTTTCGCCCCCAGAAGCCATGCTGGTGGCAGACGCAGATGCACCCGGGTCAGACTTCTTACTAGACAGCATCATGGAGGTTGATGCAGGCCTCTCCTGAGGGGGAAAAAAACAACAACTTGAATATCTACTGCATGAACCTCATCCTGCTCAATCAAGGAAATAATATTTTGAATGTGAAAAGGTGCTTCGCTTCCACTGAGAGTGACCTTTGACTTTTAATTCATCCATTATTTGCTGTTGAAGAATGGATGTTTTGAGAGGTCTGCCAATATTCGAATCTATTATCTCAGTCATCAAAATGACAACCATATACATGGACACGTTATTTCCGGCTTCAGAATAAGCATTCAAAACAAATGTGATTAGGATGAATGTATGTGAACAACTAACGATCAAGACACGAGCTTCCTTTTGCCTGTGCATCAGATCCTGAGCTTAATAAGTTTTTGAAACATCAGCCCGTAAGCGGTCAGTAGTTAAAGTTAGACCGCGTCGCCAGGTCACAATTCAAAATTAACGTTAAGACTTAATTTTTATATCACCATACAGGACCACATTCCGACAGCTAGCAAAACTTGCTAGCCCGCAACCATTCAAAAATATGTGGATGCGTTGGAGGATGTGCAATGATGACAGACTGATGACAACTGCACAGTACAATATTATATTGCTTTACCCATTTGTCCGTGCACCTGGTAATATCCATTCAATCACTAAGAAATAAAGACAGAATCACAAACATTGTAATGAGAATCGAACACAGACCCAGTGACGGGTGACAGCAAGTAAGTCAGCCAGCACTCAAGCACGCAAGGGAAGATGCTTGAACAGGTTAACGTTGACGTGAAAGTCAAGCTCCAAAGAAGTTGCAAACCACTGTTACTAGCAAAGCTAGGTCATTGCATTGACTAGGCTACTCACGACTCAGTAACATTGCTTGCGGACCCAGAAATTTCTACACAAATTTCTACTACAACGTTATTCTACACTGAAGTTTCTATTGGAAGCAGAGTCGTTCGACAAAGAAAAAAACTTGTCATCCTTCCAGTAAACCCAGACTGTAATGTTTCATTCACAAGGCAACATGTCTGACGCTGGCTAATGCTAGCTAGCTGGACTCCTTACTGCCTACTAAATAGCTAACTAAATCTACTGCTGTGTTTCAATGTATTACTGTGTACACTCCGAGCAAAAATGAATATAATTCTGTTGTTTAACTTGGACATCGCACAAAAGAAATTCCGGTGTGTAGACGAGAGTATAATACCACAGTGAGCACAAAGAAAATGCACCTACCGTTAGCTACTCTTTGCAAACCAACGTTGTGTAATGCTAATGGACAGTTGATAACGTTAGCTAACGTTAGCAATGGAGATGCGCGAAGATCCCCGGCATGCTTTGTTGTGGACTGGCTAACTGATAGCGTCAGAAAGCTAACCGCTTTTCAAAACACATTATTCTAGATACAACTACTTCATGTACAAACACATACATGGGTTTTATATGGAAGTCTCCTCGATATTTCATAAGATTTTGATCGAAATAACAGAGGCGTGTTTACCTTCTGGTGGTCCGCACCGATCGGCACAAAGGAAACAACCACTGGCTCTACAAGGATGGATTAACCAATGAAAGGTGATTATTTTGGGGGGGATACAAATGGTTGTGAATTTAGGCCAAATCTATTGGCTAACAATGTTGTCAATCAATTTATCCCCGAAATTGTGTAAGAACGAGTTTGATAACATTGTAACCGCATTGTATTGTAATGAGAGAAAATTGTAATGACCCACGTAATGGCATAACGCAATCGTGATCTGTTATCATGGAAATGTATGCAACACATTATGCAGAAATGCACGAAACTGTGTAAATGAATTAACCAAGGATTTGTTTTACGTGTTCATTTCAATAATTGCCATGTAGGCTAATTTCACCTGGGTCAGAAATCTCTACATCTCTAAAGTAGCAAAGATGCACTGTAAAACTGCTAAAAAAAAACAACTGGGTGTACAAAAAAACTGAACTAATGAGTTTTGACGTCAACACCAACACGATCAGTCAGGAAGTGAAGATCAGTAACATGAGACAGGACAGGTAAAACAGACAGGAAGGTGTGCTACACCCTTGTTGTAAATCGGCTTTTGCTTTGGACCGAACTACATCGTTTATAAACGAGGATAAACTTCTAGGGGTGAGTTAATGTTTTGATAGTTAACGTTCAACAATTAGACCTCACAAACACTTTTAAACAAAATTCCTGACTACTTGAATGGAATTTTGTTCAGAAATGCTATAATGATAAGCTTCCAAACAAAGAAACGCTTCTGCTAACGTTAATCCGAAAGAGGAGCAGATTTTATTGCCTATGCCTGAAAGAGTAGGTCTAATCGGCATAAGCGTTTATAGAAGGCTATTCTTTTTGTGTTGGACTTCAGGACAATAGTTTTTTTTTCTTGTCTTGTCTTGTGTTGTCTCCTTGGCATTGTATTGTGGTGAAGAGTGTAATATGTCTTGGTTCAGGTGTCAACATGAATCTCTTGCACCTCTATTCCTTTAAAAAATGTTCAAGGCAATTTCGCCAATTCATTCTTTCTCTATGACTTGCTTAGGCCTACTTTGTCAATGTGGAATTGCACATTAACCTAATAGGCAGTTAACCTTTTTTTCTTATTTCAAGCCTCAGGATGAAGAAGAAGGAAGGGGAGACATCGAACAGGCCGGATAACACAGCTTTTACCCAGCAGAGGCTTCCGGCATGGCAGCCCATGCTGTCGGCTGGAATAGTCATCCCTGGCTTTGTGGTCATTGGCCTGGCTTTTATTGGTGTTGGTGTTGCTCTGCTAATTACATCACAGAACATCCAAACACTGGAGGCAAGATCTTTATTTCTCTCTTTTCCTTCATGTCTAATCCAGCTTCATCTCCGGTTCTCTGCACTCATTCTTCTCTCCCCTCATGTCCCCTTTCCCCTTCCAACCAACCACAGTCTCATTCAGAATCATCCACTGGTGTTAGTTTTGGTGAACAGAAGCAAGCAAGCATGTCTGCATTTGAGTATCGTTTGTATACTCCATGACTGCTGAGTGTTTTTGTTTGTTATATGTTTACTGAACAGAGAGACTACACTGGTGTTGACTCAAGCTCAGAGCACAACTGTAATAAGTGTCTGGATGTGAAAAATTGTGTCTGTGCACTCAGCTTCTCACTGTCAACAAAGTTTGAGGTAAGGTTGATGTGATGCAAGCAGATTTAAGCCTTTTTAAATGTTTCTTTTGTCTCTTAACTGAACTCTATTATCTTCTGCAGGGCCCTGTGTTCTTCTATTATGGTTTATCAAATTTCTTCCAAAACCATCGTAAATACGGAGTCTCCAGAGATGACTACCAACTCTTTGGGGACACATCTTACTTTACTGTAGGTTCTGCTTGTAGATTGTTTGAGTTACTTTCTATTCTCATCCAAAGAGCATTCATCCATTCATGTGAGAGGTTACTGATCCACTTGTAATCTGATTGGTCCTCCTCACTCTTTTTCTGGACACTCAGAACCCTCAGGATGATTGTGACCCCTATGCCTTTGACTCCAGAAGCAGACCTATCGTCCCATGTGGATCAGTAGCCAACAGCATGTTCAATGGTACAGTAGAACTAAAGAAAATAGGAAATTGTTATCTCCAGTGGCACAAACTTTTTAACTGCCTTCTTACCTGTAATGTTTCATCAATGTTAACTCAGACCCTTCTTACAGACACTTTCAAGCTCTATCAGCTTGTAGGAGGTCAGAAAAAGCCGGTTCCTTTTGACGGGAAAGGCATTGCATGGTGGACCGATTACAACCTGAAATACAGAAATCCTTCATTAGTGGATGGCTCTTTGGCAAAGGCTTTTAATGGTAATTTTGTCATTATTGCGAAGCTCTAAATTTCTACAGTCATACTGTCATACATGTCCTTTTAAGGTCATTAGACTGCTCATAGTAGGCTAAAATTTGGATAGAGTTTGGATTGTCATATCGTTGAACGTGATGGGGACAGGGCAAGTGTTAATGTGATGTTGTCAATTATGTAGTAATATATTGCTTTGGTTATACAAAATGGCTATGTAAAATCACTTTGAGTAACATTTGAGTAAACAAATAACCTAGTATTACACTGTCTGGTGTACTGTAGGTACTGTGAAGCCGATAAACTGGCCTCGACCAGTCTATGAGCTGGACACCTCCGATCCCTCTAACAATGGCTTCCTAAATCAAGACTTCCTGGTTTGGATGAGGAGAGCTGCCCTACCTGATTTCCGAAAGCTGTACCGCAGAATAACTGAGGGGGAATATGCGGATGGACTACCTGCTGGGAACTACTCGCTAGAGATCAACTACAGTATCCTTCACTCCTTTTGACTCACCTCATACACAATAGAATCTAAATATATAATCATGACTACATGTTTTAATTCATTCGGCTATAGATACAAGGGAAAGGCCTTCTCTATGCCTAGAATTGCCGGCTATTCATGTGTTCATCATGGTTTAATAGAAGCTGGCTGTGCTGACATCATCAATAAAATCAAGATTAAGGTCAGCTCAATCGGCTCCTTATGTGTCCCGCAACATGTCCGAAATTGGCCTCGTCTTAAAAGTGTCGGAAAGATGTATATCTGTCTGCTGTGTGGTGCATGACAGAAGTTTCAATGACTAGCCTACTTTGCCTATTATGGTAAGACAATTACGTGAGTGAAGTTAATTTAAGGTAATGTTACGTTGTTTATGTAACTTTATAATGATTTGTCAGCATTGTTTGCATTGTAGTTATTTGCAATGTGGCTAATCGTGATTAGCATAATTTTGGTTAAGCCTTTATGATTTTTTGCATTTGGATTACCAACCAGTTAGATCCTATTTTTTATTGTCCTTCTATGTTTGGACTAGATGTAGCTGGCAGTGCAGCTACGGCTACATGTTGGCCTGCTGTTCAAGTCCCATTGCCTAATAGATTCCTACAAATTTACAAGCAACTTGCTGCACTGCCAGCTACATCTAGTCACCAAGTGCTGTCTGTCAGAAAAAGAATTAAAACATTTAATACAACATACTGTAGACCAAACAGCAAACTAGAAGCTATAACATGAACTGAATGGGGCATAGGAAAACAAAAGAGAGGGTGTTTCTGTGCCTCATTCAGTTGGTGTTACCTATCGGTAAACTACACTGTTTGATTCACGTTGTATGAAAAGTTATTTTTCCGACCAACAGCACCCAACGCCTCAAACAACAGTGCTATGAATCGATTCACACCGTATTTCTCCTTTAAACATTTCCATGTGGGCCTCTCTTTTCTTGTGTCGACCAGAAAAACTAGTTTGGCCAGAAGGGTGTGACTTTTCTAGATGCAGAGGGAGGGAATGTCCGCCCTCATTACTTCAGTTTGTTATTTCAGTCTGCCTAAGCAAACACAAAGTGACAGATGTACTTGACTGAAAAGGAAAAACACTTAAAGGTCAATATGAAAGAACATTCATAACAATTTTTAAGTGAGATAAGACTAGAATTAAACTTGACAAAGAATGGCAACTTTGAAAATTGAGCATGAATTAGAAATTTTGTTGGCCCTTAACTTTTCCTTTTCACAGATTACCCTGTCCGTGACTTTGGCGGCCGTAAGAAGGTGTTCTTTAGCAACGTTTCCTGGATGGGTGGCAAGAACCAGTTCCTGGGCATTGCCTACCTGGTCATCGGTTCTTTGTGTATTGTCATGTCCCTTGTGATGCTCATAGTCTATGCCAAGTTTAGATTTCCTGATGAGGACTCTTAATCAGACTCAACTCTTCAGTGAGAAAATTGTCACAAGAAAGGCCCCTAGATGTTCACTAAGGCCAGTGAACCCAGCTATTGTGATAGGACTTGAGATTTTGTCTTCGTCTAGCTTCTGGAAAAATTTGACTGCAACTTTTTTGGTGAATTGTCAGTTGTTTACAGAATTATTTGATAAGTGCATGCCTGTAGGCTACTCAGGAATGTACATTTGCCATGTTCTGCCTATCAGTACATATCCCACTGGCTCGAATATATCTGTTAAAACTCGCCCTTTAAATGTGCAGTAATGTAGGTCATCATGAAAGGAAAGTAGCCATGGATTTTATGCAACTGTTCTTATTGTTTTGTCTCAGGAGGGGAATCACATTGTAAACATCTTGTATAATATTTATTGTAGATATTTGTTTCTTTCTCAGGGTATCAAGACAGAATAAACATGTTCTGGATATGTTTTCAGATTTTAAATATTTTGAATAAAATGTCTAGCTTTTAATAGCCTATGTATTCTCATTGGTCTGTTTTTAGTGGTTTCTTTAAAAATCAGTAAATTTCATTAAAAAATAAATAGCTCTAGCAATAAACACTTTCTTTGCTTCTGAACGCACTTTACTTTTTCTCTCAGTTGTCAGTGTAAAAGCCACTACACAGTAGGCTATGCTATGCTAAAACTCACATTCACAGAAAAATCTAACAGCAATCTGATCATGTAGAATTGTAGTCCACCATATTTTGATGTGTTGGAATGTTCACACCTAAAACTCCATCAGGTTCATTGTTGTATGATGTAATAATAAGTAACTCTTTGTCCCTATGGACACAGTGTGTCAAACATTCTATTGATGCTAGACCTGTGAAAGCTCAGTGCTCATCCTCTACCTGCATGCTAGCCAGTGAAGATGTTCCCCAACATATGGCCCTTCTACTCCTCCCCACCCAAAGAGGAGAAGCTGCCCATTTTCTCCAGTCTTCCAGCATGGGCAACAGTGGGCCTGGACATGAGCCCAGAGGAGTTTGCTTCCATATTGTCTACCAGGGCATCAGAAGGAAAGAATGTGATCCTCTCCGCAGTGGACGCCATGTATCCGTACCTATCAGTGATTCTACTGGCAGCTGTGGTCATTTCACTGTGCAAAGTTTACAAGAAAAAAATGGAGAGAAGATCACAGGTAAGCTCTGTCATTTCTTCCTGTGGATTTAAAAGTAACTGTTCATACACCGATCATCTCAAGTAGGCCTTTGGGTGAGAGAATAAAGCATTATCTATGACTAGAAATACTTGACAGATGGGTGGAAAATGTCTTGTCCCCATAGATGAAGTCTGAGATGTTGAGCACCACAACCTGTTTGGCAGACCGGATATCAAAGGGCCTGGCCCTGAAAGAGGCCATCATCTCTGGGCTGGAGGATGTGGAGAGAAGGCTTCTGACGCTCCAGCAGAGGCTGCAAGTTGTTCAAGAAGAGAGGAGGAGAACTGGAGGGAATTTTGTTCTGCGGAGGCAGAACAGGAGGATCCGCAGTGACTCCCTGCCCTCTTGCTGTAGCAGCTTGAGCTCTCTTTCCCAGGACAACAACAAGGAAAAACAGAACCTGTCATAATCGGAAGATCTGAACCTTTTTAATGTGCATACTTCTATTAAATAACAATTAAGTTGGTTTTACGGTCACTCTCAATTTTTACAGTAATAGGTCACAGAGGGTTTTATATTTTCTGAAATCCAGAGAGATGTTGTTTCAAATAGGTTATTCTATTTTATTAATGAAATTCTACAACAATTTCACAGTGGGCTAAATGAGAGGCCAGTTTTCAGAAAATCTGAACTAAATCAGATGACAAAAAACTTGATAACTTATCAAACACAGTCTCACACAGTGGAGCAGGGCCAAACAAGACTCCACTTCATTGCCTGCCTCCCTGCATAATCTTATGTGGACCCTTGACACAAACACATGCTCCATAGAGAGGATGAGGAAAGAAAAAGAATGAATGAAAGAATGAGAAAATATTATAATATAAATCAATAAAAAATCATAAACCATGCCTCAATTCCCACCACTATGCTTCATAACTTGAAAAAATAGCTGCTTGAACCCTTCCATCCTGTTCATTTAGCCTACTGACCTCTCCCAGAGAACTTTTAAGAGGCTCTGCCTCTCCCTCTCCTCAGTGCCTGGCTGCTGCATAGTTACCACATCCGGGATACCGACGGCGTTCTTAGTTACCGTGGTGCAGACAAAACAGAGATCCTTTGAAGAAATGTCAATCCTTATCGGCCTATATCAGGTGATGTATCATGATTCAAAATAACAGTGACAATGTCATAGGCAGTTTATTTGGTGTAATATCAGAAAAGCATAAGCCATAAAGTTTGTTTCACCATAGCCCTAGGTAACTTTTGCTAGCGAGCTACCTGCTTCCCTGCTTCCGGAGATACAGTACGTTAGGCCAACGTTGTTCTTTCTTTTGAGGGTTGCTTGCATGCAGTTTATGATTAGCAGTAGTAGGCATAGACAGTAAAAGATAGTAGTAGGCTACCCGGCAAAGGTCTGGTTGACGCTTACTTAATCAATTTGTAATTTTGGTCTAAGGTCTCCTCAGCTTCAGATGGATATAACTAGGGGCAGCTTGGAAGATATTGCCCGTCCTGCATCGAGTGAGCGTCTCCGTGTTGGAAGTCGTGTATCAACAGCATCTTTAGGCGAAGGTGGCAGCAGAATTATCCATCAAAATCCAGTGTCCCTGGAAGTACTCAGTACTGACGCTATCCAGGTGAAACTCACAATCATAAAACTCACTCACTCTTCAATTTCCTAAGCACGTGCAGCCGCCTTGTTGTGAAAAATAAAGAGAGCCCAACCAATAACAACAGTAGTTCATGTGCTTCCTCTAAGCTGAACACATATTAAGGATGAATATTCTTCTTTCTTTTTTGATGAAATAGAAGAGTGAGTTAAATGGAACGTACAGTATCCTATCAACCATTCTTTATTCAGGGAAACTGCAGCAATGCCCTGACCATATTCAAACAAATAGCCAAAGTATAGGGAAACAAAAAATAACAGCAAAAATTTTACACAATGAAATAATACTGTTTGCATGCGTTTTCTCCTAACTCTGTGGTTGAAGGTTAGCCAGCCTTCCCCAAATCATTATGAGGCTACTGACCTTTTTCAGGACTAAAACCTAAGGACATATGAGAGCATAACAAAATAATTTTTCTAGACAGTGATTGGTCACTTCACTCTGCATGACAGTCCGCTTGCAAACAGGCTGAGCAGACTGTGGGCGTAGTTATTCCTTTTTCTACTATCTCCTGTTTTAAGGTCAACACAATGGTCTTTGACACGAAAGGCTTTGCAGAAAGTATTTCTGATGAGAATGCCCAGAGTGACCACCTCCCCAAAGGTAAACCATTAATGTGACGCTTACTGGCTAGAATCTAATGACTCTAGCTATAAGTGATTAGTTGAATATTTAGTTACTGTAGTAGCTTCTATCATGAGCAGATTGATGTGATGAACATATTTTAAGAACACAGATTGATGTGATGAACATATTTTAAGTGTTTTGTGGGCATGTTGTTAGAGACGTCTCAGACAGATGTTTCAGATGAAGAAAATGATGATGAAGAATTGCAGAAGGCCATCAAGAAGATGGAGAGACTGGACAAAATCCTTGCCGAGATGGTCTCCAAAGAGAAGGATGTTAAAAAGAAAGGACGAGAGCTTTCCCAAAAACTATGGCTGGAGCTTCAGGTAATGCGGTGTTACTACCATTTCAACATAGAATGTATGCAATGACCTTTAAAGGCTAAGTCAAGGTGTGAAATGGGCTTGGGGTGTTTTCTTACATGATAAAGAGTATGACGATTGGTCAATTTACAAAGTTCCTCTGTGCCTCTTTTTAAAATGGGCCTTCGAACTTCTACCAATGGAGCATAGAGTTACTTTGAACCATGCTAATGGTGTAGGAAGCATCTGCGACAGGCAATATACTGTATTTCGGAATCAATTTACCCCAAGTCCATTTCACACCGGAATTGTCCTTTAATTAATGTATTAATGACATGTTTTGTCCAGAACATGCAACCTAGATTGCAAAATTGACCAAATTCAACCAGACCATATTGGATAACAGGATATATTTTTCAGTGGCTTTCATCAATTGTATTTAAAGGAATTTTCAGTTAACTGTAATAGCAAGGATGCTATTGAAAACACCAAGTTGTTTTTGGCCCTGACATCCTCCACATGTGAGTATAGCAGCCCAAGTTGCTTTCAGGACACATTATTACACTATCCTTGGTGGGAAAAGAATATTAAAAGTTCAGAGAACAGAATTTTCCTCATGTACTGTATTTTCCAGCCCAAGAATCCAATGATGAACCAGACATTTTGCCAGTCTTTGGGACTCAGCTTCCTGAGAAAGATTATGAGAAGCATCCCAGTCACCTGGAGTTTATCAATGGTATGCTAGTAGTTTTGCTAAGGGTCTGCTAGTATTTTTGCATCTACCTTTGGAAGGTGAAGATGTTGACATGTACCTCAGCAGAAGCAGGCATTTCTGTGTTTTAGGCACTAGATGGCAGTGTCTGCATACATGAAATACCCGTGGCACACTAAAATGGAGGACCTGAGTTCAAAGACCAGTGAATTCCTGAAAATAAAAAATGAGGTCATGTCTGTAAAATAACATGGTATAGCTGAAGATTAGGTTACACATGTTCACCATTAACAAACACCATATTAACGTGCAAATTAGTAATATACTAACCATTTGTCGTTCATCAGTCGCTTATTAAAGTCTTTTTCTGCATGAGCTTATTCTACCCATAGTAAACCATTAACTAGAATTTCTCCAATATAAACTAACTATTGCTTATTATATGCCTAATAATGTCCAAATAGAGAATACCTGCTGTTCTTGTTGTACTGTCACGTGATAAGCCCCTTACTGAGCAAAGTATATTAAGATTAAAATTCAAATGCATCAGCTTCCTTACTTACTATAAATAAGCAGTAATTAGGAGTTTATACTGGAGTAATTGTAGTAAAAGTTCACTTTGGGTAGAATGAGCTCACATATTAATAAGTTACATGTAATGACTAACAACTGGCAAGTATGCTATTAATTTGCATGTGGATAAGCTGATAGTTAATAGTGAATATGTGTATCCTAATCTGAAGTGTCACCAATAGCCCTGGTCCATAATTATGATATCTTCATAAATTGACAGCCATCCAGCTAGAAGAAATAGGCTTATGCTGGGCAAAATAATATAATAAATTAAGTAAATAATAAATTTATGAGCTGATCACTGTCTTCTTCCTCAGTGGGTCTTCATGGATAATAATCATATTAGGGAACTTTAGGGTCCCGAAGAACCATATCATAGTGGTAGAAGAGCTATGGATTAAGACATTCTTTACATTGTGACTTACAACACTCTTTAGCTGCTGTATAATTAAGATATAGTATGGCAGCTCTAGGTTTCTAAGTTCTAAGTTTTGCTATGTGATAGAGATAAGCACACAGGTTTGTTATTGTTGTTGTTATAGTTCACACTTCCCCTGAGGGTAATACATTGTTTGGGTTTAACATAATGATTCCACTCATCTTCTGTTCATCTCTAGGTGAGAGTAAGAGTGAGTCAGAAACAGGCCCATCTGAAGTTGATCAGGAGCAGGAGAAAGAGAGCGAGGCAGAGAGCAGACAGACACGGGATGCCACAGGCAAGCAGACTCAGAACTTTGTGAAGAAAAACATTGAGGTAAGTCAGAAGTCATGCTAGGTCTGTCAAATGGCAGTTTTGTAAATGAGTCACGTGTCCACCTGTTTTTTCCCTCTGCTCTGGGACTGCCTTTGAAAGAAAGATCAGAAAATATAAAATCAAGAAATATGTGTGTGTGCCTGTGTGTTTGGGCTAAATTCAATTTGATGTTTTCAAACCTCCTCACATGATGGCTCTGCTGTGCCTCTGTGAAACGCTGCAGCTGGCGAGCTGTGGGCAGCACGTGCCCATGACACTGGACGAGAGGGAGCGTCTCTGTGAGCTGCTGCGGGACATAGATGACGAGGGCCAAGACCCCTGCGGCCCTGCTGCCACCACTGGCCAGGTTAGCAGTCACTAGACTGGCTGACTGGGAATAGCGAGACACTCTGCTGGGCACGCTCAGACTCAGCACACCCCTTGCTGAACATCCTAAATGGGCAATTAGCCTTATGTTTAATTAATTACATCAATGTGTTTTCACCAACTAGAACAATGTGTTATGCAAGATTTCAGGGTAATTTTTTCTTCATTTCTAATTGATTGAGTCTATATATTTAGTCAGCAATGTTAATCCTCACATGTCTACTGTTATGAGTGCCTGTACAGCTGACTGACTGCATTTAGATTTAGGTCTGTATTACTGCTCACACAATCACCACCTCTGATCTCTGCCACATGGCAAACTCACATATCTCAATATGCATTAGTTATTTCTCCCACTTTCCCAAAGCTGCCACATCACAGTTGCATAGAACAGCTGAAGACTATGGCAGGTCAGCCAGGGCAGCTATCACCTTGCACATTTTCAGCCATTATTTACATCTGGAGACAGCCTCAACCACCAGGACCCCCTGAGCGCTTTGTGTAATCTATCAGTGGGAGGGTGACATGCTATGAGTAGGTGCCATGGTTAATCTGTTTCCCTCACTTCAAAGCGTATCTGACAGTGTGATTAAACATGCTGGGTGCCATTGGTGGAGGATCAGG
The DNA here is from genome assembly GCA_034783695.1 of Sardinella gibbosa. Taxonomy (NCBI): domain Eukaryota; kingdom Metazoa; phylum Chordata; class Actinopteri; order Clupeiformes; family Clupeidae; genus Sardinella; species Sardinella gibbosa. The sequence goes on along the minus strand of JASCIP010000040.1, from coordinate 10,116,080 downwards.
TCAAAGAGTTGGATGGGATGGTGGCTACACTCCATCACTCTAACTTTTAATTTATGTAGTGTGGACTGTGTTTTAATTTCATTTGCCTGATTCAGTTCTTGGACAAGCGAGGGGCACACAGGCCTCTGATAACCTTGTCAGCCTGTCTAGTCTCTGCAGGCTCTAGTCCTGATCTGCATTCTGACTATTGGGGCCTACATGCATAAACTGCCACCAGCCCTCCTCTTACCTCTCCTAGCTACTCATCCCCAGCCTCAATCAAGCCCCAAGAAGGAGTTGATGGAGTTGACTGGACTTGGCCAAGGCCTCTCTGCCCCAGCTGTCATCAGTCAGGGCCTCAGTGTTGTGTACACAGTGGAATATTCAGGAGAGCTCCTCATGACGTGTCAGACATTATTCTCCTCTTAGTGTGCGTCCGAAACAGGACAATTGCAGCCTTTTAAGTCTATAGTCGGAGGCTGCGAGGCATCGAGGCTTGTCCGAATTAATTATCCTGCCTTCTAAGTCGCCTTCGTTCGGGCAAATT
>JASCIP010000040.1:8831245-8847157 GCA_034783695.1 Sardinella gibbosa | reverse complement strand
CCCAAGTATGTAGCTGGCATGAGCTTCACGGTGGAAATTTGTATATCACCATAGTCAACGTAGTCCATAGTAACAATTATGTAACTTGACTGAATTTAGTGGTTAGTTTGGATGAAACAGGTGTGTGTGTGGGGGGGCATTTTACCCCAGGGGACGTTTTCCCCCACTCAACCCTACCATTGAAAAAACAATGTTACCATTGTTGGGATGCACTACCTGTTTCAGTCCTCCGACATAACAACTGAGGCAGAACAACGTGGCTGGCATGCCCAGGTGCTTCCTGTTGAGGTTGGGTGTAGAGGATTTGTTGCCATATACACAACCAAGCTTCTTAAGGGAATGGGAGTGCGAGGACAAGCTTTAAGAAAAGCTGTCAAATCACTGTCAGAGGTTGCCGAACAAAGTAGCAACTGGCTGTGGATCAAGAGAAAGGACTGCAACTGGGCTGCAAAGTGACCAGAAAGGGGTAAAAGCAGAAGGGAGCACACCTGGGACGCCAGGTGCTGCTGTGGAGCCCTTTGGAGTTGTCATGGGCCTTTCAACGAAACACCAATGAAAGAGGGTGCCCACCTGAAGACCCCTGCGAAGCATTTACCCCTTTACCATCACCAAACACTGATTATTTAAGGGATCTAGTCCTATAAGCTCAACTTCAGCCATGAATGTCTGTCCATTGAATCGCATTCAATCATTTCATTCCGCCATGCTAAAAATGAGCATAACTCACAGCCTTTCGATAGTTATACTGTACATATGCTTGCGTATAAAGACAATAAACTGTATCAAACATTTTTATTTCTGATTTATTATATTTTATGTGCTTGATGTGAGTACCACATATTTTGGCTACACACATATTTAGGAAAGTAATTGTAGGTCAGTATTATTACTATATTAACGTCTTAGTCAAAGCAGTCCAAAGCAGTTATAATTATGCCTACAGTATAATACAAGCGTAATGTTTGTAGAATCACTGTTGAGAGGTCTGTAAAAAAAAAAAAAAAAAACCTGCATGCTCTGTGCTCCAAAATACATCAGTCCCGCTGATGGCTTCTTGTAGACGGAAGCATTAGCAATAAAGTTTGGGCACAAAGGCATATTAGTTTGCATATAAAGAGAAAAGTTGCAGTGAAGCAATTTTAAACTTTCCATACTTCAATTTGTTCTACAGTCTGCCTTTGGAATTGTTGATTCTACTTCTTACCACTTTACCTGTCAAGATGAGGTCATGACACCATCTACAGCCTGATGTATACTGTATTCAATTTTCTTTTTTTGGAAGGACTTAATAATAAGAGAATAATGCTGTAAGAAAACTAGTGTTCAGCTCCTTTGGAGAAGCTCCCTGTATTATCTTGTGTAGTAGACTCTGTAATAGACAACCTTGGACCTCCAGAGGGAATAAGAGTTGTCAAACTTGAGGAGATAAGTCCCCTGCCCTGGATATTGGTGGCTCCCAGCGTACACTTCTTCATGGCTGTCTCGTCGATAAACGGGCACGACTTCCTCTATCAGAGGCGTCTGAGTGACATTTGCTGTCTCTTGGGGCTCCCCTTTGAATTGAGAAATAAGCGAATTAGAACTAAATCTTTTTATTTAACTTCAGTATCAAAAAGTGGAAACTTTACCAAAGACAAAAGGTGTCATTCAGGCGATTCATCGAAACCTATTACTTTGCGATACAGGAAATCTAGCTTTGTTGTATATTTAGATTTAGATTCTAAATACACTGTGGTGATTATATAACAGACACAGACTGCCTCATTTGCTACGTCAGTTATCATTTATGCATTAAACTAAAGTACCCAACAGTTTTAAAACATATGAATGATTGCAAATGTTGCAGATATTCACCATTGGCTAGGTCCTCATCCGTAGATTCAGTCACAGCCCTGAGACTGTTGGAAGCAGTAGGCAAATCTGTCCACTCAAAGTAAAGACCAAATCCAATGTCATAGTGATCTGTGGCAAACTCCCAGAACATATAGTTGCCATCCTCATTGGTAGGAACACGCACTGTAACCACTTCACCCCGCCCAACCGTGATGATCGAGTCTGTATCATTGTACATCTTCTCCTTAAAGTCTTTGATATGCGGCCTGGTCCACATGGATGGGGTTGAGATTCCTTAAAACATGGTGGATATAAGGGAAAGAGCAGCACGGTGATGTCATTGAGGATTCTTCACAGAAGGACTCAAGGTGAGTGTTTTGAAGCAGCAATGCAGGAGTCAGTATCACTGGACTTTGGTGTTGTGCACATTGACATCGAGTCTCGAGTCTCTCCTTTAACATGTTTTGACATTTTTAACGCCACAAAGATATCAGAATGTATTTTAGGCATTAAAGGGGAAAGAGACCATTTTGCCTTGGCTTGGTTGAATTAGGAGAGGATATGTATGGCCAAATCGCCATCATGAACATGAAACATGGTTGTGCCCGCCTTCATATGTAAGTCTTGAATACAAATAGCCACTAACACATAGAATAGAATGAAATAGAACAAAAATCACAAATGAATAGCACACTTTAGGCTTGTAAAACTGTTCTTCAGCTAATAAATCAAAGTTGAATGTATTCTATTTTAACTTCAGAGAGCATTCTTTCCATTCATCCATTCTATGTCCCCTTTAATTTCAAAAACAAAACCCATACCTGGTGCTGGTGCCATGTCTGTTTCTTCCTGTGAAGTGGAACTTGTGTCCAGATGTTCATTCGCACTCTCTCCCTGAGAAGCCATACAGGCCTCGCTTTGTTCTCTGTTATCTGGTGCTGGTACAGCAGACCCAGCTTGTTGTGTCTCCAAGGAAGTCTGCTGGATAAAGAGACATGGACCTTTAATATCTTGTAGACCAGTGGTTTCCAAACATTTCATTTCAAGTGAATGGCCATGTTACTGACTTGTTACAACTTAGCAAAGTGAATTTGGCCGCAGTAGGTATAACAGAAGTTGAGCTAATTCAGCCAGCTGAATTGGGTATAGTTTGGTTGTATTGGGAATAGTCTGCATGTCTGTATCTGAAGTTTATCTTTAAGATGGTGAGAGATGTGAATCTAGATCATAGATTAATTTTGTGTACCTGCAAGAATTGATCCAAGTACCCCAGTTTGACAACCACTGCTGTAAACCAATGTTGTTAACACAGCTGGGGCAAAGCCTTACTTCTAAGATTATACCAAAACATTGTAGACTGCTGTTTGGCAGCACCTCTTCTTCACTTGCTGGGCAGTCTGGTTGGCTGTTCTGTACCTGTTGCTGCGATAGCTGGAGTTGGTATGCCTGCTGTATGTATTGCTGGTAATGTTGCTCTTGCAGCTGTTGAATGAGGAGTTGCTGCTGCTCCGGCTGATCTGGGCACTGCTGGGTGGCGTACTGCTGAAACTGCACCAAAGTCTGGGCATTCAGAGCTGCCATGATTTGCTGTCTGTCATGGTGACAAGCATTTGGTAAGAAAATGAAAAACACAAACATAAATAAATAGTGTCATCGTCGCTGACTGCACCTCTAATGTGAATGTATATTAAAAACAATGTGTGCTGGTGAAAGAACCACTATCTAAAACAGACACACATGAAGCAAACCCAGAAGGGAGTTATCTGAGCCAGGCGACTTACTTCTGCTGTTCCATCCGTAGCCGCTCTTCCTCCTCCTGCCTCCTCTTGGCCTCCTCACGCTGCCGCTGCTCCTGCTCCTGCCTGCGGCGCTCCTCTTCCTCCTGGCGCCGTCTCTCCATCTCCTCTCTCTCCAACCTCAGGCGCTCCTCCTCCTCCCTTCTGAAGTCGCCAAAGAGAAGTCAGCACTTTAAGCCTCTTGGTGTTTCGGTGAGGTCAGAGGGTAATGCTAACCTAGCCTCGACAACTGTGATCATGTGCTTATTAGGAAAGAGCGGATCACTCCACAACTAGTTATTGGAAGCTCCATACTAGATTAAGATCCAGATGGCCAGAGCAGTCATAAGAAACAACAATCACTGGGTGATCTGCTGAAGATCTGGATGCTCAAATCACTTGCTTAGCTTTGCTTTTTAATCCAAAACCAGACAAACCAGATGAATTTCAAATGGACGAAGAAAACACCTTGAGCAACAACCTAAACAGGTTTGCGCCTAGTTAGAGACTATTTGGGAAGGTTTTTAACGGAGTCGTTTTCAGTACTAAGATATGTGTCAACCAGAGAAAGATTAAATAACTAAGCTCACCTTTTTCTCTCTTGTTCTTCTTTTTCGATCTTATGAGATACAACATAAGGAGAGAATAAAGGACAACAGGTGTTGAGCAGCTTGATGAATTCTACCATGGCATCTTCTTTTGTCATTTGACCAAGGTTTGCCCATTCTTTCCTGTCAGACAAACACATAGGATATCCATCAAAATACACAAACATGAACAACTTCTGGAGAGACATATCTGTGATTTGTGAACATGTGGGACTGTTTTTTCCTCATCACACTGATACAGTCTGTTGATAGTAGGCCTACCTTCTGTCATTTCCCAAGAGGTCAAAGAAACCCACTTCTGGACAGGCATTAGGGTTATATGGCCCCTGAGATGCCTGTTTATGCAGGGCAACAAGTTTAAGTTTTTCCTCATAGGTTGGATGGAAGGCTTTGCCATCTTTCTCTTTGAAGACAAAACAGATATTTTCAGCAACCACAAATGTCACCTTGGATAACTCTGTACGCTTCTGCTGAGTTAGCCGAAGTCGGGCGACATGACTGGAATATTTGTAGAATCGGTAACACAATCTGTTACCTGAGAATACTGGTCAGTAAGTGTCGAATTGACAGTCTACTTGTAAGCTACTAAATTCTCAGGAACACCACCGAAGTCTTTGTAGACGGTATGAGTTTTACTGAAATGTGATATTTCTTCTCAACTGGGATAGGCCTGTCCAAACATTTTTAGTAGGCTATCCTTCAACTGCCCACCTTAGTCAGTCATACAAAGATGGCTATTATCAATTCAGCATATTGGATACAATTACCTTTCAGAAAGATCAGTGACATATCAAACAGTTCATCCAGTGAGAGACCCCAGTTGTTGTCTATGCAGTACTGTACCACATTTTCGGTAGGGCGCAAATTCGTTTCCGTCCTTTCCATGGACGGTGAAAGTTCCTCCTGAGCAACGCATTCTTCAGAAATCGTCTGAGGGCTGTAAGAAACATTCTGAGGAGAAGTCGGGCTGTCACTATCAGCCTCTGTTTTCAGCTCCTCCATAGTCATAGCTCAACTTCGAACTGTCAAATAAGGTGGCCACGTAGACTACTGCCTTCCGTGCTCACTCCCGGAAATGCTGTTATTTGTTGACTCTTCAAGCCAAAATGCTTGATTATAGATCCTTGCGAGCAACAGTTTATCCTATTCGGCCAAAATGCAATTTAGGTTATGTATTTCCTCTTAATAGGCAGACATAAGAATGTCACTCGCTCGCCGTATTACCTCGTCGCGCACCTGGCCAGCAGGGGTAGGTTAACAGGTGTAACGCGCAAGACATGCCGCGAGACTCTAAACTTCTAAGTCCGGCATCATAGTGGACGTAAAAAAAAAACAACAGGTGCGGTTTCGTTATCTTAAGGAAACCTTGAGGGTCGGTGCAACTGATCAAAGGTTGATCTAATTACATGCGATTTCTAGTACTTTCCTTTCATTCATTTTCGGCTGGATCCAGCGAAACCTCAGCACCCTTAAAAATAGTTTAGGCCTTTTGTACACAGTAGCCTATGTCATGCCCAGATAGGTGGTGCTCATTTTTGTCCACTTGTAAGCTGTTTTTGCATCTTTTTCAGCTCTGTAACTTTTCATAATGCAGAAAACGTTTTGGGGGATATAGGCATAGCCTACCAAATCCCGACACATTTCAGTTTTTGTTCCACACTAACTTGCCACGGAAAACTAAATGCGCTAAAATAGAGCGCCTGGTGGAGCAACGGTCAAACTTTCTCCGCCTACCTGCTGGAAATTGACAGGCTGGCATGTAACTTCAGTAAGCATTGGCATTGTTCAACATAGCCTACTTAATAAACATATCTGGATGCGATAGCAATGGAGGGAGTAGATCTAGATATGCACATTTGATGTTCAAGTTAGCGCACAACCACTCCTAATTAAACAAATTCAAGGTAATAAAAAAGGTCTCAAAAATGTATTGTCAGCTAGATCTAGATCTCTACTAGATCATCTTTTGCTTGTTTACATAGGCCTATTCGTTTTTACCTTGACTAAACGTGTCAAGTACAAGTTGGACAAAGAACTGCTGCCAGTTGCTCACAATTACTTAGCATCCCTAATTAAAATCAACCCTGCCTGGCATGTTAATGAAGACAGATTTATGTGGGAGAAATCATTTTAATGTCACACAAGCAAACAGAATTGAAGGCGGTTTTGCATAAGAAATGGTTTCTGTTTCTCAAGGATTCTTATTGATACACCATAAATGCAATAAAATATACTTATAAATAAGATTTTATATTGGGTGGAGACCATTGCCATTAAAGCAAAATAACTATTGAAGACAAGTATTTACTTTTAACAACATACATTTCCAGAATTCTGGTAATAACTGTACAAAGACTCGTGATAAAAATCATTTGAAAGTATTTACACATAACATTACAGCCATCTCAGACCTCTAGAGATGATTATAAATACTCATTCTGATGTAAAGCACGCTACAAGGAGTACAAAAATAGCACTGAATATTTTTTTTAATGCAAGGCTGTATTTTTTTCAGTTTTGCCTTTCTGTGAAATCACTCATTTTGAGTGTTAAAGAATGCACAGAAATTTAAATGGAAAGGATGAGTAGCAATGCTGACATTTTAGGTTTGACCATCTACATGGGATTTAAAACGTAAGAAATACGAAAAACCTATTAAGCAAAAAACAAAACAAACAAAAAAAGAAAAAAGAAACAAAAAACAAGAAAAGGACTACTCTCTCCATGTACAGTATGTATGCAGAGAGTTAGTGTAGTGCATCCATTCATGTGCAATGCCAACCAGAGCCCTGTTATCTGCTATAAATCAGCAGTCCTGCTTTCAGTTTGCAGCTCTAGAAGGAAACACTTCAATAAATGTGCTTAATAAGGAAGTGAGATTGAGGTCCAAAGTAAAAGAAGCCCTTTAAAATGACGCCAGAATGGTTCTAATTCCATTCAAGAGAGACAGTCAAAAGAGACAAATGTCAAACTGTTACGCACACAGGGGCCGCTACAGCAAGCACTGTATGAAATGAGGGTAAATCAGCCCATTTCTTTGAGATCTACTGTAGTCTGTGTGTTTTTAGGGGGTCAACCCTGATGGCCAAGATTGGACAAATCTCACCAGTCTCTTGCATAAACTCGACTTTTTCTACAGAGTGATGTTCTATGGAGGTTCTGAAGTTGCGCTTTTTTTCTCCGAGGTATATTAAGATGATGTCAGAGGCTATGTACAGAAGGGAGGGTTGGACATGTGCTAAAGGCTGTGGGGTTTAAGCACTGTGGGTGTTGTTGGCCGTGAAGGCGTGGAGGTTACCCAGCTGACTCAGGCCACTCTGAATGTGGGCCACGTGGATCTCCACATTGTTCTGGAAGCAGCTGTGGAGTGGAGAACAGCACAGTTACAAACTGAGGAAGGTTTCAAATGGGATCATGGCAAAAGTCATCAGCAGTCAATAGTGAGAATATAATTTTCCAGTCTTGTCCTGCAGTGACGCATCTCTTTTTCATCCCGCACTGACACTGCATTTACAAAACCTAATGGTTTAGCATTAACTACCGGTAATGCTAACAGACAGCATCACCTTTTCTAATTTACATGTTTTTGACTTTAACAGAAGCAAGTAAATAACTGAAATGAAAAACTTGCTGATTTTACAAACGTCAGATACGCTTAACCCAGTCCTCATACTACTAATTTAATGTTTGTGCATTGCACAGCTAAGCTGGGTTTATTCACTTATTCACATTTCATATTTGCATTAATGAAAATTCAACTCAACAACATTCTCATCTGTACACATTTCCATCTGCTGTTTGAAGCAAATTTACAGTATACTGTATGAGGCGCAATGTGGTAAGGGCACCAAAATGGCTTAGTGCATAACTCCCACAAGAGATAGGGGACATGCAGCAAGTTACATGTCCACAGCAAACTAAACTACAGCACTGGTACAGATGTACAATATTGCAGTCCCTCCCAATAAGTCTATTCAATGATGGATTATAAACACATTGTAGGCTATGACATCCTGATCCATGCCTGACCTTGCTTTGATACACAGATTTATGGATGATGGTGAGGCATGGACAAAGCACTAGAACCTCAGAACAGAAGTAATTAAATCCCTGACATGCTCGTCTAGGCCTAGTATAGGCCTATACAGTCAAATATAGCAACAGCTGCACTGAAACACCCATCAGGAAACAATATCAAGTCTACTGCATACAAAGTGGACTAATAACCCTAACCCTATAAACCAAGGACACAAATGCAACTATGGGACAAGACTGACATTCATAAAAAACTGTACAAACACAAAGGACCAATAGGATAGGTAACTACATGAAATCAAATGGCCTCTGCATAACTGTACCAGACAAAGATTAACTGGTGTCACAAAGAGATCTTTATGAAAATGTTTTAAATTATGAAAACAAAAAAAAAAAAATGGAATGCTGTTTCAAAAAACAAAGTTTCACAACTCAAAAGCAGGTGCTCGACCAAATAGTATTACATTATTCTAAAAGTAACCAGTTTTTTTTAAGCAGCAGCACTATTCCCTTTACTGATAGCCTACTTTATATGCATTCGTCGTTCGCAACTGAACTTATACTATGCGCTAATGGCAGATACAGCCACGGAGTGTGCATCCTGCAACACTGCGACCTCCCAAGCTCCCTCCTTGGGATTTTTAAAATATCACAAGATTGTACATTCTCACCAATCCATGTGGATTAGTCTGCAAACCAAAGCATATGATCCACCGATGGTCATTTTGGTGGCGTCATGTCGACAATTAAGGTAATAAACGCAATTTCATTCTGTTTTTGGTTTCATTTTGCGCCACCAGAGTTTCCACTGCAAGTGCTCCAACGGCGTGAGGAATAGTGGAGGCCAGCAAAATAGCCTCCATTCACTCATACATGTATATGCCTTCATGACCCATAATCATCCCAAGTCACAACAAAGCTGATAAATTAACCTAAAGATGTTGCATAGTAGGCTTAAACCACGGATGGGACGTGACAAAAATATTATTTTAATTAAATTCGGGCAGGTAGTGGTTGAACAAATCAAATAAAGATATATACCTACATTGTTAAACATTGTTACACAAACGAGCACACTTTGAAATAGCCTAGACTTACAGGACGATCAATATGAAAAGTTTGCATGCCTGTTGATGGTTAAATGGTTCATAGGGGTGAATGAAGGCTAGCAGGCTGTAGAGGGAGCTCCAGAGATTAAATTAAAAAAAAAATACTTTACTGAAATTTGGTCTGGGGGAAAATGATATATTGATGAAAGGCAATGAGTGAATGAGCTTACCTGGCATTAGAACTATCAATTGACTTTTTGATGTCATTGAGTGAATCAGTCAATGACTTGAAACCAAAGGAATTCAAATCACCACCCTCAGCCAAGCACTAAAAAAAAAAAAGTTAGAATGTGAAGGTTATTTCAAGCCACAAACAAAATAAAAACAACAGTACAGGGACTTGACCTACAACGCTGTATAATGTGAGAATGTGCAAATTGGAAGGCTGGGTTACTTCATGGTTTAACACTGCTCATGCACCTAACCAGTGTATATGAGGGCAGTACGTTTTAGATTCACAACACTACTCTCTGACTAAAGGGCCTTTCACATCTACAATGATAACTATAACGAGAAAAAATTATTGCTCTAATTTATATGAATAAGAACGTCCAACTGATCCGTTCTCATGGGCTGTGTGGCCTCCTTGCCTTGATCTGCAGCAGCAGTGTGGTGAGGTTGGAGATGAGCTGTGTGAGTCGGGGACTGTGGACGCAGTGCTGGCCGTTTGGGAGGATGTTGGCCTGCCGGACAATCTTCTGGGCCTCATCCTCACAACGACGCCGGAGGTCCACGGCCTCCTCTTCAGGCGGAAGGCCCTGATCTGGAGCCAGCTGGGGGGGATATAACAGAGATCAACACAGTGCTATAGGCTTCTTGGGCCTCAACATACGACAGGGCCCAGAGCATCTAATGCACAATGTAGTGTTGCTGTGCAGGCAGGAAAGCAGCCTTTTGTTGGTTGTAGATCCACCTGTACTGCCACTGTGCCAAATACCATTTGGACTCAATCTTTCTGTTACCAACCTTAGGAAAGTTCAGGCATGCAGTACAACATGTTTGACTTCATACATTTGAAAACTAGTCTGGGACGTTCACACAGTGGTATGCGGGGACAGGCGTACATTGTATATGTATATTTAGAAATGTGTGTATGTGTAACAAACAGTGAGTAATCACCTTGTAACAATACTGTTGAACTTCATGCAACACTTTATTTAGGTCTTTGTTAAGCTGCTCTAGGTCCAACACAATGGTAGCATATCTCCTTTGAAAGTCGTATCCAATTGGCATTGCATATGATTTCTGTAGAAACAAATCATCCAGGCATTAACAATATTTCTTAAAATCTTTTAGCCACATTCCACACAAATAAATACATCTCTCAGAAAGTACACGTACCAGCTTTTCTGCTTCTGCATTCATCTCTTTTAATTGCCTTATATTTTCCTTCTTAACCATCAGAATCTTTGATAACCGTGTCTAGGGGAAAAAAGTACTTACTAGGACTCAATATGATACAAAATTCAATATGATAAAAATCAGAGCTTAGTAAGGAGTGCATAATTTTTTTCTGCTGAAACTCACAACTTGTACAAGAAAATTCACTGGAAATCCACCAAGTGTTTCTCCCTCAGATGTGGTCAGAGTGCTCTTCCAAGGGGACTGACCAAGCAGAGGATCATTATCCTGCAGATGACCAAAGGGATAGTATCGGTCAGCCATGCCAAGACTATGTGCTGCATATATTTTATGTACACTGGTTTTGATTCACTTGGCGTGTACACTTGATTTAGATTAGCCCAGTATCTCATCCATGCCATTGGTATGCTACTGCAGTGATAGCATGGCTTAAAGTACCACATTAGTCGAGTGTAAGCCTTATTGAGCATAAAAGACAGGTACCATCAGTGCGGATGGGGTTGATGAGGGGTACGGTTCTCGTGTGGGCGTCAGGAAGGTGTGAAGGCGGGCAGGACGCTGTTTCTGGGCAAAGGCTGACAGTGGCATGGTCTCACCAGCATCATGGCTCTACATGCAAAGAAGAACACCGCAAAAGACAAGACACACAGAAGCTTCAGACGAGTCTTTTTCTGGTGTTGGTGTTCAGGACAATTAAAATGATGCTATTAGTAAATGGTAAACAGACTTACAAGAACTTCATAATCAGGAACGGTGTGTGTCCCAAGACCCTTCCTGTCAAACGTCACTCTGTATGTGGCAGCACCAGTGTCCACTGCATCAATCTGGCCCGTGAAAAGGCCATCGTGAACACCTCTCAGGCGAGCTAGAGAAAGAATGTTTTTGATTTTGGTGGTGGTGCTTGGAGGGCATTTGTGCTGAAGTATATACGTTTGCTTATATATGTGAGGTTTTGCAAACACTTCAAAAACTCATTTCCACTATGGATATAGAGCCCATCAATCTTTCCCACAATTACAGACAAGCAAACTGTGATGCTTAAAACGAAAAATGCTAAATAGTTCTTTGTTTACTAGTCTCTGCAATTCTTCACTGCTGGTATGCACTGGACTCACAGCACCCTCAAAGTGCTCGAGTCCCTGCTATTTTTTACAGTGCTGCGCACAGTGAAGGCATAGTGTAATGGTTACGTTTCCCAAATTCAATTAGAAGACATCTAAAAAATTGACACAAATTAGTCAATAGGTGCTCTCAATTATTATCATGCAGTGGTGTTGACCTTAGATATCTTTTTAAAATACATACAAAAAATAAAAATTCAACACTGCCATCTACTGGTGTAACAGTTCTTTATCACCCCCCCACTGCATGCTCAAAACACCTTTGCACAAACGCACCTGTGACTTTGGTTCCTATGACTAATGGCAGTGGGATCTCCTCAGGCAGGTCTTTGCACTGGGTTAAGTCTGAAAGCTTCCTCTGCTGCAACAGTCGAATCTTCTTCCTTTTCTGCTCCAAAGCTGATCGCTCCTCCGCAAAGAACCCAGAGGAACACCTGTCCCACACACTCACAGTTAATTCTCTACTGCCATCAACAACAGTGTCATTTACAATGAACAGTGCATTGAGGTGCAACTGTCTTTAAGGTAATTTCAGCAGGATTAAAACAACACACCACCATTTGTGGAAATATGTTAATTTTCATTAGTATGTATCATTGAATCGGATTGGACCGTTAGCATCTCACTTTGTATAATCGATTCAATGATACATGCTAGCTTGGAGCTAAAAGTGGTATGGCCAAACTCTGAAAAGGACTGGATGAACAAGAGAAAGTATGGCTTAATTAATTAACGTGAGGGGAGATGAGGGGAAAATGAACATATGTCCACAAATGGTGGCGTGTTGCTTTAAGATATGGTGACAACCAGCGACCAACGGTTAAAATATCATACATTTCCACAACTTGACATTGCACTTTTTTTTTCTTGATGTCATTATAGGACAATATTTTCTGAAGAAAATCTTAAATGATTGACACTACAAGTTTAGAGTGAACACCTCGAAAGAAGAGGCATGCTAAATCACCTTCTAGGTTTTCCCATCAATCTCCTTATTGTTGCCCATTCAACTCTTGTCAACTTCCTGGTTTTCAGATTTGGAAAGGACTCTTTCAGACAGAGGCAGAAATCATTGTCTCCTTCAAATAAAGGCCTAGAGAATGAATGCAATTTCAATGATGGTGTTTGGTTCATTAAGAAAGGTTATTTAGATATTTAAACACAAGCATGGGTGGTAACATACCTATCAATGTTTGAGTAAAACCATTCATAAATGCACCACTTGTGTGCTTTAGGCAATTTCAATAAATTTCTCAATCTCAGTCCAATCTTCTGAGATGCTTTCTTGTCTGGGACTGCAAACTCAGCAAACTTCTAGAGGGATAGATGTTGCAATTATTTTTTTAAATTTTCACCTAAAGAATACATAAAAGCATGACACCAGCTGCAAACGTTAGTTGAGATATTTTAGGCCTATCTAACACATTCCTACTTCTATACAATACCCTGAATCAAACCAAAGATAAAACACAGTTTTGCATGAAAACACAAACATAACTAATGTGTGCAGTCTGAAAACAAATATTCTTAATAAGTTATCCATTTGCAATTATAAAGGATAAAGTCACATTGACTGGTATACAAGGATACCAATAATGACCATCAATAAACCAACCTGTGGCATAGCGGTCACTCTGTGACTCCTCCTAGGGGATCTGGAGGTGACTGGCCCTTCATCCTCCTCAGACAGAACACGGCTCCTCTTTGAGCCTCTAGTCTGCAATTTATACCAGAGAGAGAGAGAGCTATGAAGAGCCGCCTCCAAGCCATGTTACTGTACGGTTACACAGCTCCATATAAAACTAATAAGATGGCACAATAAGAATGAGACAAAGGCCTACATTCTCCACAGGTGAAAAATCCGCCCTTCCCTTTGGAGATCTGGTGTTTGATAAACTACCTTCTGAAAATGAAAGTGGTACACAAATACTTTACTAACAAATAGTACATAAATGAATAGATGGAAAATTAAGTTATAACAATGCTACATTTAGATTAATAAATGACAAATTCAAATAAACTTTTCCTTGTGACTACATTTCATTTCTTGTTAGTTAGCCTGTTTATGAGCTGTACCATGAGAGGCGTTACCTTTCAGGCTGACAAGAGCTTTTGCTGATGAACCTGAGGTGAAAAACGTACACAATTCAGAGAAATGTTATGTGTAAACAGAAATTGATAGAAGTTTAACATTAGCTCGCTAATGTCAGCTAGCTAGTGTCAACGTTAAGACGAAAATCCCTCAATTGCTATGAAACTGGTTTTGACTTAATCCTATCCATACCGTCTAGAGTACAGGGGGTCGCAGATATCGTTCTCACCAACTGACTCTTTGAATCTAGCAATCAATAATCGAAGAAATTGACCTAGGCCCTTCAGACGCAGTGTTGCTGAGATGACAGCCAGCCATCAGATAGAGGCTAGTTGGCTAGTTTGTAGCTAGCTAGCTGAGAGGGTATGATACGTATGATACCAGTAGCAAGCCAACTAATGTTATCCTAGCTAGGACCCTCATCAGCTAACGACAGTAGCTAAAGTAAGTCAAATTAACAGACAGACGACTGTATAATTGTCTAAAAACAGTCCACAAGTTTCAGGCACCATGATAAACAGTGACAACAAATATGATTATTCAACTGACAAGCAAAAACCAAAGCCAAGTGAGTGAGAACTGGTAGACGAAAGTCAGCAGCTGGTCCGGAGCTCAAAAACAATTTTCGCAACAGTATGTGTTTGTACACTGGATAACATGGAGTGAAAATTCTCACACCACTTTGTCAAGTGGACATTAGTATGGCATACCATTGCTTGTAAATGAACATATTAAGGTCTACAACACATTCACCAATGTAATTCGTCTTTAGCTGGTTACTCACTTTCGTCCAGCAGCTGTTCCATCTCCGCCATCTTGAATCAGCCGCGCTACGTTTTCAAAGGCTGCCGGTCCGGGTGCATTGTGGGACGGGGACGAATGAAGAGGGCCATTCGAACGAGTGCAAAGCAAATCATACATTGTAGTAACCAAAAACCTGGCTTTAAGTTATCAACAGTCAGAGGAGGACCTCTGAGGTAGCCTAATGTAATGTTTAGTTTTCCACCCCCCTGTCGTCCTTATTAAAATTTATAATTACAGTTACTAATATGAATCTCCCTTTTTAGTCATAGCTGCACAGATAGGCCTACCTGCACAACAGCAGTCCACCACTCGGAGTGGGACTGGTGCTTTGGCCCATGCCACCCTTGCCCCCTTTCTATCTGCTAAAAGAGGGAATTCTTTAATGGAAGTGACAAACTTTGTCGTCAGACCTGATGACATGGCTGCTTTGGTGAAGAAGTTTGGACCCATTCTATTTGTGGGGAACTTCATGCTCCCCGCAGAGGTCTATCAAGAGCAGCAAAACACAACACTTAAGCAAGCCCAGATGCCTGCCAGCCCAGGTGCCTACATCAGTCCAGACACCTAAACCAGCTCAGAAGCCTAAGCCAGACCGGACACCTAAGCCAGCCCAGCTGAATGACACTGTGGCCCAGCAAGGAGCTGAGGTGTCCCAGGGAGGGTGGTTATCTCACCCTCAACCACTGCTGCGCCTCCAAGTCCAGTGGTAAATGGTGGTGAAGCACCAGCTCAGTCAATGAGCTCCACAGGCCAATACAGCAGAGAGGAGTCACTGAAAATGATGGAGCACCACCGCAACATGGTCACAGGGAGCTCAAGCATATAGGGCTGAGGGCATCCCAGAGTTGGAGGAGTCAGTGGAAGTGGAAAACGAACCCCCAAGAAATATCCAGAGACGCATCCAGGTGAAGAGTTGGGAAGAGCTGGAAGAAGCCATGCAGGGCTGATGATACTATTGGGAAACTTGGGAAATTCCTGGAATCTGGGATTTAGCTGCAGAAATGGGCTTTGTACCTGACATGGAAGCCCAGATGCCTGCCAGATTGATGATTGAAAGGCTTAAAGGGATACGCCACCTAATTTCGGGAAACTGCTGATCTGTAGTCAACCCCTAGTTGAACATGGAAATACATAGTATTTTTTCTCTATGTGTCTGTAATGCCTAGTTCGACA
>JASCIP010000040.1:8800669-8822055 GCA_034783695.1 Sardinella gibbosa | reverse complement strand
GGCGCAGATCTATCCCATGACTCATGTACAGTACTAATCATGACCAGTCACTGACCCAGTCCTCCCAGGTGCCTGTGGGGTTCTTGGTCTTGTATGGCTCCAGCCGCTGGAGTAGTGTCTTGCATGCATTCTGAAACCAACAAACACAAATTCATATAAAAACTAAACAATGAGTTTCTGTGAAAGACCCACGCTGCATTACTCGTGCTCATTCAGACCAACATTCTTGCAAAGACAATTTTACGTTCACTTTACTAAGCTATGAGTGCGCCAACAATGTTGCCTATGCTTGAGTTTATGAGTAGAGACCCTGATAATACTTTGTAGTAAGTTTCATGTGATTTCGAACCTTCGAACCTTTCGAACCTGGTTTAAAAATAGCTTTTCATAGTCTGCCGGTATATCACTTTAAGCATCTATCATACACTGTTGGTATGGTATAGCTGCATCTTAGTCACATGAACTGGCAAGATCAGGTTTTGATCTTCAAAGATCATTAATGGTAGATATTACAAATCACCCATTTTGAAATAGAAACTATTTGTAGCAGTTCTCCTTCCAGTATATTTTCAATGGAAAGAAGGTTACAGTACATCAAGACATGTGATATGATAACCAATGTACATAAATATTTTGCCCTAAAGAAACCGCAAGGACACAAAGCTGCATTATATTTTCTTCAGACTATGTGAGCTGCTCTTAATTGCAACTTGGCAAACAGACTAGGCAGATGATTTCATACATAAGAATTTTCTTGATTAACAAACCTATTCAATACAAATTCAGTTTCATGTCACAGAACACATTATCTTAAAATATTCAGGTTAAAGAAGTTCAATTAGTTTTTTCTTCTTAGAAATTACTCAAAAAAATGAGTCAATTATCAAAGTAGTTGTCGTTTAATTCCGTAGCTGCCAAATGAATGAGAGGTTCCAGTCCAAATGGGATGTCTTACGTGCACAGCCATGCCATTGAGGTCTGAAGAGGCTGAGGCGGCCGTGGGGCTGGTGTTGGGCACAGTGTTGGTGCTGGTCTCTGTGATGTGGATCTTAAAGCTGGGGATCCCCAAGGTCCTGCTGGCCACCTGAGCAGCCGCCAAAGGTACATCAGACAGTTAGCCAGTAGGAAAAACAACCACAAGAATTATGAGACTTTCTTTTCACTTATTATTAAGGGCAAAAATATAAAGTAAAGAAGAAACCTAATAGTTATTGTTTCATTGGGGTCTTTGTTAGGGGAGAATGCTAAGCTATCAGCTCATGGCACTGAAACAGGTGTTTGCATGGGGTTAGGGAATTAAATGGAAAATCTACAGATTGTATATGCACAGTTTTAATCACAGTATTTAATATTCCAACTTTACATGAAAAAAAATCTAGATTCCTCTAAAACAGAGGCCAACTTTCAAGTAAGCGGATATGTTAAATATGTTAAAATGTAATTCATTTTCAAACTTTTAGACTTTCTAAGGGCCCATGGAAACCCTATAGATTTCAAATACGTCTAATATGCTGCACACACACAACAGGAATGCATTCATTTAGGCTTGGAAATTGATTGAGGGTAAAGATGCAAGTGCATAAAAAACAACATCAAATGTAAAGACAAAATGCTGTTCCATTGTATCAAATGTAGGGCAAATAACTAAGAGGTTTCATCTTATATATACATGATATATACAGTATTTTACCACGTTTTACTATACTTGAGTATAAATTGTGCTCAATGTTGTTACCTGGACCATTTTAGTGTGTAGGCCTTGTCCCATCTCTGTCCCTCCGTGAGTCAGCAGCACAGATCCATCTGTGTAGATGTGAGCCAAGGCTCCAGCCTGTTAGGACACCACTGAGCATTTAGAACACAGACCACCAACACTCTGTTACAATCATACACCTTCATGTGTGGACTGGACACTGGGAATCCAGCTCACAAGCAGGGATCTGATCAATAAAATCTAACAATTATCACTAGAATCATACTGTAAATTCAATGTAATATGAGGTTTAAAAAAACAAACAAACAAAACTATTTTACAACGAAGTGACCTGGTTGAGGAAGACAGCAGTAAAGCTGATGCCAAACTTGGTGGGGATAATGCATAGACCTCTTTTCGTCCAGCGATGTTGCCTGCAAGCAGTAAGACAGAACTCAACAACAATAAAAAAAAATAAAACTAGAAGCCATGTTCACCATTTCTCAGAAGGTGTGGACAAAGAAATTACGAATTTTGTAGGAGTCTGGCAGGGGCTTTTTGATGGAACTTGGAGTATTTTTGCTAGAAAGGCAGCTGACTGAGGAAAACTAGAATAGTTTTTTATGAATTAAAACTCTCATGACCAACTATAAACTGGAAGGAATGAGATAATGCCATCCAGTCTGGTCCTGTCCTATGCCAGTGTACAGAAGTTAAAGAGTAGTCCCTCTGTCAATCATCCCAATGACAAAAATATGAGTACAGTAACAACCCACTCCTCACCACTTACTTATTAAACTTCTCCACGTCAGCCTTCCGCTGGTGAAAGTTGGAGATTTCCAGGCACTCTTCCCAACAACGGTCAATAGTGAACTGCTGCAAGCACTGATTGAATGGAGTCAGATCTCCTTGCTTGTACAGATTCAACCTCCTCACCTGTTTTTGTGGTATTGAGTGGAAATCAGATTTGATACTGTATATGCAAAATCTCTCAATTTCAGAAGTACCACTGAGTGCTCATCACATGCTTGTGATAAATGCTGATGGATACAGTATGTTGGTCTGACACAGTAAAGCATGTGTTATGTCATAACGTGGATGTCAGTGGTGGCAGTGGCACTAACCTCATGAGATGGCACGCCACAGGCAAGCGCCACGTCGCTCATCCAGCTCTCTGCCACCATCATGCCCTGGGGTCCTCCGAACCCTCTGAAGGCCGTGTTGGATGGCAGGTTGGTTTTACACAGGTAACCTGTGCCACACATGTGTGGGATATTGTAGGAGTTCTCCATATGGAATAGGGCCCGTTCCATAATCTAAACAATAACAACAACAACAACAACAGACACTAAATACGCATAAGGATGGATAAGGATACATTCATATACCTAACAAGCTGCCTCTTCCTACACACATTTTTGGTCTTTTACTTTGATGGCAAACCCTATCATTTTGCATTAGCTGTGAAAGCAGAGGTAAGGTTGGCAGAGGGCATTGTAAGGATACAGCACAAATAATATACAGAAATAGGAGTACCTAAAGCTACAGGTAGCTGACCTCTGAAACTCTGAATCTATGAGAGCCTTCGCTGGATGGAGAGAGAGGGTTGCCAAAAGACGATACTGTACGTACTGATAATGAGAGGTCCATCGAATTCCCAGCGTTGCTGTAAAATGTTACGTCTACAGCTTGGACTTTTCCTGACTTCATATACCCAACCTGGGGAGGAAAAATGGACATTTTAGATAAGTGACATCCATGGTCTGGTCTATAATTCTATATCTGATGAAATGTAATAAAAACATCTCACCTTGTAGCGACCAAAAAAGGGGTGTCGACCACCAGTAACAAGCATGTCTTCATCACGATCTAACATGCAGCGCACAGGTCTTTTGACTCTGGGGAAAAAAAAAAAATCAATCTCAGTGAATTTCCCCTTCATTTCATATTTTACATATAAATATGAGAACCAGTAAACATGCATTAAGAAGCACCATCTGAGAAGCACATACTTCTGGGCTGCGATGGCCACAACTGTTGAAAGGAGTGTACTTCTGCTCTCCTTCCCACCAAAGCCACCGCCCATTCTCTTGACCCGACACACTACACGACTGGCTGGCACTCCAAGGGCCTTAGCAACCAAGGCCTATGGGATAAAGCATGAAAGAAAGACTTCAATAAGTACCTGAATAAATGATCTAAGTCATGGAGAAACTGAGTGACAATATTAAGCATATAAGCATGAGGTTTAGTGCAGGTTTTTGAGCACATGTATTTAGGTTCAGTCAGGCTCCAGTGTTCTAATGCTCTGATGCTCTGCCAGCCAGTCATAGCTAACCTGTGTTTTAGTGGCGGACTGTGTGGACACAAAGAGCTCCATCTCTCCGTCCTCGCCCCGAGGAACGGCCAGGGTGCAGTTGGTCTCCAGGTAGAAATGCTCTTGGCCTCCCATGTGAATCTCCCCTGTGGGGCCCCAGACACAATAAGTTACAGTATAGTCCGCAGTTATTGCAACCCTTGTGGACATGTAATGTACAAGGACCAGTGCACACATGATGTTACTGCTGCAGCTGTCTGCTTTGTATTTCAATCAATAGATAATAGCCAACACCATATTACTTGTTTTTCATGTAGAGATGTCTTTATGACGAAGTTAAACAGAGCATCAACTGATATGTTAAGTAATGAAGTACAGAGTAAAGTTTTGTTCTTGGGCAGATATCTGTCAAAAGACACCGCATAGAAGCATGAATCTAAAACATAAACTCTTTTAGACAGGCCAGAATTTCAAATTATTTGATAAAGGTGATTTATCATTTATAAAAATATGCAAATGATCCCATAATCTATGAGTGATACAAGATTGTCCCTCACTGAGATGGTTTCTAGATGAAAAAGCACTATATAGTCAAAAAAAAAAAGTCTATCAAAGGTTTTGCCCTGTCCATAGGGATAATGATTCTGAAACTACAGAGATTAAAGAGAATTGAAGTTGAATTGAAGTTGTGGAATTGAGTGGCTACAGGATTTAAAATAGGTAGGTTTTAAAAATGTAACATTTGTGTGAGAAACCTCACCCTGAAGAATGTGATCAGATTCCTTGAATCCTTGAGCAATATCTCCTTTCTTGATATTCCGCACTGGCTGGTAGAATGACTGGCTTTCAATTGCGTCCTGTTTGAAGGTGGAAAAAAATATGGAAAATGGAAATGATTTGCATTCACACCATCAACGTAACATTTGAGGAGACGTAAGGCTGAAGAGGAGTGTATGTAACACTGACACAGCGACACAGTCTGGACATGGCTACTGCTCTGCCCTCTACTTTATGCAAACATGGCATGACTAGTAGTCTCACAGCAACAAACAGAAGAGAAGAGCACCAAGCACCCATTTGAAGGATACATCATTAAACAAATGGACTCTGAATAGACGTATAGTTGTTAGTCAAATGGTTGGTTGTTGTTGACGGTGGTGGTGGACGAACCTGGATGGTGACAACAGGCTTCATTTCCTCATAAGAGATTCTCACAGCTTTGGCTGCTCTCTGGGCATGTGCTTGCGTGTCAGCCACCACCGCTCCCACTATGTGACCCACACATGTGACCTACAACAGGCAACCAGAAATAGAGATGCAGCATAAAGATGCGCGTGCGTGCACACACCAGAGACAGAAGCGAGAGAAAAGAGAGAGAGAAGGGAGAGAGAGAGAGCCAGGGGTCATGCTGGCATCATCATTACAACATGTAATTTTACAGCTGCTTCTGAGTTACAAGTTTGGTAAGAATGACTTCTTCACTTGTACCATGGATTGCAATGCAAATGGAAAAAAAAAAAAACTGGTTAAATGAATTTAATGAATCGGCTTGTTTATAAGTCCATCCATCAAAGGATACTGTACTAGACAGAAGTCTATAAACAAATGTCCTTACTGACAAAGAAAGGGAAAACCCCCAGAAATGAACAACTGAATAGCTGTTACTATAAAATGATAAATAAGACATGGACACCCCAACTGCAAATATCACTTTGAAAAAGAATGTGTATCCTACAGGCCCACTAGTATGTCACAGGGGTTGTTTAGATCTTTGAGTGTTTGCCAGGAATAGCCCAGGCAGAATCAGGTGAGGAACATGTGAAGCATCTTTACACAAGGAGGTATATTTGACTTCAGCATTTGAAAACAAGGAGGCACAAGGAGGCATATTTGACTTTTTT
This sequence comes from Sardinella gibbosa, assembly GCA_034783695.1. NCBI lineage: Eukaryota > Metazoa > Chordata > Actinopteri > Clupeiformes > Clupeidae > Sardinella > Sardinella gibbosa. Next base: position 8,816,144 of record JASCIP010000040.1, on the reverse strand, counting down.
GACAAGAGGAGAGTACTCTAAGGCTCAGCATTCGTCTTGCTCATGACACTTGTAGGCACGTTTGGTGAATACAGGCCATTGATGGCAATGTGTGTCATGTGTAACGGCTGCAGTTTCAAATCGCTGTGTCATTTGTGTACACAAAGAAATCGATTGGTAAAGAAGAAAAAAAACTAAGCATGTGATTTTCAGGACATTCTCCCCCTCCCACTGCTACCACTGGTACATGCACATGCACAGGGCTATATATGATCCAGCTCAGGAGGTTACCGTGTCCTCCGCCAGGACTGTCTCGTCATACACCGCGGGACCGGTCATGTTGCTGCCTTGAATATCCTTGAAGGACACAAAGGTGACGACTCCCGGAACGGCCAAGGCCTCTGCAGTGTCAATGGACCTGATGACAGCAGAGAGACAGTTGTTTCCATCACTTGTGCAATTCACAACTCCTCTTGTCTGATGCTATTGCTATGAGATATGGAGATGAAGAATTCCAGAGTTCTGATGCTAAAACCTAAAAGTTCATTTTAAGGAATATGCAAAAATAAAGCTGTTTTAAAGGTGGGGTATGGAATTCTATATTTTGCGAATTTACTTGAAATCCTTTTCATCACCCACTCACAGTCACTGGATATGAAATATGATACAAGTCAATCATCTGTGGAACGGACAAAGCTTGAAAAATTATATCATTTGAAAGACGAGCATTCCCCATTGGACAGTTGTATGTCAATCAAATTGATTGAATACAAATTTCCAGGTAATCTCTATTAAGATGCAATTTAAAGCAAAAAAAAAAAACAAAAACAAACAAAAAAAAACCCCAAAATGTAAACATATTTCTGTAAATTCATCACAACTAGAGCAGTGCCCGTAAACAGTCTATTCCAGGAAACTGGTAGCACGTTACATGTGTGCATTAGGTCCATATTGAATCCTGTCTGTGATGATATGGGCTGGCCTGTGCAGTCACAGGAGGCTGCAAAGACGTCAAAATGAGCGCAAGCTGAACTAGTCAAGCATGGGGTTGCAGTTAAAGAAAGATGCACAGCTGTCTGTGTGTTTCCTTGTTGCAAAAGGATGCAGTTTAAGCACAGAGGCTGCAGAGGCCAAGTCTGTGTGAAAGGCTATAGCTGAGAAGTTAATATTGAGCCTAGAGCCTACTGTAGGCTACTATTATTTGTCACAATTGACGTCCAGACACATGAGGCAGCAGAATTGAGAGGGTGGTCAGTACCAGCGGTTGCTGTATGTAACAAAATCTCCTAAAACCATAGTGACTAACTAAGTAAGCAAATTTGGTGGTGGCAATACAATTTTGGTGTTGGGTTTTGGGAAACGCTCCCCTGACACTTTTGAGTTACCAACATAGTGAGACATGGGTAGTGGGAGTGGTATGGATTTATTGTGGCACCCACACAATAAATATTTGCCATCATAACAACATGGCTTCACTTGGGCTTTTGGCTTGCACACCTGTGTCGCAGCTGAGACACACTAAGCAACAAGGCTGAACTCACTTGATACGTGCGTAGGCTTTGGTGCTGGTGACCAGAGCTAGGTGGAGCTCGTTTTCGTAGCAGGGGATGTCATCACAGTAGACTGCCTCCCCAGTGGCCTGCTTCATGGCAGAGAGGTGCATTATGGGCCTTCCGACAACATCGTCAGCCTTCTGTCCTGGTGGCACTGCCTGCAAAGGCATTTGCAACAGTCTGCTGAGAGTGCATGGTAAGCTGTTTTTTTTTTTGTTTGTTTGTTTGTTTTTTAAGAAGAGAATCCAGGATTAATCATTGGCTATTAGTAAGTGCACTTGTTACTGTAACAAAGAAAGATGTTTATTTCTTAATATTGCCCTAAGCAATAATAAGAGTATTCATAGTATTTATTCTGCTATTGCTATTGCATATTTTCTGAGATACTGGGCGATATTAGGACATATTTAAAGTGGGATATAAAATCTGTTTATTTTTCCAAGAGGAGCTACTGCATTGTGAGTGGTATTCCACCAGCAGCACTTTACTGTACCTGGTAGAGCTGGACACTTGATGGAGTTTCTGGGTGGAAGATCTCTATGGCACTGCTGTAGTCTGGCTGCACATCCTCTACAATGACTCCCTGTCAACCAGAAAAAACACATGTACAGTAACCGGAGTATTTTTATCATTATTTACATGTTAAAGATGCTTAATTTGGACTGTTATTTTCAGTGATATGATTATCATACAATATGTGCTAGCTTGTTGCAACCATGATACAGTAGCACTCACATCCTGGGCCAGTTTATGCTGGACGGTGAGGTAGAACTTGAAGAAGAGGCTGATGGTCAGGGTGCGTCTGTAGGTCACCATTCCTCCAGGGACAGAGGGAGCCAGGGCCATCTCCTCAGCCAGGGACACACAGGCCTCCTCCAGCAGCCCCTCACTCCACGGCCTGCACAGCAGCAGCCTCAGACACTTAGATCTCATTCATTCATTCATTCAATCATTCATTCATTCATTCATTCATTCAATCATCCATCCATTCATTCATTCATTCATTCATTCATTCATTCACAAATGCTTATGTTTGGGTCATGATATTTGCTTAATAAACTGTAGTTCTAAATGTCCTGACATACCACTAGCAAAATTGAATTTGGCAGATTTCCCCCCTGCAAATGCCAGCAGAATCCCTCATTACCAGATCCTGCATCTTGATTGACTAGGCCTGGTTCCCTGGCTACTGATCATAGTTATGATTCATTGAAATAAGCTGATGGCTATGTCTGCAGTCACAATGGCTTACAAGGACCCCTTCAGTGATAACAAAAGGCATGTTTTACCCAAACTCCCAAAGCATGCATACAGTAGAAGTGCTGAGCATGCTCATTTATGGAGCATCACTGTGGACACTGACACACCTGCCAATCAGCTTGTTGCGGGTGGCTTTGGCCAGGACAGTGGTGGGGGCCATCCCTCCATAGCTGAGCTGCAGGTCCTTCACTGTGTTGGAGCCCTCTTGGAACACCACATTCATCCCACAGGTCACGATGGAGATGTCGTCCTCCCGGCGAGGAGACTGCTTGAAGGCAGAGAAGTACTGACCCTGTGTCCAGCACATAAGGGGAACACAAAGGGTAAGGCTCTAAGAGCTAGGGTTTCACTGCAGGAGATTGGCAGAGGTGGTGGTAAAGACATCTGTGTGAGCCTGCATGTTTAACCTTTTTGGTGTATGGGATCTCAATGGACAATAGAATCTCTTCAGGCTTCAGGACAGTTTTTCTGTACCCTGGAAAGAAGTTGCCGTCCATCTCAACCACACGTGTTCCTTCTGCAACAAGCATAAAGATTTGCGAGGTCTCTGGTTATTGAGAGGTCATGTTGTTCACTGTATGTTAACTGTAAAGTACATGTCAAAGCCCTTTCACTTGTAAATGAACTGTCTCTCTTGGCCATAAAGATCACCAAAATCCCATAAATACTGTGCACTCCCAATAACTGTAAAAAGGATTACTGCAAAATGCTGGTGTTCAGCACACGTGTTGTTTCACAATAGATGCCCAGTGAGTTCTGATCCTACAGTAGACAACTCTTATGCAAGCATTTCTGAATCATTAACTTTCTTCTAGAATTGACTTCAAGCTCTCGGTCTGGAACTTCACTCAGCAACACACAAGAGACTCCAAAACTACCCATTCCATCCCATCTGACGTTTCCCCCAACTATGTGTGTGTGTGTGTGTGTGTTTGCGTTCTCCAAAAATGGATGTCTAGAAATATTTGCAGTTCACAGTCCTGGATTATTTCCTGCCCCAGAGAGCGGCACAAAGTTGATGAGACGGGACTGCCCATGCTCTGGTCCTATCCCGTCCCTTGTGCATATCAGTCCTCCACCTTATCAGCTTAGGGCATACAAATGATTACCCACCAACATATGCTGGGCCGAGACATAAAAACAGAATTGAACTGTTCACAGCACCTTTGGACATGAGAGTTAACTTGCACGCTGCAGCCATGAATACAGGGTTGAGGTCAGAGATGGGGCTGGCTGTCATAATGTTTCCTCCAATGGCCTGCAAGGAGATGGGAGATGACACATACAGTACAGTACAGTAGGCAAGGGTGGCTAAAACTATGACTTTAACATTAAACTGTTCATTTGTAAGTACCTTAACAAGTGTGCTGTACAAACTGTTCACCATGACATGACTATACAGAGCTTCAAAAATAAAATACATTTGTTTAGCATTAAAGGGATACACCACCTTTTTAATATTTATCTATTTGCATTATGCCCCAGTATTATTCAAGAAAATGTATAACATTCTCTTCTCAGTGTGATCAGTATTTACATGTAGATTGGGATTGTTAGCTCAGCTTAGGACAATCAATGGAAGTAAATGGTGCCATTAGCATGAAGCTCCAAGTGTCCACTTGAGAGAATTAAATATAGTTGTTAAATTAGCCTACACTGTAAAAGTAGGTATGGTAAACACATAGAGGAGAATGTTGTGTATTTTCAAATCTATCTAGGGGTTGACTACAAACAATACATTTTCCCAAATAAGGTGGTGTATCCTTTTAACATAGTGACTGACTTGAGAGCTTCAGTACAACTTCGAGGAACTGATCTCATAACCCTTCCTTATCTCATCTTTTGGTGATGCAATAATATTTCTTCTAAGGATATTTTTTGGCTTTTTGTTGCCTTTATTTATTTATTATTTATTTAATTATTTATTCGGATAGGACAGTAGACACTGACAGGAAATGAGTGGGAAGAGAGAGAGATGGGGAGGGATCGGGAAATGACCTCGGGACGGACTTGGGTCCCAAGATTCATGGTACGGCGCATTAGCCCACTGAGCCACAGTGACCCCTGTAATGTTTCTGATGCTGATAAACACCTTTTCTTGTTCTTGTGGCAAACTACACCATATGTAGTCTACATATTAAGTTCAGCATAATTTGCCACCAAGTGTTTGAATTGGACAAGTGCTTGATTGACGTACCGCCACGTTTCTGATCTGCAGCCCAGCAAACCAGCGGAGCTGCTCCAGCACGGCCTTGAAGACCTCTGTCTGATGCGCGGGCAGCTTGGACACAGCCGTACGCAAAACACTCCCCAGCAGAGTCAGTGTGCAGGAAGCCCCAAACACAATCCCTAAGATGGACAACAACATTCAGTCAATCAACAGGACTGTTGAGGCAGAATAGGGGATCACTCCTCCTAAATTTGGAATAGTTTGGTTATTGACATGATTTCAAACAGGCCACACCTGTAAAAAACACCTGATCAATATTTGGTGGGAATACTATGAAGGTGGTCCGTAAAAAAATGGTGCTGCTGATGAGCCACACCATAAGGCCCTACTGTCCAACACCACATGCTTACCAGTCTTTGTGTGCTCAATGCTGTTGAGCTCTGGGATGTAGGCAGGAGCAAGGATGACCGGGTACAACAGATTTTTAAACTTCATCTCAATTCCTGAAGCACAGTGGGAAATGATTAAGGAAGAGAGTTTACTGCAAGGTGATCTGAATTATTATTTATTACCCTATGACCTCTAAAGCCATTCTACTTTGGACAAGCTCTCAGCTCAACTATGTGATGCCCACAGATTCAAACACAAACTGATGGTGCTCTTATTCAGATTAAGAGTTGGGCTATATAAAACTACGGTAACTCAGATATAACTAAATGCGAATATACCTATACATGTCCGGTAGTAACTATTGCACAACTAGTGTTGATGTAAAGAAGGATTTGTTAACAGATTTCTCCTTGCACAATAGTAAATGATTTCCATGGCAGGTTTAACAATACCTGACCACAAGGCATGAACGCTATTCAAGTACATTGTGTGGACTTCTACCCGCAATCAGGTGCTATAGTATGCTCAGGTCACACCTGGTGCTTGCTTTGGCTATCTGTCTGTCTGTCTGTCTGACTCAATTACAGTACCTGGCAGGTGAAACAGCCTTACCTACTTCTGTGTTCCCAACCACCAGTTTGGCCTCTGGATAGCGAGCTTTGAGCTCCAGCAGCTCTGAGAGGGAACTGGGCTGAACCCACAGCACCCTCTCTCCAGTAAATCTCAGCTCTTTCAGAGGCTGCTTACTGATGGTCTGCAAATGACAAAACATACTCGGAATACAGTATGTATATTCCTGTATGTGCTCTACATATTCTGGGGTTGGCTCAGTAAGTGTTAGTGTGTGTGTGTGTGTGTGTGTGTATGTGTGCGTATGTAAATTTCCAAATTTGTTTTGTTCATGAGGAGTTGTCCGTCTGATGACTGGACTATTATATGGGTGGTATTATGGGTGCTACTAACCATAAGTTCTGGAGGAAATATGATTTCTTGTGTCGGATCCAGAGGCATGAACTCTGATGGATTATAAAGTGGTTGGTCAGCGATGGTCGAATTCCCCTGCAACAGAACACATGCATGACTTGTACATGACTATGCTTTGATGAAGAACCACCTATTTGACCTGAATATGGCCAGATGCTTTGGTTGTGAAAAAGAATTCTTCTTTCGGACCTGCCCTATGATTCCTTTTTCCTGTGGTAGTCCTTCTGACCTCCGAAACACGAGTAAGACTCAGTTTAAGCATGTGACCAGATTCCTAGTATGCTTTAGAACTGCAAGCCTGCCATGACACATCGATTAGCGATTGTGAATGCAAACGATTCGCCGAATACTCCAGCCCAGGGAGAAATCAGGAGAGTGGAATTCGGTCAAAGTGTGTAACTTGTCAGAATGACTTTTTAAATGTGTGCATGTGTGTGTGCATGTGTGTGTGTGTGTGTGTGTGCGTGTGTTTCAATGATAATCTCACTTCTTTAGGCCTGACTTACATTGATGTGGTCTTCCTTATGTCCATTGGTTGATTTGCCATTAGTAGCATTCCCATTTGCCATGCAGCAGCCACTTCCCTTCCCTCTTCCCCCACAACAGCCCCCCTCCTGTGGGCACACATGCAGCACAGCAATGGGTCAGACCTCCTGGTCATGATTACAAGACACCTCACAATTACATTCTCCTCTACTGTAGCACATTACATAGGCACATTTGCTTCCTTAGAGAGATACCTCCGCAGAGGTACGCCTGATGAGTGACTTTTTAAGCCATACCTTTGTAAATGTCTTGTAACCTTCCAAAATCGGTCTGTAGCCAGTGCATCGACAAAGGTTTCCTATTAGAAAACAATACAAAAAAAACTTTACACAGACAGCAGATTATAGACATTATTCATCACGCACACTGAAAATAAGAGCACCCACACTCTAAATAGCAGGCCTTTAAATTCAGGAATTCATTGAGTTTATTTTAGCAGCGCAAGGTTTTCCATCGCCATTCCATTCCATTATAAGAGACTACCATGTCCCACCTTGGAAAGCTTCCTCCACATCCTGCATGCATGGCTGTGGGTTGTTCCTGAGCAGTGAGTACATGGACATCACGATACCAGGGGTACAGAAGCCGCATTGGGAGCCGTGGGCTTTGGCAATCCTCTCCTGCCGAGGGGAACCAACACCAAATCAAATGTCATCCCAATCATCAGAGTGGTGCCCATCAGGTTAAGCACAGAGGGGACAGATACCACATAGCAAGTTGACTTTCCAAGTAGCCTAATTTCAAGTGATTGGATGAGGGAATACAGTGGGTTAAGGGATATACAGTGGTTGGTAGAATGTGTCTTGAATTATTAATCCATGTCATGCATATGTTTGCTGTCTTAAAAAAGTGTGCAACCACGCACATCCTCCAACAATTAGAAGCTCGGTGCAGATCACTAAGAGAGTACATCAAGAGAGGAATGTCTATGGAGCTACATGCTGGTGTGCGGACATTCTTCTCTTGATATGTTTGTTGTCTTGCCTGAACAGGATGAAGTTTACTTGCGACGCTCCCAATCCCCTCCACAGTGGTGACTGCACAGTGATGCAAAGAGCAGAGTGGAGCTAGGCAGGCATTCACAGCATAGTGCCTAACATGTAGGGAGTTAAGGGCATACTATGTCAGGAATATCATCTGTAACTTTCACTTCCTCAATCTAAAGCTACAGTATACGGAGAGAAATGTGTAAGCAGAAACGCCTGTGTGTGTGTGTGTGTGTGTGTGTGTGTGTGTGAGAGAGAGAGAGAGAGAGAGTTGGTGAAAGATTGTGAAAGAGTGTGAAAGAGAGAGAGCACTGAAAGCGGTTCAGAAAGGATACACAACACGGTCCTGGTGGCGTTGGAACTTGGAGATCATGACAGTGCAAGCACCACAGCCTCCTTCAGCACAGCCCAGCTTGGTTCCGGTCAGACCCACTGACAGATAGCAGTCAAGGACTGGACATTTCACAACACTACATATTGGACTAGCATCAGCAAAAGGAAAAACCTGTCCAGGAATTGGGTAAATATATAGCTACTTTAACATTAGCAAATGAAAGGCCATGTACTTGGAGACAAATGTACTGTATGAGACAAGGAAAAATACAGTACATTACATGTACCTATGGAAAAGAAAATGTAGGGCAAGACCACATCGATTAAGAAATAAGATGTGTGCTTTTTAAATATACTGTCAGAGTAAGCCCATATTTTAAGTTCATCAGTTGCAATGACATGGTAAATGGTGCTGCACTTTTACTCATTTTGCAAACCACAACAGGGATGAAGGCTATCTGTAAGACTTCGGCTACTAAAATCCAATTTGTGAAGAAAACAATACCGACAAAGTTTTGCCTATTGCCAATGTTGTTGATCGCTTCTGCTACTCAAGCATTCAACAATCTTGACAACTTACTAGCCAACAGTAAATAAGCCTAATGCATAACAACATATAAACAAATTAACCAACTCCTTACCAGTCTTTAAAAAGGTATGTCTCTCGTTAGATAATCACATATGAATATGATGATATGCAAAATACAAACGAATAAAGCAGACAGTGATGGTAAAATGGTAAATAATTAAGGTCACATAAAGTAAACACGGATAGGTAGGCCTATTATTACATAGGGCTAAGGATACATTTTCTTCTGAGGTAAGTCAAGAGCGTCATTTCTGGCTCTGCATTTCGTTCCAAAATCTGCAATACATGAATATTACAAATAACTGTTCAGTCCGAAAAAATAAAGCCTTGGACAGTGGACAGATAAATCATAGACTACTTACCTTTTTGCCGTTTACAAAGAAAACAAGTTCATCTCCTGATGATTTCATAATTGCAAGTTTTTCCCTGTCAGAATTCATTGCGTTCTTGAAGAAGTGCGCCTTAATTGACAGAAGAGAGTAGCCTAAAGTGAATTTCAGACTAATTCTGAGGACACTACACGCTAGTCCCACCCATATTCATTTGTTGGTCGTTGACACGTGACAAGGCATATCACAAACTTACAGTACAGATGAAAGGTCCATGGGAGCGCAACGTTATGAAAAGAAAAGAGACAGTAAAGAGACAATTGCCTCCATTTGACTTTTAAAAAGATATATCGGACAAAATATTTTAGCCTGTAAGGAATCGAAAACCAACGACCTCCCAGACAACATTTTCCCAGCTAGATTGTCAAAATCAGATCGGTGGCGCAGCATGCCAAAATACATAATAGGCCTACACATAGTAAACACATAATGACAACGTCAACACAAGTTGAGGGCTGGAAATTCACTGGAAATGGCAATATTCAGGCTGGATTACTGTTGTCAGTGATTTGTAAAGTTTTGAAATTATCATGATTCTTTAATGTCATGCCATTTTATGATTAATCTACATTTATTTCTCACATACGGTTTAAGGTATTATTTACTTGTTAAGGGAGGTAATTTTACATGTGTCTTAAGGTGACATTTGAAAACTGAGAGAGAATCATACAGGGTTGGCCAAACTTTTCTGTTTGCGGGCGCATGCTAAAAAATCTAAGGTGCCAAGGGTCAATGCAAAATTAAGAATATCATTTTTAACCAGTTTCAAATGAAAGAGCGACTGCAAGCCATCTAATGCTAAACTATTTAATGATATTATTGACAAACATCTTACACCAGTACTGAAACTATGATCTGTGATGGATAGCCTATACAATAGATTAACGTAACAATAGGCCACATTACATCTTATTCTTTTAGGGGGAGGGAGGTAGGGGGATCACATTTTTACTCATACTTGTTTTACCACATTTGCAATGTACTTGCCTTTTTCACAGACTGTGATGGGAGAAAGATACCTACAAATCTGATTACATTAGTTTTGGTTTCCATGAAAGAGGCCCGAGGGGTGGCTCATCTTACCCATCTTACTCATTTCCCCTCTTGATTGATTTTCTGTTCAGGGTAAGTCTGATCCACTCTGAGTATCTTTGATCATCTTTGATCAAACTAACATAAGGAGTGCACAGGTGGATGATGTGAGTGTGTGTGTGTGTGTGTGTGTGAAACCTTGGGCAGATCTTAGCTCAAGGGGCCAACCCAACTGCCTGGGGTCGTGCTGGTAGTGGAAGAGTGTAGCTAATGTAAGTGTGAGCGTGTGTAAGGGTTCCTAAGGAGGGCATTGGTGATGTCTCTGTGTGTGTGTGCAATGTGCATAGGTCTGGATTATGCAAAGTTAAAGGAGTTCTTCGGAGTGAATCAAACTGAAGCCCTGTTGTCTGAGGCTACCAAGTGCTGTTGATAGATTTGTGAACTGGCCGCTACCGCTAACTGATTAGGGCATATGAAAACGAAACCATAGCGAAAAAGATATGCCCTAATCAGTTATCGGTAGCGGCTAGTTCTCTAATTCGGTCTATGTTGTACCTACTGATGTAGTTCTGATACCTATTGACAGCATTCGGCAGCCTCAAGCAACAGGGCTTCGGTTTGATTCACTCCGGAGAACTGCTTTAGATAAACACGCCATGACATTTTGTTTTGTCTGTTATTAAAGAAATCATCACTGAAAATATTGCCTCAATATTTATGATAGTTCATAATGCCTGCCTTATAAGCAACTTTTGCTGACACCTGCTGACAGCACTGCATCACCTCAATCAAACAGTGACGCAAGGAATGACATGTTGTTCAGGCATTTTTCTGTGGTCAGATTCAGTCACAGCCTGTAGCCTACAAATGCCAGAAGACAAACAAACACTAGTAAGTAAAAACAATGAAACCATTAAAGGTGGACTATGAGATCCTGCATGATTTCACTTCTGTTGACATTCACATACTGAAAACACCAATAGGCCTGGAACGATAACGGGGGTAAAGAGAACGAGAGACTAGGAAATAAATAAAAATCTAATTATAATTTAATTATAAAATTATTGCAGTTGGAAAAGTTATTGAACTTGTTAAAAGTTATCGTACTAATTCGTATTATTCGTATCGTATTAATTGATTTATTGATTATTGTTACAGGCCTAAACACCGAAATACCAAACAAAACACTACTCTCAAATCCATACTACAAATGAAATTTGCTCACTAACTCCCCACCCGTATATACAGTACATGCTCACTAACCCCCACCCTCACCCCAAACCATATTTGCCTTGACTCTTGAAGTGGCACTGACAAAAATAGAAAGCTCAAAATAGTCTGATATGCTGTTTGATGTTGTTCTTGTCAGTAAATTATAAAATGCAAGGAATATTTTTAAAGTAATTTAGTGAATAAAGAAAAACTATGCGTGTCTGACACAAAATACAAACATGAATGGTAGAGAATTTTGTTCATTACCATTTTAATGAAAATATTTTATGACAAAAATGTGCGGAAAATGTATGCTGTTGAAAGAATTCATACAAAAACATTATAAAAATAGGGCATAAACAGTCTAACCAAGGAAGGGCACTAAAGTATATGGCATGTCAGTATGATGGTCACGATGAGAAGTCCTTTTACGCACCTAGCCTATGATTATAAATTGTTTTGGAGCACAACCTTCCTTATCTGTACACTTTTGTTTTCACATAATAAGAGAAGCTACCAGAGTATCATAGAAGGTTACTGAGTACTGACTGACATTTCCCAGTTTAGAACAAGGAGGATGGCCCGGAGGCCTGGAGCATATATTTTCCAGTTTACTGTATATTAACCTTATTACATCTGTCATGGAGCTCCAGTTTCCAGTGAGGTCAAAGGTGAGATGATGTAGTCACCTGATCACAGAGGACAAGCAGTGAAAGATGCTCAGGTCCTTGAAAGGGCCAAACGACAGTCAGCGGATCTGCTGTGGAGGTATTTTGGTCAAGTGTCAATTGTCTTTTCATCCAGAGTGTGGCTTTCCTTGGCCCCAGAGCTGGGCGCTAGGATACGTCCAGCAGATGGAAGCCTCCGTTGGCCTCTCTCAGCTTCTCCTTCTTGCGTGCCTGGCAAAGGGCGAACACCACCCCAGCCAGGGTGTTCCGCCCATGCAGGCCTCCTCGGTTGGCCAGCCGCTCCGCGTAGCTGGATCTGAGGTTTAACACAATAACATTTATGAGCCCATGTTGCTGTGCGGTGGCTTACTTTTGCATGAATGTTTTTTAAATACTCATGAAATATAATCATTTCTTTTGTGGCATTAGTTTTAGTTACATGAAGATCACATCAGATTTACTGACCAATCAATACAGAAAACCAGATCATTCTAAGGGGTTCACATTTTACTTTGACTGTATTTATTTGTCTTGGACTGTGAGAAGGATGAAGGTAGGGTTATAAATGTCAACACTGAAGATGAAGTCAAACCTCTGTTCTCGGCTGCTGATGAAATAGGTGCGCACACCGCCCTGCCTCTCGCTCACGCCTTTCACAAAGATGTCCCCACGGAACTCGCGTTTGAAGCCGCGGTCCACAAGGACCTTGCTGGTGGCCTCTGGGACCTGGATGCGCCCGCTGACCCCTGTGCTGTCCATGCGGCTGGCCAGGTTCACCGTCATCCCCCAGATGTCATACTGAGGCTTGGTGGCACCAATGACCCCTGCCACCACTGGGCCGTGTGCAATGCCTGAATGGAAAAAGCTTGGCAATTAGCAGAGAGGTTTATCCAAAGCCACATCAACACCAGCCGCTGCCTCCACCATGATGGCATGGAAGACGGGTAGAAATGACCCTTAAAGGAACAGTACGTACGTTTGTGGCCAAAACTGGTAATGCAATCACATTCAAAATATTGGAGGGCATAGTATCCCTTCCCCTCCTCTCAGACAAGAGGTTACCAGCTCAGGTGCCAAAATCAGATACAGTTATCAGGCTGGATTACTGTTGTCAGTAATACTAGTATTTAAAATGATCATGATTCCTTAATTTCTGGTGATATATCAGTGCCATTTTATGATTAATTTACATTTATTTCTTACATACTGTTCCTTTAAAGAATCTGACGGGAAAACTTAACATGGTGATGGAAGAAGCATGAACAGATCCCCATCAATGAAGATACAGGCATCAGTGATTGTCCTCCCATTTCCAGGGGTCCAACCAGCATGGTTGTGGAGCATTGGTTGTGGAGCATGTTAAGCCCAAGAGCCTTAGTGAACGGTTCCTGGATTTGTGAAGAGCTACTGGGGAGCTGCAGTGGCTTGTGGTTGTGGCAAGATGAACCCGCAGGGCAAATTTCAATTTGCTTGCACTGCATCTGGGTTTCTGCCCAGGCTACTTATTACTTCCATTATTACGCTTAATTTAACAGCTACATTTTACCCTCTGACCATTGGAATGATTACACCTGTTTAATGACATTACAGTACTGTATATGACCCCAAATCTGAATCATGGTTTGCTTAATCGCCACAGGATTGGATGTGACGTCTCCTCAGACTCAAACAGTGAATATACAGTATTCAATGTTTGAACAGACATTTTCATTGGCTTCACTCATAACAGATTTGGACCACAGATTTATTTAGATGCTTTTCACGTAACCTTCACGTAACCTTGACCAAACATACTGACACCCACTGAGCAGCACTGTAACTGAACGTAAACTACATCAAAGGGAGCAGTGCAACCTAAAATCAAACTGGTTGTAACATGGGTAAACCAGGTTCACTTGAGTTCAAAAACCTGATGCATTGCCTGATTGAAAATCCAATCTGTTTGGATTGATGTCCCTTGTTAAACCTATTAGGTGCCTGTTTGCCTGCTGGATATGAGGACCAGAGTAGCAAACCAGCAACAGACCTTGTGTTGTTTTGAGTGTGTGTTAAAGGAGCACATAGTTTGCATGTCTTTATGCTTTAAGTACAGCATGCATACATATAAAGCATACAGTATGCAGTTAAATGTGCTGTTAGATATAAAGTATACAGTATGTAGTTTATGTGCTGTATGTGTACGTATAGTTTTCTGTCAGATTCCCAAGGGTGGGAACTTGTGCTTCAGCTTTGCTACAGACTCTTTCAAGTTCAAATGACCTCCCTTGAATAGGCCACTCCTCTCTGCTGTCTTTGCCAAGGATGTTTGATGTATACGGGACTCAATCCAATTTCTGCTGGATCAAGTCATTACTGTCTCTACTTAACCCTGCTCCCCCAATGCACTAGTCTGGCAGCTTGAACTACACTTCAGCTGGAATATCGCTTTGATCAAAAAGGAATAAATCAAGAAAAATAAAAAACTGCAGTCCCCATGGCCACAAGATGATGCCTCATATAATAATAACAATAGGAAAAAGAAGAAGAAGAATGCCCTATATAATAGAAAAAGTGCTGAATGCACTCCTAAAGTCTTAAAGCTTTGCCTATGACGATGAGATAATTGACACTGATAACTGACAACTTGTCGTTGTTATGAGACTGCTGAATTATGACTCTAAACTACAAAATGATCTGTAGTTGTGCTAAAGATCAAGGTAATGTCTACAATTCTATAATTCCAGACATTTTCAGACAGTTTAGACCTTAAAGGTGCCCTATGAGATCTTGCTCAATTTAATTTTTGTCTCAAAGCTCAGGTTTCTCCCCTTGATCAGCTTGTTGCCTGCCCCCTGAATACTTTGTGAAAAAGTTTGGTCTTCGTAGACAACACAGGGGCTGTAAACATCAAACAAACACGAGGAGCACAGGCTATGCACCAAAACACAACAAACCACCTTTTAGCCAAACACCAACAAGATGGTTAGTGGAGGGGTGGGGGTTAGTGAGCACGCACATATGGGTGGGGGTCAGTGAACAAAGCTGATTTAGTAGCCTGAATTTGAGAGTAGGGTTTTGTTTGGTTTTGTCTGTGTTTACCTAGAATGTCAACAGAAGTGACATCACGCAGGATCTCATAGTGCACCTTTAAATGTCGAAAACTATATTTTTGTTGACTACATTTTTAAAGATTGCCAAGGCCTTGATCTCAACTTATAACTTAAAGTTCATTGGTTAGCTGGGAACTACACAATGTATATACAGTCGGCAAGTCTGGTTAATGCCCCCAAAATGCAAGGGCGGAGTTGACGTGGAGGAAAATCCTGGGTAATGGGCCTATTTCACGCAGCCCAACGCAGGGTAAAGTTACTTCCTGTGGTGCTAATGACAGCCAATAAGATTCTG
>JASCIP010000040.1:8552141-8562935 GCA_034783695.1 Sardinella gibbosa | reverse complement strand
CCCAACATAACCCACAACACACCCCCCCCCCCCCCCCAAAAAAAAAAAAAAAAAAGAATCCAAGATGTATAAACTCAAAAATGAGGCAAACTCACTAGTAAACCAAAGCCATGAATAAGTCCCCAAAGCAACTGAGCCGCACACACTCCTCAGACTCAGGCTTTCCAAATGCTGGGATCACAGTATAATTACTGTTGGGGAGCCGTATATGGGGGAAGTAATTGCCATGGATCCCGTCCACTTGTTGTTGTGGCTGTTGCAGATTTTCATGTTTTTGCAAGCGAACAAACAAGTGGGTAAACAAAGCGTAAAGTGGCGAGGTGAGGCCGAGCGGTCTGAATGCATAGGCACTCACCTGCACGGAGAAGGTAAATCAAGCATGGGCCGTTTTAAGGACGAATTACCAGGTATATCTCGGCAGAACCAAGTGTTTATGTGCAATCAACGACAGGTGGGCTACTTAATATGTTCAGTGGATGTCCAGGGGAAACAGCCCATTTTCTGCCAACCCCTGACATGACATCTGCGTTTCAACACTCACACTCTCATGAGTCACTCGTACCCACTCATCAAAAGACACAAGCCATGCCGGCCTCTTGCTACTTAGGAAGCCTGTCAAAGTGCAATAATATGTTTGCTGACACTATGATGCAAACAAAGTCTTTGTCAAACTTTGTCACATACAGTGCATAAAATAAAAAAAAAGACAGAGAGAGAGAAAGAGAGAAATCTTGCACATATGTTTAAGGACACTGTAGAGCATATCAGTTACAATGGCGCCGCAAACTAGAAGTGTTGTAGCAGTGATTTGAGATGAGAGGACTGCAGATCAAGAATTCAGTAGGTGGGTAGGCCTGCTCCTGCTCCCGCCTGGACATCATCATCTGATGGCCCCACAATTACAGCTTTTAATGCGCTCTGCCCACACCTAGCGCTAGCGCCGCCGCGCCGAATAAGCCATTAATGATACAGCAGGTGTGATTGATGCTAACAACAGAGGAACAAAAATACACGGCTGGACTGCCTACACTGTTTCTCCATTTAGTGCGCAGCAGAGCCTGTCTTCAAGGCAAACAAGCCATTGTTTCTGAAGTGTATTTGAGAAATATAATTATGCAGGCAGGCAGGGAGGGAGATAAAAAGTGGAACTAAAGGGTCAGGCTTTCAGTGTTAGTGCACTTCTATTGGCAGAAGGGAAAGTTTCCTGAAGCTAGCAAAGACCTAGCTCTGAAGACAGACAGACAGTGGGGAAATGAAGACAACACGCAGCACTAACAGCTCAATGTTAGCCTTATTAAGGAATTGGTCATGCTATTCCTCCTATTAACATTGTGTCTGAAGAACGCTTTGTTGTCTCCTCTGTCATTATTTAAAGAAACCTTCAAGTAGGATTTTGATGACAAGGGGAATGGCTATTATCAACCTGATTAGGGGGACAGTAATCATTATTCTAATTATTTTATTATTATTAGCATCACGATTACTTGTATTGTCGGGCTGAACTTATCACGGATTCCTCTGAGACACAATTACTTCCGGTAGACAGAGTCTGGTTTTAATTAGTCATTACTTACTTTGTTTTATGCTGTTTCAAATGACTGTCTGTAGTTCCTCAGTAAGGGCCTCTCCCTGCCCGGGGCTCTTCCTTACGTGCTTCGTTACAAAGAAAAAAAAGGTAAAATCTATATTTCAATCTCAATTAAAGAGGAATAGTGGGGGTAATCCCAATTGATTTTCATCAACAGCATGGAAATGCATGGCACACACACACACACACACACACACACGCACACACACAGAGACACACACACATTGCCCTAGTTTCCCATCTTTAAATCAATATTTATATTTAGGTTGCCGGTTTAAGAATCATTTGTTGTGTCGCTTGAGTGATGACCTGTTTATAGCGCTGCTGAAGTCACATAGAAACATGTTCAATACTGCATGTGTGGGCCAGCAACAAGAGAACTGGAGCTGGAGCTGACCTTATCTACAGCAGTACATCTATGTAGTCAACTGAAAAGCCGTTATTTATTGTCATTTTACTTTTCACTAACATTTTCTTAAGTTCATAAATTGTACTGTTGCTAAAAGAGAAGCAAAATTAAAGGTGTTTTTTAAATTATTATTATTATTATTATTATTATTATTATTATTATTATTATGGAAAATATAAACATGTCTCTGTTGTACAGTTTGGTTAATGTTGGAAGGTCTTCATGATAGCATTCTATTTGAGAAGGACACTTTAGATTTGATGCTCGTGTGGTTTGTTGTCCTTTTTTTCCTCCCTGTTTCCATTTTTTCTTTCATTCTCTCCTTTTCTCTGGAAAGTGTGTGAGCCACCGCGATAAAAAAACAAACAAACAAAAAAAAAAACACCAACGGCCAACCCAAAACACACACACACACACACACACACAACTGCCCACCCTCCATGGAAGAGTAGTTGAAAGGCAAACTAGAAGAAAGCTGATAGGATTGCTTGCCCCCCTCCAAAAAAAAACCCTAATGAAAAGAAAAAAGAGACAGAAAAAGGAGAAAGAAAAAAAACGACAAACAACAACAACAGCAGCAGCAACCCACGGCTTCAGTTGAGTGCCCCAGCGTCTGAAGACCCCTATTCATGCACGGGGCCAGAGGGGCCCGGCTAAGAGCAGCAGGCTGGAAGGCAGCGGGCCAGGCCCTGGTCCACTCCCTGCTGCCAACTCGCCTCCAACCCTGACCTGCGGGGCAGACTTGACAGGGGGGTAGAGAGCAATTTAGTCGCGCTGGTTATTCATTCATTCAAAGGCTTATCACGAGGAAAGGCTGACAATTGTGTCTAATTATGTGTTAAGATTAAGACCTCTGCTCTGAATTAAAAAAAAAAAACACACGCACACACACATATATAAATACACAGACGATTTGGAATAAATTAATCAACACACAGATACACTATGGACTGAGCTGACAGAAAGTTTTAATAGTGTCTGAAAAGTACAATTTGGCCGTGGTCTGTTTTTTTGTGATTCATTAATGCCCTTGTGTCTCTGGGAAATTTCAATAACAGAACAAAAAAATAATTATGCATAAAGAACTCCTGCCCGTGCTGTATGCCTTAGTAAGAAGTCAAATGGACTTTGAAAAAGTCCAGTTCTTTGATGGGGAACAGTTGAGTTGGGTGCATGCAGGAGGCCTTGGTGGATTACTCCATTGGGGTCAAAGGGGTCACATCTTAACAGCATGTGGTCAAATTTCGTTTCAAACGCATGTACGATCAAGAGAGCTTTTTGAAATACAGCACAGCATGTTGTAGTAAGTCATGTTCAAGGCTGCAACTCAGGACAGTATAAAAAAGAGGGAAAATTAGCAAGATGTGTCACTGCATCACAGGGAGCATTATGTCTCTCAACCTCCCCACTGCTCTCAACGCCGGGTGCGTTTCTTGCACTTGCTCATCCCATCCATCTCTAACATATTGTAGGATTAATGTTGGAGTCTTGGGCTCCAAGGCCTGTTAATGCTGCTTAATTCATTTTACAAAGGAAACGAAAAACAAAACAAACAAAAAAAACCTGCTCATTATTTCAGGTCTGAATGTAGCTTTGGACATCATTCAAGTACAAAAAAAAAAAAAAGAAAAATCAACATGAAGGATAAGGCATTATTTCAAAATAATATCCATATGACACCAGTGACTGGTATTGTTAGGCTCCCAATTCTGGCATATCAGTGGTTTGATGCACATACCTTTTTACGGCCCTGAGTACGCGTCTCATTTCTGCACCTCTTATTTGCTAAATGAGTTAGCCCTACGTCACCTTGTCACACTGAAAGGCTCACATTTTCCTGAGTACCAAGGGTCCCTCAAATATTGTCTCCTCTTAGTGGCGCATCCTTTTCCCCAAAGACCTTCAAGACCTTGTTCAAGCATAAGAGCTTTTAGCTAGCTTTTGCTAATGTGTCGAATAATGGCTGCTGGCTGAGTCTTGATGGGCCCCCGCGTTAAAGCCTGTCCGCGTTTTTCCGCGCCGCAGAGCACCGGAGATAGAGTCGTCCCTGGCCCTCTCCTTTGTGCTCCTGTCCTCTCCTCTCCTCCTTTCTCACTGGCTCTGTCATTTCTCCCATTTCACTTGTGTCAGTGTCTCAGCGCTTTAATGATGAAATGGCAAAATGTGACAGAGTAAATTTGATGGTGATATTATAAGCTAAATGTGTGTGTGTGTGTTTGTCTCTCTCGCCGTCTCTCTCTCTGTGTATACTTCGGATAGGCAACACACAGTTCATTTCATTTGGTTGAGTGAAATCCCTGTTGAATTTGGTTGCTGTTGTTTTAATTTGCGTTCCACTTCATTTACAGTGAAGGACACCTCTGCTCAACACAGAGAACAGTAACAGTTGCCGTATGGCTAAAAGTACAGCAAGTCAATTGAAATGCTGGAGAGTCAGCGAGCCCATGATTAAAAAGACCAGCTCTAAAGATGTCCACTCTCAGTGGTGTGTGTGTGCGCGCGTGTGTGTGTGTGTGTGTGTGTGCGCGTGTGTTTATCTTTTGGCTGCACAAAATGCACTGCAGTGATCTCTCTTCATGTTGACCCACTAGACCACTTTGATACACACGAGAGCGGTTTATTGCCCAGTGGATTTCTTCCTGTTTGTCACATTGTTTGTTGATCGTACATCTGAATTGCTAATGTCTCAGGCCACTAACTTTAGCCTTATGAATAAATACTTCCAACTGCAAGGTAAGCTACAATGGAACACTCCCAACAATGTGAAACAGAGTGAGCCCCTATAATATAAGTAAGCTTGTGTCCAATCCCACGTTGAGGGACAAAGTATACTGCAAACAATCCTACAAACTTGCATGTAATCTAATCTAACCCCATCCAGTCTAGGAGCATATTATGGGAATACAGACGACAACATCCAATCACCCATAGAGGGTCTCTTGTGTTTGACGCTGGAGTTGCTGTGCACTACAACCTTGCACTGCTGACACAGATATCACAATGATGTATTGTTATTATATTGTGATAACATTGGGCCAGAACTGTGCCAGTGCACGCTATGCCATTGTCCGAATGAGATCATTGCATGAACTGAATACATATTTTGTCACTGCATAATTAAAGTTTGGATGCTTTCCATGCACTACTGAAGCCTGTGACTGCAATATGCTAATACCTGGAGTGAGCATCCACATCCACAGCACATATCACACAAAGACACTGACATACAGAATTACACCTCTATGCTTTCTGTATCAACCATGGAATTGAGCCAACAGGCACAAGAAAAATGTCATTTCAAGAGTAAAAGTTTTATCTTTTTTTTTTTTGCTGTTGCTCTTTTTCCAGAGAACAGTCTCAAGTGGCTGGAGACACTGATGTCCAGATTGCCATCATTTGGAGAGGAGTGTGTTGTACTGTGTAGCTCTCTTTTGACACATTCCCTAAACACTTCCTTTTTTTGTGTGTATCAGTTTAGTGCAGATTGAAATGCAGGGCTGCACTGCACTCCACAGTGTACACTGGATGGGAACATTTACCAGAGAGTCCAGAGGAATGTGCTTAAAAGTACAGGGGCAACAGAACACTGCTGGACATTTCAGCTCATTACATTCAAACATCTCTTTCATATGGGTGAAATATTTATTTTAAATACTTGCTCAAATCTTGTTAGTATTAGGCATGAGAATGACATTCCAGAGCTTTACCTCTTTACATCATGAGAACATGTAAGTGGCACTGTCCTACTGTCCTATTTAGCTCAGTAAGATCAAAAGTACAAACTCCTCTTGAAGCGCAGGAAAATATTACAGCACTGGACTTGAATTTGGTTTTGTATAACAGAAAGCATACCTCCGAGAATGGTCAGCTTCCTGTTAAAACGACACTGTCTGAAATTAAATAAAATACGGAAAAACGCGCACCGGTTGCTCTCTTTTCTTGGCGGTTGCTCTCTTTTCTCTATTGGCATCACAGGCGAAGAAGGTGGTGATAAACAGCTACACGTCAATCTCATTTTCTTACTTCATCAGATGTTTTTGTAAAAAAAAATAAAAATAAAGCACAAAAACAGACTTGTTGCGCAGTCCTTTCTGTATTGGCATGGGCGCACAGACCCCCGTTCAGCCCAAAGGATTATTGCACAGCGACTGTTATAGAATGTTGGAAAAGAAATGAAAAAGTAAGTGCCTGTCCATTTGGAATAGTCTGTAATGAGAGGTGGCGGTGTTAATAAACAGGCTTCCTCTACACCTCAGATTCGTCTTCCTTTTCTAAACAAATTTCCTTTAATGTTGTAATGACTTTTCCACTGAGTCTGTCCACCGGGCGCGCCAAGGGAACCAACGCTGTGCGCACTGCTCACGTTACAGAATAGGTCGGAACACCTGTTTTGGAAAAGAAATCCATGACACCAAAGTTCTGACTTCCTAGTCATTTACTCATCTACAACAACATTCGCTTACGACATGGAAAGTGACTCGCTTTTCCTTTTGGGCACTATTCAAAGTAGGGAGATGGCGAAAGCAAGCTGCCTCAGCCCATCAAGCCAAAAAGAAAACAAAGTGATTTTTACAATTTATTTAAATTCATATAAAGAGGTTATTAAGAATATTTTTTTTACACAATTGCTTAAGTACATATTGGTGTTATTAACCGAGAACAAAATTGTGTCACTAGAAAGTCAAAAAAAAACATAATAACAATAATAATTGTTAATATAATAATAATAATAATACTTGTAATTATAATAATAATAAATCGATATAGTAATACGATAGTAATTGTACCCAAGTAGAATAAATGTCTGTAAGTCCAAGGTAGTCCTTAGAAATTTCAGGTTTGCTGTTTATTTAAGGGTAAATTTAAAGCCAACTCATGGACACAGTAGAAAGAAAGGCTAAATCCAATCCTGGCATCCTGACACCGCTTAAGTGTCAAAGAAATTTTCACATAAAAGTCAGGGGGTTATCGTCACAAGTGAAACACCAAAACAGTGAGAATTTGAATGCTGACTATGATGCTGAATTGCGGCAACAAACGCCCTGAACAAGGACCAGTCCTGAACACTTTTGTTATGACAAACATATCTACTGACTGTTTGAAAGTATACATATTTTTGCGCTTCTCCTCACCGAATGCACAAGTCACTTTATCCACACAACAAGGCGCCAGTACCAAGTTATTATCGAAGTTCCCACACATCCAAAAACCTTAAAGTATTCATATTAGAATCCCTAGGATAAAAAAATAATAGAAGAGCGTCATTGTACATGTCTTGTATTTTCATGGGATTAGAAAATTAGGTCAGAGACACAAAGTTGATTTGTTCAACCAAGGAAATGCTGAAGCACACGTGAAAGGGAAATTTGGTAAAATTAGGTTAGAGCTTTAGAATGCATTCCTATAATGCGCCCTGATAGGATGATCACCATACTGTAGACAACTAATAAAGCGCCTGATTGGATGATGGATGGGGGAGGGGAGAAGTATTAGGCTGTGTGCCCTCTGAGTTCAGAAATTGTAGTTCATCACATTCAGGTGTCTCAATTTTCGCCAACAGGCCCCGCTAAATTAAGGATACATGCAGGCAGGAAAAGGGTATAACCTGACCACTTTTCTGTCGAAATATTATTCCTTCGACCTCAGAGCACATTTGTTCTTTCTGAAATTATTTACTTGAACAAACGGCAAAGTTTAAGAGAACTGTCGTGTTTGTCTTCTCTTTCTACCCCTCCTTGACCAAAAAAATGCATAGGCTATAGCCTACAACATAGATGAAAACCTTAGGCCTATGTGAATATTTCTTCTAGTAGGCTAGTCCCTTGTAATGTACCTACATTGAAATTACTGTAAACAACAGTTAGGCTATTAAACTATTTTGCTTGCTGTTAAAGCACCATCTAATCCTTCTCTTTATCGGTATGATGTCTATATCAAGAGGCATGAGATGTTAATCCATACCTATAATTTATTGGGAATAATTACCAATGACATAGGCTATCTGATGTCTGTTGACATCCGCTGCCAACCATAAGCACAATAGGCTTGCTTCACAGTATTGGTACAATTATCGTGGGGCTTTTCGGGTTGTGGCGGTGGATGCAGGCGACACCGGCGCTTTAACAGACCAAACAGGCTACGGCCTCTCCGCGGTTTATTAGAATAGCTACTTCCCCAATATTCCAGACTTTACATTATCAGTAAATAACCAGCCGCAGTTTGCCTGTCTTGTTGGGCAATACATTGTAATAGGCAAAATCATTTGACAATATTGGTTATTCACACAGACGATTAAAATAAGCTTTAATTTCATAATTATTTAACTTTCGGAATTTAAATTGGCTATAATATCTCTACGATTTTCCGAAATGGACTGAATTGGATAAACAGAAATGGTTAGGCTACCGTTTCTGGCAAGAAAGAAAGAAAGAAACACTAAAACAATATGTAGCCTATTCTGTCAAAGTGGATAAAATGCATCCATTTTTCAATAAGCTGTCATTTCATAAAAAGAAAAATAAATGTCGACTATTCCACTCAGTGAACAAGACAAACAAGATGTAACATTGCAAAATTGTACTGTCTTAATTCAGGAGACAATGCATCCTTACAGATTCCGCAAACTCATTTGTTGTTTAAAGTGGATGGTGAAAGCAGTCTTTTTTGACCGGCGAATCTTTCTCCACGTCGGTGAAGTTCAGCGTTTTGTATTCCTCTAAATCCAGCGGACTGTTCTTATTGGTAGGTGGAAATGTTACATCACAATGATTATGACGCGCCGTCTTCCTGCTTCCTTCAGCAGCGTCTTAAAGTGAATCTTGTTAGTGCGAGAGCGCTCTAGCCCCGTCCTGTCCGCATCGCAGAGAAACACAGTTTCCATCTGGAAAGGAGAGCGGCGCAAAAGAGCTCTCTCGCTCACTCCCTCATTCTCGTCGCTCGTGCTTGTCCTGAGAAATTACAATATTCATCACCAGGCGAACAACCCTCTGTATTCTCCCTTTCACTATTGCAAAGAAGCTCAATTTCCTCTCGTCTGCAGAGTAAGTAACCTTGTCCTCGTATCGCTCCCATGCATTCTCTTTGCCTTCAAACGGTTACGTCTTTTGCTCGTAAATGCGTTTGAAGATTTTAGTAGTTTTATTTAGGAAACACGTAGCATCGGTGACGGAAAGAGTGCATTTTATATCAATGTTAAGAGGATTTTCAATGACACCTTTAGGACATATTTGCAAGGTCTGAAAAACGGAATGGTACACTTTTAAGAGACACTTTGTGAAGTAAGTCGACTGCTGTTTCTTTGATTATGGTGCGTATTAGATGTTCAGTGAAGCATCGTTGGTTCCGGATTGTCATAACTATATTTCATCTCTATGAAATAAAGTTACTTTAAACACTTTTCTCTTAGTTTTACATTTTAGCTTATTGCTCGCAGTTCTTTAAGAATTAGAAAAACCCATCTGGAAATTTATGTTATAGACCTGTAACCGAGGAAACTGATTTATCTGACGTTTGAATGGTGGTTTTCAGTTGTTCAGTCTTTGCCTTGATATTAGCCTACAGCCTATGTTTAACATCATGTTTAGTGACTGGGGGTTATCTGCGGCGCAGCGCTTCGTAATGGTGTTTCCAATTGCCAGCGCGCAGCCTTTTACTGCTGTGTTCTTTGTGTCATCCATAGCCTTCTGTTTTTCTATTATAGTCAAATGCCCCCACCTTGATGCCATGTTAAATGATTTATTTTTCTTGACTGGAAATGAGAAGCTGAACCCATCAAAACTTTCCCGATGATGAAGATTATCAATAGAGCAGTTCATAAAACCTGCCTATCCATTTGTGTTGATATGTATTCGCCTTCTTTGCCTTTAAACGATGAAAGCCTTTTAATTTATTAAGGCACAGGTGACGAGGGTTTTATGGCGGAATACTGTCCAGTTTGACCCCTTTCCTTATCTGCTTGGTGCGTTCTTGTGTACTCTGTTGACCACGACATTGCCATGCGAATATGCTGGGCCTTTTGGATAACATATAAAAATCCATGTCACTCCGGAAACTGTTCGCACGAACACACAAAATGTAATATATGTTGACGACAGGTGTATGCTAAAACTGTAGCTCATTGTCTGGTAGTGTTTTTTTTCTATTGAGCCCAAACAGTGTCACGATGTACTGTAGACTATGCGCGGTGGATTGAGAATGCCAGTTTGGAAACACTTCTTAGACTAGCTATTTTTGTCAAAGTTCCTGACCTGGTAATATAACTGAAAAGAAGTTTTCTGATGAACTGGCCCTAATGTATGTTATTAAGAACTGAGGAAAGAAATTGTTTAATTGAAACAAAGTGGCTCAAGAGTGCCATATGGAAGGCATGTTATTCATGAAAGCATTATTTCATAGCCTGTGTGATTTTGTGGTCACTTTGCATAATGTTAGAATACTCCATATTGATGTAGATATACATACGTTTTGTCAGGCATTTGAATGTTTTGCTTTAAGCAATATTTATGGCAGAATGAAGTCTCAGGACTTCAACCACAAGTTACTTTCTTATGCTTGTGAAATGCTTGGTGAAATTTGTCAATACATGCATATTCATATTATTTAATTAGTGAGAGTAACGATAGGTCACAAAATCCTTAGCTCAGGGTTAGGTTGCAGAATGACTTGAATTGTATGAGTTCCACCACTGTGTATAGGGACTTGCACATTTTGTTCAGTTGTCAGTTTAGTGAAGCTGATATGTAAGGTATGTGACCACACACACACACACACACACACACACACACACACACACACACAC
>JASCIP010000040.1:8380764-8393350 GCA_034783695.1 Sardinella gibbosa | reverse complement strand
GACAAATAACCATTAATTTCCACACTCTCAACAGGACTAGCACACATCCCTTCTGCCTGAAATGTGCCTGAGTAACGCACCAAATCATCTTCATACAAAGCCATACAGGCCCTGGGGAAAAAAGGATGCCACTCTCCCCACAGAAATAGCCATATTTGACTCCTCTCACTGAGCAATGCTGCCAATGTGCATGGAAAAGCTACCAATGACGGCTGATGATAGTCAGCATACAGGCCTTCTATATCTAATTAAGACTGTAGATCAGACCCCAAATTAGTCAGTCGGGGGGTGAAACATACGTGGTCATCCATGTAGGAGTGAGACAAGCAGCAGTCAATGACATTTAATCAGTTCCAGTAAATTAAAAAAGAGATTGATCCATTAAGTCTATGGGAGACTCAGTTATGGGTAAGCATGAGATGCTTGGCAGACAGTGGTGATGGAATACCATGGATACCAGTGCATACTGTTCATGCAACAACATGAAGAGAAGCTGGGAAGCTGCACAGCACCACAATCTAACAAGGGTGGAATCTAACAAGGGTGATGGATTTGTAAGTCATCCACTGGTTTGCATCCATTGGGTGGGTGGGTGGATGGGGGGCTTGGGATAGTGGAGAGTGCAGTGGGCTCGGATATGCAGGAAGGGGGGGGGGGGGCCCTTGGCAGGGCCAGGCATTCCAAACCAATTTACACCTCCTCACATATGTGCCTGGTTAGCTGCTGACGGAAGGCATAGTGGGGAAGGCGGAGCGAGGAATAAGGGTGTGTGGATCAACTAGTGCCATGCACTGGGCTCTTCTCCTCTACCGTCTTGGGTACTTGAAAGCCAAAGAAATTGCCAGAAGGATCAGGTCAGGATCAATCACAGGACCTGTCTGCTACTGCGTGCGCCCAGGGCAACGTGTGTTATACACGTGTGTGCTCCACTCTGCCCCATGGCCACTCAATTCCATTCAATTCAATTGTACTCTATTTATAGTGTCTTTTACAACAGTGTTATCTCATGATGCTTTACAGCAAGGGAGCACCCAAGAGCTAGCCTGATGTATCGGCCGCTTATTTCTCTTCGTTCCATATAGCGTCTGAGCACGAACGATTTAGACTCGTTTGCTTTGCCATCATTGACGGTGGGCAGATACTATCTGCTTAAAACCAATCGCTTCTTTTTGGTCATGGCTTCAACCAATCGCTACTGTTTGGCCGTGATGTATGGTACGCACTGGAATTCATCGTTTGAATTCTCTGTTTGCTGATTTGTCCGTCCGCTGGGGCAGCCGAAGCAAACAAAAGCGATTCGTTAAGTTTCCAGACTATATGGTGGAGGCAAATGAAATTGGCCGGAACATAGGCGGTACTAGCATGGTCACCCAAGAGCAGCAGGGCCAAGGAAAAACTCCCTTGTGGTAGTTAGTCTAGGGAAAAAAAACCTTGGGAGGTGGGGGATTAATGCACAAGAGAGGCGCACGGTAGCAAAAGATTATGATATTCATAGATTTTGATACTCGGGATTACAGGCATTCTGTGATTTTAGGACTATAGCAGGGCAGTAAGGAAACGTCTTTAATATATGTTGGAGCAAGGCCATTCAGGGCTTTATAGGAGTATTTTAAAATCGATTCGGCTTTTAATAAGGAACCAGTTAGGACAGATATGTTCCTATTTTTTAGTCCTAGTAATTATTCAGGTTGGGCTTTGGGTATTAGCTGTAGGTTTTTACTGGTATTGCTACAATGCGATAATCAAGCCTGGATGCAATGAATGCATATATTAATTAATCAAAGCCTCAAATGTGCATTTACTGTACTTCTGATATGTTTTAATCCCTTCATGTCATAATTAAATCCCTTAATCATCTCAAACCATTATGTTACTTGCATTATCACAATAATCCCCACCATCCATGCTCATGTATCGCTCTTGGACACCCTGCTAATCATTAAGCTAACTCCATGCTTTCCACTAGAGCTCTGTCCTCTCCCACAGTCCCTCATCCTGGTTCACCTGCATAGGATCTGCACATAGCCATGAATTCTGCTGTGGAAGTGGGACACAACTTTTTCCCTATTCACTATTAGTGTTAGTTGCCAATTTACTTTGGTCGATATTGTATCAAATTTTCTCATTCTATTTCCTACTGACAGCACTTGGTGACCTTGAACAATACGGCTATATTGTATATTGATTCATTCTGGATTTCTTATATTCAAAATATTTCAATAAATATTTCAATAATTCTTAAGGTGTGAAAGGGTTTTTTTCTAATAAGTTAAAACTCCATTTAAAAATGCCAATAGTACTAGTAGGGTTAAAAAAATCAACTGGAAAAAAGCAGGGGTGGCACAACCACTGTAGTTTTCAAGGTGACCAAACAATGATGTCCATTTCAATGCAGCCAATACTTCAATTATTGCTCATCCTTAAACAATGCATCATGTGTTTCTATTTAGTCCTCCTGCTTGCTAAAGACCAGCCCAATAATGAAGCAGTTTTGTTTGTCTGTTCATTTCAATAACACATGCCTTTGCAACAGAACCCACAGCCAGTCACAATAAGATCTCGAGCCTCTCTCCACTGTTTCTGGTGCGCGGTGGGTGGCCACTCCCTCGCGGTCCTTCCATGCTGAAAACAAGCTGTTTGCAATAACAATGAAGGCTGTGCTAATGCTGTGAACTGCTACGGAGAGAAGTGTCAACTCAATCCTTCATCACGGGCCCTCTTTGGCCGATGACAGCTGATCGGCTGATGATGAATCTACATCCGGTGATGTCAAATGTTTGTTTTCGGGGTGGAATGCCATTAGCGCCATGCTAAGGTGTGTGCTTGGCTGGGATGCAATATTGTTCACTGATCACAGCATACAGACAGACAGTGTTGAAATGGGGATAACAGGGCAGTATTATCTCTTCTTTCTCCACCTGCAAACCGTCTTGCGACCAAGTCTGATGCATTCCATCCTAGGGTGCTTTTCTGGGCCTGTAAACATCTCTAAAAAAGACATAAAGGCATAAAACATATCTAAACAAATACCTTGCCCCTAGATATGAGGTCATGCACAGACAAGAGTCCAATATTCTCAAATCTACTCACAGGGGGAAGAATAAGAGGGAGGAAAGAGTGGTGTGCTAAATCAGGAATTTGTGTGGTCGACTTTGATATGACATTGTAAAAATGACTTCTCAATAGCGACCATATTTCAATCATTATATCTGCTCTTTTGATGATTTTATTCCCCCCTAGTGTTTTTCCAAAGAGGCCTTGAATTGAGTGGTTTATTTTCTTTTTCTTCTGGTCCCTGTACCTATTGTTGAGAAGCAAGCAAATTGAAATGGCTGTCCACTACATCAAACACAGAGTATAAGCTAAACCGAAAGGTATTCGTTATGCAACCCCTTAACTGAATTGGACAGCCTTTTCTGGATCTGCTGTAGTCACAACACACACATCTTCTACTGATTGTATCCATTTCAACAGTATACAACTAACATCACCACACAAGCGATAAACCGTGTCGTCCTTTCTACTGTGGTTTAATATGCAATATGGCATCACAGTGTTGATGCGTCTGTGTGTGTCTTTCTTGTTCTAATGGGATATCTGCTAACCTAGAGTGAGGCTACTGTACAGCTAGCTGGAGCTCCTTGCCCATATGCCTCTCTCCATGTTCCCAGAGAGGAGGCGTCCTATGGAGGCCCGGCTGCTTGTGGGCCCAGCACTGCGTGAGCCACCGCTCACTCTCTCTCTCTCCAGGACTCCACTCCACAGAGACAGATGCTCACAGGTCTACCCACGAGGTGAGAGCCAACGCTCACAAACATTTTGGCTCGGGATTTTAACCAAGACAATGCTGCTTGCACAATGGTATAGGACTTCCTACCAAACCTCCTACCCAACCTTCCCTCTAAGCATCCAAAACAAAAATATATTTGGCCTGCAAATGTAAGCGGCTGTACTAAAATGTTGAAGTTGTTATTTAGTCATCATCTTATCAAGTCCATCGTGGTTTACCACAGATGTGGAACAGTAGACTTCTTGTCCACTTCAAAACTGGCCAGTGGCGGGCATTTTTGCCAAATTTCTGAACAGTGACATTATCTGATTGTGCTGTAAATTGCGGCTCACCGCCGGTTTAGTCCCGAGATTGGTGAAAGCTGCGGATGTTTGGCATCCAGTTGGAAATGGGATAATGGTGAGAACAAGCCTTTTCACCAATCATTGTGCCATCGGGGCACTTCTAAAACAGTTATCACTCAGTCACTCACTGGCTCGTGGCAGGCTGGGTATGTTCTTGGAGGTCCCGCGGTGGCGGTCTTGTCTGGATCCGAGTCCCGGGTTTCCACGTTTTGGATCAGCGTCTTGGGCCCAGATGAGTCGGACAAAAATGGGAATATGTTTTTGTCAACACTTCATTACAGGCCTGCCCTGCGTGTCTTCATTGGTGATCTTACGGGCGCCTGTGCCAGCTCGGTAAACTCGCATGTGAGAGTAGCCTGGGCTTACTGCTTTGGACAGCCTTGGAGGGGAGGGAACGATCTGCTTCTGTCTTGACTACATTAGGGCAAAATATAAAAGAGAACACACGCACAAAAAAAATCTTAATACTGGCGACCCTGTAGGAACCAATAATGCCCAGTTTAGCTGATGACTTGCAGCCTTGTTTGTACATGCAACGGCAAGGCATCAACGGGGAGCTCAAAGCGCACACACAAACACACAGGCACATTGTCTGGTAATTATGAAAGACAAGCCTGTCAACAAACTCACACATGGCTTTTCTTTTTGCCGCACTCAAGCCCAATGCCGCAGAATGTCTCACATATTTTTGCATGTGTGTGGGACGAGAGACTGCCTGGGTTTGTATAAACACACCAAGGTCAAAGCCAGAAAGAAAGCCAGACCCAGTTGAATGGGGGTCAGAGAGTGGGTACACCAAGCGATAAAGGGAACAGCACTTGCGTGCTGATTTGTTAAAGGAGGAACATCATAAAGTCGTTTAGCGTGGGTAACAGAGCAGGCCAGGAACCATGACAGAAAAAAGCAACTCAACTGCACACAGTTTCTTTCATCAAGATGCTGCCAATATGAAGGAACACACACACATGTGAATGAAGATACAGATTTTTTTAAAAATTTACAAAATTTACAAAAAAAAGCATTTCACCATATTCCAGTACTGGTACAGGAGGACTGGAGGACTAACCAAAGGTTAAAAGGGATTGTTTCATCAAAGCATACAGTATATTCCTTTCCACAGGACACTGTGGGCCAGATGGACAAAAGCTTCTGCGGTCAAACGTATGAAGTTGGGAATTATTTACAAACAAAGGAATTACTTGGGTTCAGTATTCCAAGCACCATGTTTACTTAGTTTACCATATAAAAGGCAAAATTAAGTTCAAGTCTAACTCTGTGAGAGAGAAGGAAACCATAATATGTACATATCATGCAAACTAGGAGATGGGCTTTATGTTAAATGGGACGTACTGCAAAAGGAGCGTTTCTGCAATCGCAACACTAACAGCGACGGTCTTTGTACATCTGGTCCTGAGTGTTTTAGCAGGTGTTTAAATGTGTATATTGTATATGACCATGTGCAAATTCACATATGGCTTATTGTGTGTGAGTGTATTTATGTGCATTTTCTGAGCATGCATGCACACAAATGTGTTCAAATAGGTTACCGCGTGTGACTGTGAATGCATGTCAGCACACGTGTATTAGTAAATGAGGAGAAGAAGTGAGCGAGCGAGCGAGTGAGCGAGTAGCTCTTGCTGTTGTTCCTCGAAGCAGAAACAGGTGTCTGGACGCGTTCCCCGCGCTGCCTCCAGCCAGGGGGATGAGGGGGGAAATCGCACTCATGCACAGAGCGCAAGGTGCCAGGCTGGAAGCTCCACAGCTTTCCCCCGCCAGGCTGCACGTCAGTGGGATACCGTCTCCACACACAACTCCCCCCTCGAGCCCAACACACCACACCACCACCACCACCACCACCACTACCTTCTTCCTCTCCCTTTCCTGCCCCAGTCCTCCAAATCCATCAGCCTGAGTCCAGGAAGTGAACTCACCTTCAGTTTATTACTGCTTACACGCTCTCTCTGCCTCTCCCATGAGCTTGTCGAGAGATAAGGGCGACATGAAAAAGATGCGAGGAGGCTGCATCAAAAACAACACTGACAGAGAGTAATGGCCTGCCCTGCGCCGCTCGCCCCCATCAACAGGCCAGCTGCTGGGGCTGGTGGTGGTGGTGGGCTGGGCCATACTGGATCAGGCTTCCACGCTGCACTGTACATTCTCTGAATAATTACTGCAGAAAAGGTCGTGGGGAAGGAGTAAAACCATGTGTGAACACTAGAGGAGTCACAGAAAAGGACCGTGCTGAAGAAAATGTTCAGCGAAACAATCATTGAACTATAGCCAAAGTGCTCAGTCAGAGCATGGTGGGATTGGATGGACAAATGAGGACACTCTTAATATTATTACAATCATTACTATTATTAATAATATTATTATCATTTCTTTTTTTTCCCTTCTTGGTTTAAGAGCACTGGTCTGTTCAACATTTCAAGGTGATTTGCCCATGAGCAAGGGGGGTTCAGAACAGACTCTTAGCGCAGGCGGTTAGCGAAAGTGTATCAACATCCTCCACGAGAGATGGTATTTCAGAGAAAATAAATATTTAAATGTACGCAGGAAGTTCCATTTAATCGCAACATGTTTTCTTAATTATGTCTGTCAACTCACCATTAATTTTGTATGTAATATAAGACAGAGAATGAGTGTAGCTTTTCATTTCTGTAGTCATAGGCCACTGCTCAATAGTGCACAACCTTAGGAGAAAAAAGAAAGCCGAGAAAAAAGTACAAGTAGGAAAAAAAGAGAAAACAATGAGTACCACCTGGCGTTTTCAAAGAATGTGAAAATATTTCTTAATCAAACCTTGCTGCCGCAAAGAACTCCAAATGTTTTGAGTCTTCTTCTGAGAGAGCAAAACAAAATGGAATTAACAAGAAAAAAGCCCATCTTGGATGTTCTCCACAGATGTTATGGGCAGTCCCAAGAGGCAATTAATGTAAAAGGGGGTGTTATTAATTACTATTTAAACTATGTTGATGGGTAAAATTGGAAGCGGAACTCTTTCGAGAAAGATGGAAAGAGAAATTGAGAAGCCACTCCAGAAACAAAAAAATACAAAAAAAACTTCTTAGTAATATTTCTGCAGTTAAACAGAGTGAGCTCTTTGGCAAAGATTCTCCCACCATCACAACATCAATCATCTCCCCTCCCTTTGGCGGACAAGGAAAATAGCACACGTTTTACATGGGGGGAGGACAGAAGAAGAAGAAGAAGAAGAAGAAGAAGAAGAAGTAGAAGGAAAAAAAGAACCCTCCAGAAAGAAAATCGAGGAGAGGCGCAAGGAGCCCTGGTCCAGCCCAGCAGAGCCTGTGAGCAGATGATTGGCCGGCACAAGGAGTGCCGTTAATTACCCTGGCCGCTTATCTCCCAGCCCAATCTGCCTGTGGGGCCACGGGGGAGATGCACTACAGATCTGCGCTACAGTGAACGCAGGGCTAATCTGCTGCCCTGAAATATGCTTGTCCTCTTGGCCACCACCGCAGACAGATATCCACACCACGCCGCTCCACTCCACTCCAGCCCCCCAATCACCCCATCCCATCCCCATCAAAAAGTCCCCCAAACGCCTCCTTTCCTGGCTGTGCAGGGTGTCTGGAATACAAACAATCGCTCTATCGTTAAACACTTCATGGAGGAGACTTTACAGGCCTTTAATACGAAAAGGGATTTCATGCTTCCCTGAACTGTCTGGCTCAGGGGGAGATTTGGCCAGTGTGAACCCGTGCTCCCTGCTAAATTGGAAATGAATGAATCTGACGTGCAGCATTTGTGATATACACTGTACAGTTCTGCTGTAATTTACAAGGCATTTCCAGCAGAGTAGAAAAATAAAGTTGATATCAGATTGCCACTAACACAAAGTGTTCATCACATGTATAAAGGTATGTAGACTACAATTCAAAAGCTTACCCTGGAACATTAATAGGAAATCATACCTTCTGCAGTGACATCTTTGGAGCTGCTAAAGTAATAGGCTGAAAAGATAAGTCTGGGGGAAGTCAACCCGTAGTCATGTTGTTCGAGGTCACAAAGTGCTGTCGGTAGATGAGTCAGACAATTTGGGACAACTTTGACTTAATAGCCAAATGGCAGCTAAGGGCAAGGAAACACTGTTTCACTTTCATTTCCCCTTTCCCAATTGACTGAGTGCTAGCTGCCTAGCTGCTAGCTGTTTACATATACGGCCTATTTTGTGGACCAAATTTTCTCGTTCTTCTTCCTACCAACAGTAATGCTGTAAGTGACATTGAACAACAGTGAAATATCAGTATTGTCATGAGAGAATTTTGTCCATTTGCCCATACAGTCTCTGGTTTAACCTGCTACCACTCAACAGCCACGATCCCCTAATTCCCCTGGCATCAAAAATCTCCACAACTACTCAACAAAGCAACCGCAGGGAGAGACGCAGGGAGAGAGGCCCATCTGAAACATTCAAAGCCAGATAGGAGGCCACAGTTCACCCATGGAAAAGGCATACGACTGCTGGGGTCGGTGATGTAAATACAAGTGATGCGTTGCGGAAGATTTCCTACTTTCCTACTGCTCCATGCTGCGGTTTGCGACTCCAGTCCGGGGCCTACTGCGCGTCCACCCCAAAGCCTTTCATTACCATCCAACAAGGGTTTCCCAATCCATCAACAACCAGTCAGGCAGTTTCCGATGTTGTCTTAGGGGTTAAACACTTGGGGATGTGGTGATCTGGGCTCGCTTTTTGAAGTCGCTCGCTGTGGTGGAAACATCATAGGCAAAACTCCCCACTCTGGTACCAACAGAGAGGACTGCTGCTACAGACGCTGGTTTAATGTGAATTTGACGGTCTGTGTTTTGCAGAGTGCTGATGTGCGATGCTGACGCTGATGGATGATACTGCAGATGAGTCTGCACATGTGGTTGTGTGTTCACACAAAGAGCAATTTTGGAAATATTTACACAGTCCAGAATGTACCGACCACAATTCCATATGCAGGTTAGTCTGTGCAGTATTTGGGCAAGTTACACATGCAGCCTGGACATCCCAGCTTCAGACATCAGGAAAATATGGCCCTTTGGGTCACAAGGAATCAGCTTTTCGACATGCCATGCACAGTTTACTGAGCTTGTGGACCATACCATTCACACGCTCTTAATGGATCCATTAGGAATTCAACTATCATTTTCTGCATAGACATGTATGTATCTTGAGACTAGTAGACAGTGATGAAGGAAATGCACACTTATACAAGTGTTCAATATCAAAAATGTACCCCAAACAAATCTGCAAAAAGACACTGAACACAGAACATGAAATATACAGTATGAGCGCATTGCTATAGTAATAACCATGCTATTACGAGGTGGCCTATGTAGCTAAATTTAGTGCGTGGTCTGGAATACAAATGTTGGTCTTACACCGTGTCCTAACTGCAAGCAAAACAACAAGCAAAATGTTGGCGACAAAGTTGAATTCTAATTAGCGGTTTTCAATTGGACTATCCTATCTGTACTACTGTTTGCGATGCGAAGCAGTGCTGCCCGTTGTGATGCAGTGCGATGAATGTTTTGGCAGAACTTTTCTTGCTCGACCTGGAGGTGTTTCTGTTGCTCACGCTGCATTTGAATGGGGGATGGGGGGATGGGGTCCAAATACAATGCCATATTTAACGGACCCAATGTAGAAAGAAAACATTCAATGCTTTTTGACAACCAGACACTCACTTGCAGTCAGGACAGTGTTTGTCGGATTTCAATGGAAATGATCTATGTTCGTACAGACAAATGAAAGCTAGCACCCATTGTATGATAGTTCAAATGCACAGAAGAGACAGCATCAGTTAATGCACAGAAAAGACTACATATTGTGCTTTGTGTATATTTGGCAGATAATGTTAATATGTAGATTACAGAAGAACTGTGATGGTTTAAGTGTACCAAGTTATAAGTCAATTTAAGTGAGTGTGTAAACTCGAGTCTCTGTGTGTGACTTTATATTCATTGTGTGCATGCTAGTCAGTATGTATAAGCCAGCGCTTGTCTGTCTGAATGTGTGAATGTGTGTGTGTGTGTGCGTATCTTACCAGCGCTGTCCACACTGAAGAGGCTGACGGTGGCTGGTATGGTGGTGTGGTCAAAGGAACGCAGGCCGCCCATCACCCAGCGCACAGCACAGGCCTTGAGCCTCTCTGGCAGCAGCGACAGCAGGAAGATGGGCAGGTAGGCCGCGTACCGCAGGTGGCACAGCACAGGGGTCATGACCTTTCCCTGGGGGGTCACTGCCATGCGCTCGATGGTGGGGAAAAGCAACACAGACTTCTGCACCTGCCAACAGAAATAGAAAGAAACATTCACACACAGACTTCAGGGGAATTAAATGAACGAATGAACAAATGAACAAATGAATGAATGAATGAATGAATGAATGAATGAATGAATGAATGAATGAATTCAAACTCCATTTATTCACAATATAATATTAGCAAGGCAAGGGTTTTGTGCAGTAAATATATAACATGCAGGTACATTTGTATAAAAGTACATATTAGATGAATAATTGTCGGTCCAGTCTACTCAGCAATACCTCAGAAATCATGCCAAACTCAGAAATCTTGCTAAACTAGCCAGGTTTAGAGAGAGAAATAGAGTGATGGAGAAAAAGAGAGAGGGAGATTGAAGAAGAGAGAAAAAGGAAGAGACAGAGAAGACAGAGAGAGAGAGCAGAAAGGGAGGGAGGGAGGGAGACAGACACAGAAAGAGACAGAGAGAGAGGGAGAGAAAAAATGGGGAGAATGAGAGAGTCACTGAGAGAGGAAACACCTGCCTCCGTTTGGCAAGCAGGCAGAAAACAGCTATAAACCCATTGAGTTAGTAACAAAAAGACAGTAAGCGAGACAGAGACAGTGGGAGAGAGTGAGAGTTAGAGAAGTGAGAGAGAGAGAGAGAGAGAGAGAGAGGGAGAAGGAGGGGAATGAAGAAAGAGTGTGTTGTGTCTGCTTTAGCGATTTCTTTGCGAGTCCCGCCAAATAAATTTCAATGAAACAAAGCAGCACAATATCTGGATTTCCCATGTGTGAAATATATGACAACCAAACCACCGCGCCGGCACTCGTGCCAAATGCAAACCATTTATTTCCTCGCATATTGCTGCCTGCCGTTATCATTTTCATAACTATTACCCAGTCTCTGGGCTAGCCCTGGGAAACTTCTATACGCCAATGGGAAATGACAGCTTTATGAGCTACCGCATGTTTACTGTTCACGTCTGGAGTGTATATGCACGGCAGATCAGATAAACAGATATGCTCACAGGAAAACACTCGCACACATGGGAGATATCTTAGACAAACACTCTGACAAGGCAATTTCCAAAGCCGATTTATCGTCGACAACTTTTTTTTGTCCTGGTGGCAATTATGAGTCCAACAATTTAACTGTCGGGACAGAAATCACTGATCCAAGTTTAATTCTTTTTTCTGAGCTATCAGATTCTTCTGTTAATGTGGTGTTGCTGATCCTTGAGAAGAACTTCAGGTGCATTACAGCTGTATCAGGTGATGGTGGGACAGATATCCTGGCCAGTCAGGCTGTCTCACCCTTGGCGCTCACCGTGGCCCCCTAGTGGCATCCAGTAAAGTTGCAACAAAACTTTAGTTCCAAATTGCAAACCTCATAACCCTGACCTATAGTTTTTTTCCGGTCTTTAAAGCAATACTATCCAACCGTTTGGCACTTTGTTTACCGCTTTGTATGAGCCAATAAGATCTTCAAATCAATTTTGAAGGCTTATGGTCATGTCAAAGAGAATGACAAACTGTCTGGCTGTTCTCACTTACCACTGAGACTATGCATTGTGTGGTTCTGTTGTTGAAGCAAAGGACCCTTGAAAAATGACACCATATTACAGTGCGACCAATACAGTTATAATGTGCAAATTAACATGTAAGCAGGTATTTATTAATAATACCAAGGCTGTTGGTGGAGTTTTAGTACTGTACAGATAAGAAACTCACAAGTTAGAATTGACATTCAGTCCTTTAACAGAAACCCTCAACCAAGGCCACTTACAAGTGAGGACGAACATTCAAGATACATCACAAAAGATAAATACTAGGTTTTAAAGGTTTCTTGTCGGAGCGCTAAGTTGTTTCAGTCCCTAGATCTTTCCTCATAGTATTGAACTCTGAGAAAATTCTTGAGTGAAACCTTTTCTCTACCTTTGGGGTATCAAGTCAGGGTTGAAAATGTGGCACTCTATCAGGTGAACAGGAAGTGCCTTTAAAATGGAGAAGGGGGATTATGGGAGTTGAAGTCTTGCATAATCAGTTCAGGATGCTGTGGTTTGACACCCTTCCCGAGCAGAGCCGGAGTAATTCCCATCCCCTGCTGAAACTAACTCCGAGAGACAGAGGACAGGAAGGAGGGAGCAGGAGGAGCAGAGAGGGAGAGGGAGAGGGGCAGAGCAGAGACAGATACGAGG
>JASCIP010000040.1:8358657-8369375 GCA_034783695.1 Sardinella gibbosa | reverse complement strand
CTCATGATACTTTTTAAACATGACGTGCTTCCACGCTGAGACTGCGGCTTCCCTGAGCTTCTCAATGGGCTATGCGCTGCCACATTAATAAAGGAGCTCCACAGACAAACCACAGAGCCTGTGGATGTTTTTACGAGGCAGAGGTAGCGGGAGACACCATTCAGTATCCAGGCAGCATAAGAAGGGGTGGAAGGGGGGGGGGGGGCATTTGCCTGTGAATGGGGCTTTGGTGGGGAGACAGATCCTGTACGTGGAGCTCAGGTGGCGTTTCACAGGGCTGCTGTGAAATGACCCAACATGTAATCAGTCATTTA
Organism: Sardinella gibbosa; assembly: GCA_034783695.1. NCBI lineage: Eukaryota > Metazoa > Chordata > Actinopteri > Clupeiformes > Clupeidae > Sardinella > Sardinella gibbosa. The sequence goes on along the minus strand of JASCIP010000040.1, from coordinate 8,369,061 downwards.
AATTGAGAGTGGGGTGGCTAGATCATGGGAAAATGGAGTAAAGAGTGTTTATACAGTAAGTGTAATTGCTACACTAAGGGAGTTGTTTTATCAGACAAGACTGGTTCAAATTGAAATGGGTTTTGTCTTCACAAAAATGAGACAAAAAAGCACAGGGACCAAAAGTAACTTCCTTTGTGCTTTGTCTGCCTGACTCCATGTTCATATTTCCACCAGACTGACCCTTCAAGCACATGCTTAATAGGGAAGAGCTTGGAGGGCCCTGAAGGAACAGCAATGAGTCTGGTGGTGACAAATGGTGGTGTCTCAGTATAGATTAGGCCTTCCCTCTAATTCCCTCTATAAAATGGCTTCTTAAGGAATGCAAGATATTAAGGAACCCCCTAAAAATAGGCATTATGCTGATGATCTGTTGTAAGTTTATATTTCACTGTGGCTTGCAAGCAGATTTTGTTTTCATGTACTTGATCTACATCTTATTAACACCACAACATACGTTTTATTAAAGGGATACACCGGCGGAGATCTATTGTAGTCTCTATGTCTGCATGTGCAGGATTGAAACGTTATGTCAAAGAATATTTTACGTCAGTCACTCCCAGCCGGAGTTAGGGCAATCTTCTCATTTTGACGATTTTGCCGTTACAATGGGAGTGCTCTACCACTCTCGCACACGTCTAAAATGCTATTTTTAAACCACTTAGAATGTTTGAAATCTCATGAAACTTCCTACGAAGTATTATTAGGGTCCCTACTCATGAACTTCAGCATAGAAAACATTGTTGACGCACTCAAAGCTTAGTAAAACTAATGTTTTAGTGAAGACAGCACTTACCGGTAAACTTTGTGGCCATCATCTTCTCAATCGAGTCACATTAAAAGTCCGAAACGGAATGAACACAGGTAATTAACTGAAATCTAACTTTTAAGGAAATGAATGACTACTTTTCAATTTAACTGGTCATAGAAATAGGGTAGGAACATTTTTTCAGCCTACATTAAATTCTCGTAGACCCAAACCATGATAGTGTGTTCAGTAATGGACTTTTAATATGACTATGAAAAGATGGCGGTTGGAGGAAGTTTTAAAACGGGTAGGCACTGTCTCCAGAAACATTCGTTTTACTAAGCTTTGAGTGCGCCAACAATGCTGTCTACCCTGATAATACTTTGTAAGAAGTTTCGTGAGATTTGGAACATTCTAAGTGGTTTAAAAATAGCATTTTGGACACCTGTGCGAGAGTGCTAGAGCACTCCCATTGTAAAGGCAAAATCGTCAAAACGAGAAGATTGCCCTAACTCCGGCTGGGAGCGACTGATGTAAAATATTCTTTGACACAACGTTTCACAACTGTTGTTCTGTCGTGCTATACGTCACTTAGTGTTTTTATTTATGTATGAGTCATGTGTGAGTCTGCGAGTGACTGTTAAGCCCAAGACAAATTTCCCCTTGGGGACAATAAAGTATTCTCTACTCTACTACTAATACTGGGTGAAGGAAGGTTTGCTCAGCTCACCCTACAGCAAAATAAACCAAAAGTAACTTACAAAGGAAATCATGTTTGTTACCTAAAAACTCATTAACTTTTTGGGAGCGCTGTGGTTAAAAAAAATCCCAGACTTGCCTGGTGTCTCTTCAAATGTGTTTGTGTCTACCTCCATCTCACCTTTAGGCCAGGGTCCCTCTTCATCATGTCCAGGATGATGTAGCAACCGATGGAGTGTCCGATCAACACCAGTTGTGTTCCTCTGGGCACATGCTCACGCAGAAAGGACAGCTTGTGCTCAATCTGCCCATTCAGGCCAAAAACATCTCTGGCCTCTATCACTGATGGGTCTGGAAAGAGCCAGAGACAGCAAGAGAGAGGGAGAAAGAGAGAGAGAAGAAGGAGAGCAGTCAAGAAAGACAAGGATTGAGAAGGAGGAAAAGAAAGGTGGCATAAAAGCAAAAAGTGGGAAAAGGTTGAGGAAGGGATACCGAAATAAAAAGACATCAATCACTAGGAACAGCACTGTCCATTATACACTTACTTTTTCTTCTGCAAGTCCCATCTGTGGCTGTCGCACATAATTACTCAAGCCTTCAAGAAAAGGTCAACTCCTTTTACTTACCAACACTGTCATTCATCCAGTCACCTACTTACTGTACTGGCTGCTGCTCTCCATCCCTCCTTCCCTCACTTACTCACTCACTCCTTCAATTGGGTAAGAATCTTCTGCACTCACTCAGCTAGGCTAACTGCTAGCAGCCAGTCTCACAGGATCAGACAGAAGGTGCACTGTGTCAAATGGGAAAGATCCAGGGAAACTGCTGCTGATGTGTCCAACTGTATAACCAGTCCAGTGAGTAAAACTGACAGCCTATCATTGAAAGCTCATATAAACTGGGGCCATGAAGGTAAAACCACTCGAAGGTTGGTGCACAGTACCGGCTATTTTGAGAGTCATTAGTCCACTTTCTTTCTGCTCGCTACAATTTTCATTTGCTGTTTTTTCTTTTTGTAGGTGGAATTAAATTACAAAACAAAACCAAGTCCAAACAGCACCTAGTATTAAGTGTTCCATGTGGATTTCAGACATCTTGATCTTATTTCTCCATAATTCCTTCAGAGATGGATAAAATTACATTTTATTGAACAATTCCGGTAAGCCCTACCCCAGAACAATGCTTGGCGGACACAATTAACATTTTCTTACCAGCAGTAAACCGTGCAGTAATCTCAAAAGTGCTGGAATCAGAAAAGAAGAAAGAATGCCAGAGAAAGAGAGAGGGGGGTGGTGGGTAGGAAAAGAAAAATCGATTTCCATCTCTCTTAAGTGTACGAGGACTTAATGACTGCATGACCTCTTGACCTCAACCAAAATAACAAGACAAAAAACAGGAGAATAAAAGAGAGAGGAAGGAAAAGGGAGAGAGAGGACAACTCTGTGAGGGAGAACAAGACTATGTGAGTAGGAAGGAAAACGAGAACGAGAAAGAGAGTACAAAACAGACAGGGCAGAAAGAGCAGGCCTACAAGACAAAGGCCGAAGGCAGACGTGAAAACTACACTAAAGGAGAGAGAAGTCAAATATATGGAAATAAGTGGGGAGAAAACATTTCTTTAAAAAAAAATTATCACAACACTACTCATCACTGGATCATGAGACTGATAAGACAAAAAGTAGACAGATGATGACAGATATATTACATAGAAAGATATTAACTGTGTTATTGCAAGATTTATAATTGAATAATAGAGCAGTATGTCAATCAAACTGATGCAAAACTGCAAGAAACTGTTTTGCTAAGAGGGATATATCCAATCTGCCCAGAGAATGGTCCTCAGATAAACACAATGAAATGATATACAGCAGAGAATTTCTCTTGTAGAGAGGGTGAACCTCTAAGGCTGCATTGATTGTTATCACCCACTACTCTCACGCCTGACAGACTGTGCTCCGCCTCCCACAGAGCTTGTGATATCCTAAACACAGGCATACTAGGCACTCCAACTCCTCAGTAGCACTGTGACATCCTACAGTGGGAGTATGCATAGACTGAATAATAAAGCAAGTTTGCATGTCAATCATATTACAGTAAAACTGCTGGACACTGTTTTGATAAGAGGGAATGATCCAAACTGTTCAGATAATAGCCTAAAGATAAACACATTTGAATTATATACGGTGTATAATTCTCCTTTAGCAACAGAACATACTGTACTAGATTTAACTACATTAAATCGACAAACTGCAATTGCTTTACCTTTCACTCTAAACTGTTGATGTTGACTTGAGGCAAAGAGGCAGAACTGCAACTCAGTTACTGTACAGTAATAGGTACAGTATGCATGCTTGGGATTGTTGGCTGGGATTGCACCATGTAGCTGTGCTGACCCATTTCAGCAGCTCTGATTTGCCCAGCCAGTGGCTGACGAAACTGATGAAAAGGGCAAATCCACATTGTGCTTCAACTGTGATGACCTACAGTAGACCCTGATACTGGCATTATGTCATGGCATGCTAGGCAGGTCCTAAATACTGTAGTCTTGAGCCATCCAATGCAGGTGCAGGGCATAAATCATAATTTAATATTGACATATCAAAAGGAATCTTAACTGTGTCATCTCTTGGTTTGCTGATTCCACTCCAACGGGATGTACACACATTGTGGGAGTGCACAAATTGCCACACAAGTTCAAGGAGAGTGAATCCTTCTCTTGACTATCATTGCTCATCTCTGCACCAGCACAAGGGAAACTGAACCCAGCCATCGATCTTGGCCTGTTGCTTTATGACGTCATGATTCCTTTTCAACTGGGCTCAGTTCCCTCGCCTCATTGGTCAGGCATCTGGCGGATAGTGTCTGATGTTTGCTGATTCAGCAAAACAGACCCTGGAACGGTGACAGCCCCGGAGACCAAATTATGATAAATCACACAGCTGCTCTTGTCAGTGAAGACAGTTTTGCTTTATAAATATTATCTTTTCTGTTTGGTTTTTAGTTTCAAAGTTAGACAATAATCAAAACACAACTCCAATCTGAAAAGCCACAGGGATCTTACACTCCACATGGAGGAACCGTACCGCATAAAAAAACAAACAAAATTCCACCCAACTATTAAACCCTCAAAGACTAAGGTACCTTAATGCTTGGGAATTACTGACAATGGCTCTTCATTCATGGGAGTGTGCTATACACTGTAGTTTCATCGGCATTACACTATTGAATATCCAACATAAACTTACAGCACATCATGATGAAGGATACTTTCTTCTTCAGTTCTTCCTTGATATAATGGACTACTGTGCATTAAAAAATTGAACTATATAAAGCCAAAGAAGTCTACCCCTCTTCCGACATTTACTTTAGATTCTCCTCTTTGTCTCTCTCTTCAGTTACATGGTAGTTACACTTGAAAAGCACCTGGGGGATGGGGGTGCCATTCTGCTAGATCCTGTACATGTTAAGGTAAACAAGGATCAGATGTAAGTCTACTTAGCGTTTACATATTTATGTGCATGTAGTTCTCACTCTGCCTATCCTTCTCAGTTTCCGGCAAAAAAAAAAAAAAACTTTTTCACTGCTGCTTTTGGTTCTGGCTTCTCAGCAGAGCAGTCATACTTGTTTATTTAACTTCACAGAGGGGGTACTGTTGAGTCTAAGGCCTCATAACCATTAGCAGTGCTGCCTCTGTAGGCTAAGTGGCCAGTGAGGACCACCCAGTGAAGGCCTGGGAAAGCAACCGGACTCTGGCCACTCTGAGAGACAATGGTAGTCGCCCACCCCCCACAATCCCGCAACCTCAAGGTCTCCTGCTCTTTGTGATGGCCTTTCATCACAAGACTGGGTTAGTCTTAAATGTGGCCATTGTTTATTGAAAGGGGGAAATTTGTGCCAGGTTCTCTAGATATCATACTGTACGTAAATGTATGCAAGTCCAATATTGATTTGGTTAAAAATAGGGCAGCCTAGGCTAGGAAAGTTGAGAAGGCCAAGACAAGCTGCACTGCATGTCTTTCTACACTAATCACATATAGTAAGAATCAGAAACAAATGTATGGGGGTACTGGACACAGTCAGAGAAATTCTAATCTCCACAAAAGAGGTTTTTGGAAAACAATCTGTGTTTAACTACTGTACCAAGAGTGGAGGACAGAAGGTTTTCAAAGGTGCCCAAATTAAGAGTCAAAGTGAAATACCCCCCACCCCCATACAGATCCTTGCTGTTAATGGGTGAATGTGGCACAAACGCTGGTGAAACCATCACTGGAACAGAAAGCGATTTAACATGCGATGAGACATGTTATTTTTGCAGATCGGTTTGGAATTAGATCATGGCTCTTTGCACGGACAGAGCTGGGGATAAGGGTTCAGGGTGTGGGAGCTCGGGGAATAAGCGCACTCCGCACGGCTCAGACCAAAAACATAGTGAGTGCAAATTGTGATTAATGGCTCAATAAAGAGCAACATGTGGCAAAGACAAATTCTGCAATGTGACACAACAATCTCTTTTGGCACGGCAGCAGGCTGTTGAAGGAAGATCAGCGCAGCCTTTTAAGTTTTCTGTGGAAGTGCCTCCTTTTGTAGTTGTCAGGATGAGGCTATTGAATTTCAAATTCAAATTTTTCAAATGTCTTTTTTAAATAACATTAATAAAAACTTTACTGAATCAACATCACCATGGTGACTCAATGAATGCCACCACACTAACTTAGTGATGATGAGATAAATTTTTCCCTCATTGACTTTTATATGAATATGTTACAAATGAATATAAACTGTATCACAGCATTTTTGTTAGATGTTTTCTCAGTGTCCAGCACTTAACATACTCAAATGTGTTAGTGCCACCCGGTTTTCATTAAGTTGGATAAAAAAAAATGCAACAAAAATTATATCTGGCACCTGACCAAGCATCCAGTCAATGGATGTGTAAACAGGAAACTGGCAGTCACAACACTTAAAGTCATTAGATTGATGACTCCTATTCTTATGAGCAGCTCCATTTGCCTGGCCATTTAGAAAACTTTCCAGAAAAAGAGATTCTTGGCACCCCAACCTCCACTATTGAGGAAATAATTGACATTGGGGACACATAGTCAAAACATCTCATTAACATCCATTTCCCATCTGACCCCAGCCAGACTGGAGGCAAGTGATATTTCTTGAATGAATACTTTACTAGTCTGGACATTAATGGTGGGCAATTTTGCCATATCAAAGAGGGAAAGTGGTTTATGAGCGGTAGCCTTGCAAACTCATTCTGACAAAATGAATGAAATGTTGGGGCCCCGGAGGCAGGCTTGACCCGGGAGAGGTTATTGACATTGGCATGCTCCAAAATGTTCCCCATGTTTATATTAACAGATTTTTTTAAACCGTAATCAAAAGCATCAATCACAAATTGCCCACCACAGGAACAGTTCCTCCACTGAAAGATTTGCCGAACATAAACCCTAGTGTTGGGCTTTGGGGTGTTCTTTTTTTTCATCTTTTGTTTATGTTTCCGAAACATAAGTATTTTGATTTTTTTCAACCTCTGCAACACCCGACCATCTAATATTTACCATTTATAATGACTACCCTATAACATGTTGGCAAGGGGGAGGGGGGAGCTCGGTGATCATCAATGCACCTCTAAGTTTCTAAGTGCCAGTGTTCCTATGCCATTTCCCTAGACAGAGTGGAGAATTTGGAGGCACTGCCCAGCCCTGATGCCAACCAACTGACCTGGGGCAAACTGAGTGGTCTTTGACTGGCAGTAAATCAATGGAGTATTCAAGGCTGACGGCGGTGGGGAAACCCCAGCCAGCTCTGATGGGTTCAGGCTCAAGTCATTAGTGTAGAGTACATAGGAAGGGTAACACAGGAGCTTGGAGCGCTCAAGCTGACGAGTTTGGGGCCATGGCTTGCTGTCAGTGATTGTTAGTCATTGAACACTGGTCTTCCTTAAAAGGTGACGACTACTACTAGTACAACTCCTACCTGCATCTACTAGTATTACTGCTACGATTACTAACAATAATGACTTGGTTTTATATTGCGCCTTTCAAAATACCCTATCCAGGTCACTTAACAAAGAAGGGGCTGTGAGGGAGGGATGGGTTAGACCAGAGCCATTTAGCTCTGGGTTAGACTAAAGGCCTAAGTGAACTGGTATACTTTAAGGTGCCCAGAGTGGACACAGGTGCTCCTTAGAATTATTGCTGTTTATGATGAATTTCATGACGATAATCATATGTACAGTATAACAACGTGTTGCATTGCCTTGGAAATAGGAGTTATCATCAATAGTGTACTTTAAAATGATACGCCATATCAATTTGGCATTTACCATGGAAGGAACAACTTTTGAAACTAATACCTTACAAACATACACATCCACATTCTTGACATGAGTTTGCATGATTATAAGGTGAGCCAAGCAATCAGATATGTGTGGGCCTGGCAGTTTCGAGCCGAGGCAAGTACTGTTAGGCAGCGTGTGCGTCACCACACTAACTTTCTTTGGGGTCTTTCTGGGGTCAACTTCAACCCTTTTGGTCTGAACAGGATGCTGCAGCAAGCTCTTACTGTGCTTCTCTGACTTGCAATGTGTGAGAGGTGTCTGATTGGAGAGTTGTTACAACAATGTCTACTGGTGTCAAAATAAGTTCTCTGCTATTCCATATTCAGCTTTCGGAAGTTACACTGCCACTCATTCTTCCAGGCCAATGCACTTTAGAAAATCCCATAAAGCTCCTCCCACAATCCTGCACTTTGCAAAGACACTCCAATAAACGCATGCAGAATGCATTGAAGTAAACGTACAAAAAGCCTAAAGACTCTTCCCTGTCACTGCAGGCACTAAATGCCATTTCAACAGTATTATAAATCACAACAGCTGCTATTTACTCTAAAAAAAAAGTATGTACTTGCACAAAACAATGGTAGATCTGGCATTCAGGCTGCTACAATGCACATACATTTCCCACGCTCATCAATATGAATATGAGCTCTAATAAAAGAATATTAATACCATCCCTGGCTTTCCACAAAGAAATCTAAAATATGGACTCAAATTTTCTGAAACTCCAACAAGCGCCTATTGTGGTCGGTAACATAAGCAATGATTTCCCTGTGCAGAGGGCATCTGTTAACCAAATGGAGAAACACGATGAAGGATGGTTCCCGTCGTACTCGATATCGACTCGCTTGCAGCTCGCCGGGTGACAATAATCAACAGTGTCACTCAGATACCGGCACTAGGGAAGGAAGCAGAACTTTTAATTACAGGCGGGCTTTCATCTGCAAAGCCCTGGCACGGGCTGCCGTTCCTTGTCATCCCTTGGCACATCAGCCCCCCGAAGCTCAGAGTTTGACTTCTAATCATCCCTGCTGTGATTGGGGTGACATGATCCGAACGGTGATGTGGATGTTACTTTGTGCTCTTAGCTTTGACTATCTCCAGATATTGTCAGCGTGGCCATGAATTATTTATGACCCTGGTGTGTTTCAGTGAAAGAGTGCCATGTGTTCACAATAAAAAGAGGAACTGTTCGATGCTTCAATTTGTTACAATGTTATTATCATCTGGACCGACTCGCAGGACTAAGCCCGAGGAACAGATGAAGCTATATATCACTCGCAGACTGCCGTCATAAAAAGGAGCCTAATAACAATAAACTGTTATCAAGCTTTTCAAAAGTAATCGGCCGCAGTGACCCAGCTATTGAGAAAAAATGTATCATAGGAACGATGATAATTCCTTGGTTGAATGCCAGGGTTAAGGGAGGTTTCTGAGGGCATGTCAGTCAGTAATGTCATTATGCATGCTTCTGCCAGGAGCCAGACTGTGCTAAGGAGAGCTGGCCCACACGTACAGTACATCAGCTGCCCGATAGCTGCCCGTCCCTGGTATCCTCTGTGGACCTGACGTGGACGCTTTCCACCTGGGCTGTCCAATCCATCAAGAGAGAGAGCCCCCAGTGGAAGTGCTGTTTTTGGAGATCCTGGACATCTGCATGTGGTTTGGCTTATTACAGGTGAGTTCTTGGTAATGTCTTTCCCACGTATGGAGTGCTATAAAAACGTCCGCGCCGCTTTATGGATAAATATATAAGACATTCATATACTAGCGTGGGGAGTGGAGCAGGGAGGACACTTGGCCAAACCTGGGGGCTCGCATTCCGTGGTCCACCTCGCCTGCACTGTCCTCCACTACCTGGCAAGCTAAGGTGAGGGGGTATTCTGGGCTGGAAAGAATGAGAGGGGAGAGGAGAGGCTGGGAGGGATTGCACAGTAAAGAGGATGGAAACTAAACTTCTGATGTGGACAGAAACACATGCATGCACAGTTTCAGCACCTTTTCCCCTTCTGGTTCTATTCAAGTTCTTAGATGTAGGGATATTCAGGTAACTAGAAGTACACAGCAAATAAGCCCTGGTTATACATTACCCATCGGTATTTTTGTTGCGGAGACAACATCCAGGGGGTAAATAGCAACTTGGTGAGAAACTGTAATAGCATCTCATACCAAAGAGAACAAAAATGCCAAATAAGAACAGATATAAATTGGGAGAACCTATAAGCATTGCTGTTGTTCATTCTATGTTCCTTTGGGGTTTAGGTAAGTACAGCAGCAGAGGCATCTCTACTGGACAGTATACAGTATGCATGTAACATAGGATGGAGTTGTCTGAGTGGTTTGTGCTCTCAAACCCAGACGATCTCATTTCTCAGTGTAAGTGTAGTTACACAATCTCCTTAATCGCTTGCTGCCATCTACTGACTCCATGGGAACAGTGGTGATGTCACTGGTCTGTGATGCTATACACACACAAACACACTAGGGGTGGGTGATATAGACCTACAATGATATCAAGTCAGGGTATTTTTGGCCATAATGATTAATGATGTTATGAAAATAGCCCTATCCT
>JASCIP010000040.1:8307763-8322495 GCA_034783695.1 Sardinella gibbosa | reverse complement strand
TACAAGATACAAGGAGTTTATTTGTCACATGCATATGATTACTGCTGTAAAAAATGCAGTGAAATGAAATCAGTTTCATAAGAGCAATTTGGGAAGTGCACATTGCTGCCATTCTGAAGACTGCAGCAAAAACCGAACATTCTCCCAACAGAAACATGTTTCAGAATTAACATTTTAACGATTGTATTTTGTCAGAAATGGTCTGAAAACAAGCTTTTAAGTGTTAAAAACCGAACCTCTCCTTTAACTTTAACTGAAATGATGACTTAATTTTGTAAAATTAGCAAATATTCAGAAAATAATAAGCTCACATTTTCTACAAAAAAGTTCCAGCAATGGTGCATCCCAGGTCATATGCAGTATGTAGTAGAGCAGTATGCCATAGCTAAAAACCTGAATCACTCTGTTTTCTTCCTGCTTTGTTTAAGTAACATGGATACTGAATGGCACACCTTAACTGCATGTAGCCTACCTGGAATTGTGCATCAATGTGTGCTGCCAGTTAATATTGAAGTCACTGTGAGTCAGTTTGCTAATTCCATTCATGCTGAAATTATCATCGAAAAAGTTCCAAGTTGCTTTTGCTGGAATTTGAACAGATATAACAAAATTAATTTCAATTCAAGTGTAAGCAAATAATAAATTTTAGGATATAAATTTCCTTACATACCATCCAAGTCATACTCTAAGAACGCCATTGTTGAGGTGCAGCCAGCCTTAAGTGAAGTCAGAATCTCAGGGTACTTATTTTCCACAACAGCAGTCCATGTTTCCGTATAAATAGGAGAGGATACCTTCACAGTTGTTGACAGAGCTCCAAAAGTTGGGATAAATATAGCAACTGGTAACTTCAAGGACATCTCTGGGATTTCAATATACCTTCTGGGAATTTGAAATGGAGGAATGCCACATGGCATTATGTCATCAAAGAATTGTGGCAAGAAGATTCCTGAAAAGATTGCTTCAAACCTTGGCAGCTTCAGAGAAATGTATTCACCCTCAAAGTACTTTGCACCAATCTCAAGATCTGGAATTGTGACTTGTGGTAGTCCAGGCAGATTGATATCAAATTGACCCACTGCTATCTTGTCAGGAATTTGTATATTTCCCAGGTCAACTTCTGTCTTTGGGATAAAAGTGTTGGTGAATGGTAAGTCAATATGTGGAGTGGTAAAGATTTGTGAGAGAGAAACATAAGCAATAAGATTGTTGTAATCCAGGAAGTCATTTACATCACGGAACAGACCAGCTATATCCCGAAGAGTAAACTTGTATCCTTCTGGACTCTTTGTGTAGACAACAATGGTGGAGCCATTCATGAACTGACGTTCCTCTGTGTTTGTGACCTGGTCAAACTTCAACACATCCCACAGTGTCTTTTGGTACACAGGCAGCTTGATGGATTTCAGGAAGGATAGATGCCCTTCAAAAGACTGTGTTGCTTCCAGGCGGACCTCTTCTCTGTTGTTTGCCAACACTAGATCACATGCATGGACAATAGAGGTGATTTGCTCTCTGCCGCCCCACTTCAATGACTGCTTCTCTGCTGTGATCTCGAGGTCTATTTTCTGGACCACTGCTGCATCACCAATGGAGCTTGGCTGAGAAATATCCAAATCCATATTGAGCTGAATGGTTGTGAGGGGTACCATCTCAAGAGTGGCCTGGACAGACTGCTTCCCATTTGTACTGAAAGATGCAATGTTTGCCTCGTTAATGCATCTGTATTTCATTTCAGCATACACACGACGCAGAGATGCTTCCGAAGCCAATACATTACCCATCTCAATGCTCAAAATCTTCCGGTTATCATGGTCATATTTTGCTTCTACTGATGTGGTCAATGAGGACCGATGACCATTTTCATTGAGGAAGAAGGAAACTTCATTGTTCAAACCTCCAGAATAATGTCCAGTCTCCATCAAAGTTGCATCCAAATTTCCCTTTGTAAGGGTCTCCACAGAGACGGAGGTAGTATGCAGTCCTAAATCAACATTCTGCTTAATATCTCCATTTCCTTTAGCGTTAATGTAAGGGATGTTGAAGTTATATTTCCCTTTCAGTTTAGTGCCAAAATTTGGTGAGCTGTGAGAATGTGCACGTGACTCCTGTTCTAACTCCAGAGTCAACACAGGCGATTTGACTTTAACAACATTTGCCATATTTGTCTCCAAACCCCTGCTCGTGCAGCTGATAGAGCCATCATGGGTCCCTTCAATATTGTTGTGCTCCAGAGCCATGGTTGTTGCCATCTTGAGACCCCTGTTCATTGTCAGCCTGGTTGTGCCTTCAAATTTGCCTTTCAGAACATCAAACACAGAAGTGGAGGTGGCTACTAATTTTGCAACAATGTCTGACTGGTTGTAGACACCACCATTGGCATTGAGAGTGAGCACAGAGGACTTAAAAGAGAAATCATATGTCATGTTTCCAAGAGCTGGTGTCATGATGCTGTTCTGGACTTCAGGCAGCCTGATAGTTGGAAGGGTCAACTCCCTGAGTGTTTCTGGAACATGCAGTACAGGAAGCTCCGGGGATGGAAGAACAAGAGTATAGGAGGGGACTGAGAAGCCCAATGCTGGCACTTTGAAGCTTGGTGTGCTAACTTCTTTGGGGATGAGAAAACTAAATGCTGGCATTTCGGCCCTGAAAGCAGACACCTCAATGTTCAGGACTGGGATGGTGTAACCAGGAACCCTAAAGTATCTTGGAGGCTGTTTGGATGTGTCAATTTTGTATTTTTCATACTGAGACTTGGCCTGATCGTAAGAGTCCATAAGGTTATTGAAAACCGAGTCCCTTCCCACTTCAAAGTATGTCCGCAAAAATTCAGCATTGCTATTGATCATATTATATACAGGCACAAGATCAAAATACAGTGCATGTGTGTCTGGATTTTTCTGATAGAGCAAGTAAAAATTCATGTCATAAGACTGGCGAGGAGTAGTAAATAGAGTGTTGAGGCCATAGTCCTCCCACAGTGAAACATCTTTAATCATAGGTGTTTTCACGTCAAAGTAAGGTAGCGTCATCTCTGGGATTGTCAGAGGTACAGTCAAGAAGTCAAGGTTGGCCTCTCCATTCATTGCACCATATATACCAACATCATATTTGTTATTATCTAGAGTAAAGTTGTGGTTGTACTTGTACTGATTGAAGCGAGCCAATCCAACCAAGCAGACACGCTGTTTCTCTGAGTTGAGAATGATTCCATAATCATTCTGGAGATCAACTTTTCCAGTCAGTTTCAAGGGGAAGAGAATCTTGGCATTCCCTTTGTTTTTGCTATCCAGGAAAATCTCAAATGGCTTTGCCAAAAACTCCAGAGAGTTAGAAATCGTGCCACTTGCTTTACCAATCAGCTCAGCATTATGGTAAGCTTTCAGGTCTATCTTGAGGTCCTCAACCTCAGCCATTCCCTTCAAAACCAAGATGCTCCTTTTGATAAATGGAGTTCTGGTATCAATTCGGGCATCAATTATCAGACTCAAAATGGCAAACACAATATTGATGTCTTGCATCAGTGTGAGAGTCCTGCTCGATGTCTCTCCATTGAAAAGGCATGTTGCATTGCCAATGTTGACATTAAACTCCAGTTTGCTTCTGTGTATGCCTTCATCCAAAAAGTCATTCACTGACACCTTCCCACTGCCATTTGTCTCAACAGTCACGGAGATAGTGCCGGATTCAAATTGTGCCTTTGATGTTTGTCCCACAGTGACCTGACTTGAAATGTCTGCATTTGGGATGTTGAGGTTATGAGCATAGTATGTGTCAATTAATGCAGAAATTCCATTCTTTAGGCCAAGCTCAATAGTATTTACCAAATTAGCTTTGTATAATTCAGAAGTAGCCTCAGCAGTAGTCTTTGATATTACTTCAGCTGATGGTCCACTGAAAATCAGATCACCTTGATGGTTAATGTTAAGAGCCATATGAGATGCCTTAACTGTTTCTTTGAGGATCATCTTCCTCATTCTGGGGGCTTCCAAACGGAAAGTGCCATCCAAAGAGAACTCTAAAAGCTCAATGGTTGATTTGGCCTGAGAGGACAGTGTGGCAGTGAACTGCGGGGATTTGGGAGCCGTTGTTGAATTTTCCAGTGTCGCTCCTGTCACTAGAGTGTAATGAGGTGAGCTTATCCTCATCTCACCATAGAGTTTGCCGAAAGCTGGCACCTGGACCTCACTTGGAATCTCTGGCAGCTTCACCTCAGGAATTGGCAACTTTGTAATATCAAAGTCTTCACAGTTTAATTTGGGTAAAGTTATATCAGGGATACGGATTTCTGAAAGTGTGATTCCTGGGAAGGTGAGGTCTGGCAGGTCAGACATGTATAGAACTCTTAGATCTCCAAACATAGCTTCAAGCTCTACCATAGGAAGCTCAAAGGCACGAATTTGATCAATTAGGTTGATTATCATCTGTTTGAGCTCTTCAAAATCAAGTGTGGTGGGTGGCACTGGGATAACGTCAAGGAAGGTGAATCCTGGTATAGTAATTTGAGAGGGAATGTCAATGTCATGAAGGTTTTGAAGGACTATAGTTACTGCTGGAACTGTGAGATCTGTCAGTGGTACAGTAAAGGAGGGGATTTTAAGTTCTGCTTTTTTTAGAGCATTGAGTATCCCTTCAAAAGAATTACTAATTTGATCTAGAATTTCTTGGTCCTTTGCAACCTGGCGAATTGCCTCAATCAACTTATCTAACTGAAGAGAGATATAGGCTAGCACATTAGTGTAGGACTCACTGGCTCTTTCCAAGTAGTATGTAATTTCAGCTTTGATATCCATTTCACTGATTCTCTGCCTCATGTCCTCTAACATATCCTGTATCTTGAACTGAATGTCCTTGTAAGCGGTTTTGTCAAGAACATCCTTCAGCATAGTGAGCAACTCTCCCACTCGTGTTGCTTTGAGTTGGTCCAAGTAATTCCATATAGTGGATTGAATCTCTCTGAGAAACTGTCGAGAGGCTTCAATTTTTTGTGGGATTTCATAGGTTCTGATGTGATCGTTCACATACTCTATAATTTCATTAATTTTCTGGTTGGCATCGTCAATGTTCGATTTATAGTCAAACTCCTGTATTGCTTTTGCTGTTTTTGAAATATATTCATTTAGGTCCTCGATACTTTGCTTAAAGTCAAGTGATTTTAACTGATTGATCATTTCATCTAGAACTTCCATGAACTTGTTAAAGAAATACTCAATTTCAATTTTCTTCAGTTCATCTACCACTTGTTGTAGGGTTTCATGAACTTTATATTGTTTTATCAGTTCAATGAAGTCATTGGTGAGCATCTCAAATTTCTTGTCTATTTCATAGCGCTGAAGGAGGTCCTGTATTTTAGAGATCACAAAGTTCATTTTACGATCAATTTCATATTCATCGAGCCAGTTGACAAGAATGTCTTTCATAGTTTCAAGCGTGTTTTTTATGTCTTCTGTTGGAAGTTTATCTGAAACGTGTCCAATAAATTCAATTAAATCGAATGATACTATATAGTCTTTTATATCCTGAGCTAGCATTGTTACATCAAATGCTTCAATGACTTGCTTCAGCTCACTGACTTTCTCCTGTAGCCAATCTCTTACTCCATATTTTGTGTCAAGCTCTTGCAGCCAGGCCAAACTGCTGTCTGTTAGTTTCTCCATGTCAATTTGTCTGATGATGTCCTCAATTGCTTCAAGTGCCCTTGTAATTGTCTTGGAGATTTCATATTTTTCATCAAAAGCCTTGAGGTCAGTTCCAAGCTGTGTGAAGAATTCTGATATGGTGTCAGACCAGGTCCCACTTTCAACAAAATCTCTGACTGCAACTAAAATCTCCCTGATTCTACTGGCTGTGTCAAGTAAAGACTTTTCAAAGTCTTCTCTAACATTCTCCACAAAGGTCTCTAGGTCATCGACTGAGATTGCATAGTTTTGCATCCAGGAAACCAATGCCTCATTAGCTTGCTTGAATTTTTCTTCAAGGTCCAAGTCTCTAATGTAATTTTCCACATCCTGTGGCATTTTCTCTAAAGTAGTTCTGAATTGAGCAACAACACTATTTATATCTAAACTGTTGATATATTGTTGCACTGCCTCAAGGACATTTACAATTGAGGCTTTGAGCTCTTCAAATGCCTCAGGAATATTATCAATAAAAGGCAAGGAAAGTATATGAGAATCACTGTTTTTGTCATATTTAAGGAATGCTGACAAACTAAACTCTTGGTTTTCAAACGAGTGATCACTTTGGAAGTCAGGATCATCGGACATTGCTGCTTTATTTAAAATATTGGTGAAGACCACGCCAGCAAATTCAACACCCATTTTGTCATTATTGTTGTAGGTGCTGATGTCCTGATTGTAAGCATGGTCATTTAACTTAGACTTCGTCTTCCACTGCCAGGACTGCTCACTAGGAGTCAAGACACCTTCAAGTTTATTTTCAAGGTGAGTTTCATGAACAGAACCAGAGGGCATCTCATGTGTGGCAGATGCCCTGCAGTCATGAGAGTGGGCAATGCCTAGTGGTTCCGCTCTGAAAAGAAGCTTGCTGTACAGCTGACCCTTATGCTTGCCGTAAAAATTCACCTCACTGTTGCTGTTAAGGATGCCATCCACAGTAAGACTAAAAGGCTCTGCCATCGTTTTTAAGGTGCTCTCTAAACGCAAGATCTTGGAATTTATCAAAGCCTCACTAGTAAATTTAGACGCCAGTCCTGCATATTGCAGGTCAAGGTTGTGACTTAACTGGGTCTCAGACAGTTTGGCATTTGTGTTGCATTTAATAAATCCAGCTAGATCTGCATAATTGATGGAGCAAGAGTGTTTTATGAGGTCACCTGCGGTAGAAGTACCAGTCATGCTGCCAGACAGATCAATCTTCAGTGGCTCTAGCTTCAGTTGCCCCTCATTGCTAAGACTCATATCAAAGAGCTCAATGTCATTGTCAGTACTAAATGTTGCGACAAATGGCTTTAGGTTCACGTTGATGTCATGCTTGTATGATGTGCCATCACAGACAAAGCAATCAGACTTGGAGCGGAGGGCCAAAGTCCAAAGAGTAACCTTCAAGGAATGGGAATTTCTTGCTGTCATACCCCGTAGAGCCCCAGCCATACTATCGGTATAAGTCAGGCCTTCCCTAGTTATTCCAATGTTGGATGTGTAGTCCATTTCAGCATCAAAGAGATTTCCCTTCAAAACAGTGTTGACAGCAGCTTGTGTCGAGGTTACTGTGCCCTCTACCTTGAGCTCTCCATCGTTGTCCCGGCCTGCTGCTTTGGATGTCAGGGATAAAGTGGCTCTAGTGTCATCAATCTTACCATCAAAGGCATTTTCAAATGTCATGGGGTTGCACTGCACATTGGTTGTGCCACTAGTGGTTAAACCAGCTACCTTGTGGATTTTGTGGAAGGATTTGTGTGAGGCACGGCATGAGTCAAACATGACAGAGCCATCCATTGTTGTCTCCAGACTGTCACTATCCAATGTTCCTGAGAGGACAGCGTAGGCTCTATTTGTTCCATCATCGGCTTCGGATTCCACCTTAAGGTTTGCAGCCTCACAGGTTATGCCAAGGTCGATTTTGTTATTAAAGGTGTTGCTCAGAACTTTCCCTGTAGTGTCTGACTTAAGAGAAAACTTGCAGTTCTCAACTTTCATGTCTAACATGTGTTTCAAGGCTTCATTCAGGGTCATAGTTTTAGATCGCAGGGTCAATACATCATTTTTGTAGTCTCCACTAATCATGTTTTCAAGTTGAATGAGTGAGGAATCAAGTTTGAATGTCGATTCTCCGCTGGCAACTATATCAGGCTCGCTCTCCATCATGTAGGACATAGTGTATTTAAATGTGGCAAACTGAGGACCAACCTTGATGTCTCCATCCATGTCACAATCTCCTTTAACCTGATCATCAGTGGACAGAGACTGAGAGGAGGAATGGAAAGATGCAGACAGACCGAGTGGGCTAGATGCCTGGAGTCTGTAATTAGTTCGTCCAACCACATCGTCTTTCCAGGCAATGGTTTCAGAGATGCTGAAGCTGGCATCCAGTAGGCTGTGGCTCAGTGAACTGTTGACAACATACTTCATGGAATCTTCAAATGTACCCATAATCATTCCAGCACCTGTGACAGGACAAAAGCTGTCAGCACACAACATTCACTTCATTTCACATGGTTGGTGTCAGATGATTCTGGAGGCACGTTATTGAAAATTTTTGTAGACTATTTTACGATAGCGTACAAAGTTACTACAGAAGTTGATACATACAGTGTCTATGATACATATGTTACAAAAATTTAAAAATACCAAAAATACTTCAACAATACCTTCAGTTTTGAATGGTAGGGGGCAATCTGAAATTATTTTGTACTGGCCAATGAAGCTGGGAACATCAACTGTATTGTTTCCACCCAGGGCTGATGCCTCCCAATTGCAGAGGCTGCTGGTAACCTTTGTGGTCAGCTCAGCCAGACCCAGCATAGGCATTGACAAGTCTACGTTCTGGGGGATGGTGAAGGATGGAATCTTTATGGTATTGGCAGGAATGTCCAGGCCTATTTCCGGCACATAGATTTTTGGGATTGATAGCTTTGGTGGAATTTTTAGGTCATCTGAAGATTGGCCCCCAAGTGGTAGAGGTAAAGAGATAGTCATTCTGCCTTTGTTGAATTGGTACCTGAGCAGGGTTTCCCTGTAAATAAAATAGTTTTTAGTTAAGACACTGAAATGATATAGTATACAGTAGATGCCAGCTAGCCAAGATTTGCCTGTGGAGCAGTAGTAAACCATCCATCCGATGCCTTACAGGGAGGCACAGTGAACATTCTAAAAAATATATACAGGCCTTTTTCCAGCCCTTTCAATGTATTTTTGACACCACTTGATTTAAAGTTCAAGAATCAAATTGGGGTCATTCTCAATTTCTTTATGCATTTTGAACAACCCTGTTATTAAATTACAAAAACATAAATGAGTTCAGATGAGATTATAATACAAAAGGAATCTTGAATCTAAAACAATGCCATTTGTCATGTACCTAACCTGTAAAAATTATGATATGGGCTTTTGTCCAAAGTAACTGTGAAAAACTATGTTCAGGTGGGATTTGACTACAACTTCATACTCTGGTTTACTTTCCATTGTGTAAATTCAAAGGGAAGTTAAGTACTGTACCATTTCATAAACAGCTTCTCTGGAACAGGTGGTAGTTCTGGGATGCTTCTTCTGTTCCTTAGACTTTTCACATAAGGCACATCTGCTGCCACCTTATCAAGCCAAATGTTCACTGCCTGTATATCATCATAAAAATGCTCATCATAAAATCATACAAGTGACAAAATTGAATTCTGCAATTGGACTGTGCAAATGATCTACTGCAAATATATGTGGACTCGTTTCTGGTGCTAAAGGTATTCCTTTGGTAAGAGACAGAGGAAACCATGGCATGAGTATCTGTTTATGCAGGCTACTACCAACCTCAAAGCCTTTAGAAACAATGTGACGAAGTTTCATATCCGTCTTAGGGACCTTCTGGTCCAGCATGTCATCAATGGCTGCCTGCAGGTTGTTCCTCATGCTTTCCATGTTGGGGAAGAGTTTGTCAAAATCTGAATTCAGGTCTGACTTCAGCTCAACCTCAACCTTGTTCTCATCTATGATGACAAAACAGAAATTGCAAATATGTCTTAGCATTGAACAATATCTTGTACTTCTTGTGTGAAAGCATTCGTCTTGTGTGAGAGCATAAAGATTATAATACAAATTTAAATGAAAAATATTATACTTATAGACTTTAATGAAAATTTTAAATAAAAGAAAAATATCACCACCATATCTGACAATGGCTGTCTGCAGAGAAGACATTTTTGGGATGTCAATGTTTGATTCCAGTTGTAGAATAAGTCCATTATCCTTCTTTAAGGTAGCAGTGGTTGTTGCTTTGGAATGCAGAGAAGGGATGTCCATCTCAACCTGGACCAAGGCATCCTTCATGGACTCTAATCTGCAGTAACAGGGTAATATGCATTTCAATTAAAGGTATGCAGTATAACATCAATATCTGAAATACTGTATTGCAATGTCTAAAAGTTTGCAGCTAGTCCCGCAGTATTAATCATACTGTAAATTCAAACAAAAGTGAAAGTATACCAGGAAAGCATACCTTGTCTTGGCAACCAAAGAAAACTGTGGAATATTCTTATTGGTAACATCAATAGTGAAGCCTCTCATCTTCCTTCCTCTCACATTACTGTCACCTGCAGTTAGCTTTAACCCTGCCTCAAAATCATAGTCCGGGACTTGGAGGTCAGTGGTGAAGATATTCTTATTTCGGTTGTACTTCATGGTAGCTGTGGCTTCAGAAGGCTCTGAACCTAATGGAAGGGGTATCGATTAAATGAATAAAAAAACAATGCAATATTCAGCTTTTGACATTACCTTAGAAAATGAAACCATAAGATCCCCCAGTTTACCCTGCATTTAGAGTTTCAAAAATAATAATATTCATTTTACTGTATGGTTTGACATGATTTTACAGATTATTCTGAAATTACATTCACATCACTCATTTGGAAAATCCATCCCCTAGCTTGGTGAACTTACCCTCTATTTTTAGGGTGATCTTCACTGAGTCCACTTTGTGGCGCCCCTCCTTGCCTTCCCTGAGGAGTTTGTAAGCCATGGCTGCTGTGTATTCTGTCACCTCCCCTGTGGGCTGGAGCTCCAGTGCAAACCTGTTGCAGGACAAATGGATCCATCTTGATTGACACCATTTACTGTAAATCTAAAGTCCCTTTCTAGCTTGCAAGCTTTCAAGCAGCTATGTGATATTTCACTCTGGCCAGACATGTCTTACTACTCATAACACTCTTTGGGGGAACTACAAGTCTGGAGAATTTCTGACATTAGGCTAATAACTAATAAAATACTGGCGTGAATCTTCTGAGCTTGTTTTGAGTTTTAGCCACCTCAAACAGATATTTTTTAAAACAATCTTTTAAAACTGTCTTTTTAAAAAGTGAAGATTTTTCAAAACACTGTTTTTTCAAGATTCCACGGGAAACGCAGTTTTAAAAAGAAAATAAACATAAAAAAATATCCCTTTATAAGAATGTCTAGATACGTGTAAACAGGCCCTCAGTTTTTCCTTCATTTGACACATGACATGCACTCACTTGGTTTCTCCAGTGAGAGGGTAGTAGGGAGCCTCATTGTTGGAGCTGGCGTTAGAGTAGCGCATGGTCGTGCAGTACTTCAATCCAGTGAAGAGGGGGTGACATTCGTTGGTATCTGTTCTGTCCTCTACCAAGGATGGCACAATCTTAGGCTGGGACGATGAGACAGACAGGAGCTTGTTGCTATTTAGAAAGAAAAAGAAACGGTAGTGCATGATGCTAGTAAATAAGGACATAGCCCTGTGGTCACAAGGTGACTTCCATAATCATATTATGGGAAACATGCAGGTCAATATCAGAACAACACAAAAAAGACATACTTTCTCAAATAGCCATTTATCAGTATTTCTCTCAATTTTCCTTGTAAAAATGTAAGAATCTGTTAGTTCAGAGGTCATGCTAGTTAACCACCCACCTGATACTGAAGAGCTGGACATTGCCTTCAGGCGGAGGGATGGAGAGCTTGAACTGGCCGTCGGTGAGAGTGACCTTAGCGTTCAGAGCACTCCCATGGTACAAGTTGGTGTGCATCTCGATTCCAGCAGTGACAAACTCAGGGATATGGGCACCCATGTGGGTGATGAACTCCACACCAGCAGAGGGCATGAAAGAGAGCTGGTGCTGGGAGGTGGAAATGAAAGGCTAATGATGTTTTGTACTCATATAAAGTGACATCCAGTAGATCAATATCCATGGGTAGAGTTTTAATTCACTAACAAGCTCCTCAGTCAGGATTGAATTCTCAACTATAATCATGTGAAAGCAGTATGGTGGCTACAGTATAAGCATTACTTTAACACTGTGAATTTGTACTGTACTCAAATCAGTTTCTGTCCGTTCACAGCCGTTTCAATTACTCAATGAAGTCAGATGAAATGGACACAGTGATATATAATTTAAAGGAGAAATCTGATGTGAATCAATCCGTAGCAATGCTGTTCCAGGTCATCGAATGCTGATGGTAGGAAGACAACACAAACATTTGAATACAGTGTAGAACAAACAACAAACTTTCAGTTTCATTTACACTATGCCCAATTCAGTTATATAAGCTGCTGCTTTGTTATTCGGGCTATATTGTATGAATTTTTTGCGTTTGCCCCTACCAACAACATTTGGTGACCTGGAAGGACAGGTACGGATTAATTCACACGGTATTTTTCCGTTGAGTCATGAGTATGAGTCATGTTTCAGTGATGTCCATTACCATATTTGGTGAAATTGAAATGCCTCCTTTAGCTCCTGGAGCAAAGACACCAGACAGTGCGAACTTGAGAGGGAATCCAGAGGATGTTGGCAGCAACATATTCTCATCCATGAAGATGTAGTGGGCGAAAAGCTCATTATCCATGCCAGAGAGCAACGACTTCACAGCCTGGAACAGTCAACCAAAAATCCAGGATCAGACATCACATGTGAAAAGACATCACATCACCGTATCACACCAACTGATTGGCAGTAGGCATCCTTCTTTTGACCTTACCTTGGCGGGCATGGTCTTGAAGACCATACTGGCATACTCGATGAGTTTCTGAAAGTCGCTGGTTCGGATATAGCCAAGTTCCTTCTTCATCAGTTTGAGGTATACGAGGCCCTCAGCAGAGTTAAGGCTCTCCACAAATTTGTTGATGTTGTCGCTTAGCTCCTTGAGGACATCATGGGGCACCTGTGTGTAAGAGAGAACTTCAGACCCTACCATTGAGAAGTTCCCTAGACCAAGAAAATGAAGTGTAAGGATTGTTGTGTTTAGTCTGGTCTTGAACAGCCTGTTCGTACAGGTCTGGACTTTCACAAATTGAGAACGATTTCTTGATGTTTACGATCAAAAAGATTGGATCAGCCCTTGACTTATAGTATTCTCTAGTGAGTATAGTATTAGCTAAAAACGTTCTTACCATTAGCGTTATTTTTACTGCAAGATGTTGTTGGCTGGATGAGAAAATAAGCCTCGCTTAGCAGCCTACTTTTATATCTTTCATTCTAAACGAAATACAAATGGCATATGATAAAATGTCAATCAAATAATTCTGTCTAATGCATATGGCCAAAATGTTTAGTTTAATGCAGATGAAATGAGCTAAAAACGCGAAGCCTAAATCCTCCCATGTAAAGTGAATGCCTCTGCCGCGTCTGTGTGAGAGAAGCGTTACTGCTGGTGCCAGGCTGATGAAGTTAGGTAGCATAATTATTTTATCATGATAAATTTATAGCTTAACTGCTGGCTCAATAGGCTGCACTTTATGCCACATTTTAGGCTATTTTCTAAAACCATTTTCATTTTTTGATTTATTACAAGCTGAATTAGGCTACTGTTCCTGCAGGTAGAAGTTATATGAAAGGGGCTTGAATCAACAAAAACAGTCCAAAACCTTGGTCACAGCATAATTTCCACATGTTGACTATTTTAACTTAACGAAAAAAAAAAACTATTGCAGCCTAAATGGGAGCGTTTCGGTGCTAGAAATATTTATCGTCAACTCCGACCGCAAGAATGAATTCTGATGATAGGAATGCCATCATGGCATTAACGAAGATTAAGGAAGATTAAATGAAGATTAAAGATAACACTAAATACAGTATAAGCCTACAGGCGATTTGTAATGGGATAAGCTGGCTATGCATAATTTACAGTAGGCTAACTTTAGTTTGCAATCATGCAATTTGCGGGAAAATCAGTTTTATATTCGCGTCTTTCACACCCATTCATCTGTGTGGAAAATCTCATGATCCCTTTACTCAAACTAGCAAAACCCAAACATGAACAGGAGAAGTGACTGACTTGTTTGTGTGATCTGCATGTCATGGGACACAGTGTTCGTAATTCCACCTGCATGAGACATTGCTCCCAAGCGCCATCTGGTGGTTGTATGGTACATTGTTTGGGTTTGCCGATAAATAAAAGAAATGGCTGCTGCAATGGGAACGGCACTGCCGCGGCAGAAGTGCCACTCTCATTGCCTAACCACTGTATAGTATTCTCTAGCATTCTAGTGAGCCTGTAGTAATCTTGCGCTGTCTCACTCTGATAGCTAATTGGCCATGGGGTGAATTCTCCTGAAGGAATCCACCTCAAGGAAAGAAAACCCAGACGGAGCTAGGAAGAGAGATGAGAATCGAGCGGAATTGCAAGTGAACATCAATCACAACTAGCCTATGCATAGGAGGGCAATGGGAAGGCTAGTTGTGATCGATGTTCACTTTTTTATGTGTGCCCCCTCATGCACCTGTCGTTTCTGTCGGTCTCCTCGTACGGAGGCAATCCACTTGTCAAAGAGGTTTTTGACTTGAGGTGATGTCTTGTCACCAAGCCAGTTCATGATGGTAAACAGCAGATTAGGGATGAGGGCGTCTTCACCAACAAGGGCTTCAGCAAATGGTTCAAATCCCTTGCTTTCGATGCCAAGCTGTGAATAAATAGAACAGCAAAGATAACATTATTTTGTCTCATCATAAACTGATGATTACATGAAACTCACCAAAGAACTTAATGTCAGGTGGTTATTTTGCACATGTCTGCTGTATGAATGTTCAAAGTAACAAGCTGGAAGTTAATTGT
>JASCIP010000040.1:7476114-7486150 GCA_034783695.1 Sardinella gibbosa | reverse complement strand
ACACACACACACACACACACACACACACACACACACCCACACACACACACACACACACACACACACAAACACACACATACATGCATACATACACACACACACGCACACACACACACACACACCACTCCACTCCCCCATCTCCCTCCCTCCGCACCCGCACTCTCGCCCTCCCCTCAGGTCGGCAGGTCACAGGGTTAACACAAGCCAATTACCAAAACAGTTAAGGAGGAGACAGGAAACACAATATTTACCACATGACTGGCAGAGTGATGTGCCACACACCGAGAGATGCCTGATTTAAGGAGCCTTTGTGCTTTCCCTTTTTCTGCTTCAACGCCGCATCAAAGAGCAGTGCGCCAGGGAAGTCTGATAGAGACCGAGAAAGAGGGATTCCTTCAGCAGCACACTATTCATTTAACACTATTTTGATGATCTGCAGCTGTTATATTTATTTTTTTGGAAAGTGTAGCAATATTTCTTCTTTTACTAGCTGACAGAGAGACATTTCTGAACAATTATGTTGTATTTTTGCAACAGTGAAAATGTATTGATGTTTATTTTTGAACAGCAGTAGCATTCTTTCATTTCAACCTCTTTTGTAATATCAGAGGTTTGAAGCAGTCATGCAAATCTCCTCTTTTCTGTTGTTTGTGGTCTTAGTGGAGTTCAGTAGAGCTAGGCTATGATAATTACCCAAATGAGTCTGCTGTGTAAAATATGAAACAAAGGCAATCTGCCGTTCTCTGCTAAACTTCAACTAGAGCAGTTTCTGTTGGGGGTAACCTCACACACACACACATACACACACATGCACATGAACATGCATGTACGTAAACACTGACCCCTGTCATTCTTGAATATTATCTAATTTATTTTTGATAACTATTTCTACAAAAATAACATTTTTGTAAACTTTTCACATTACCAAAAATCGTCAAGTATTCAGGGTCAGCATTTATCTCTAAATATTTACCTCCTGCAGGGTCCCAGGTCATAAATGTGTGTGTGTGTGTGTGTGTGCACGCGCATAAGTGAGGAACTCCTCATGATTAATGACAGTCATTAGATATGCAGACACTAAGTACACCTCAGCATCGGCCAAAGAGAAGTCGTTGGGTCACCAGACGGACCTAATACACACTCTCACAGAATGGCCTTGGTGGATGGGGTTGCTGCTACAGGGCTTGTGTGTTTGTGTGTGTGTGTTTCTGTAAGACAGAGACCAATAAACCACAAAATAGCAGGTAATAATAAAAAAATCTCAACATTCACCACTAAGTCCATGTGTTTATTTGTTTTCATCAATCAGTAATCTTTACTCTGTAAAGGTGACAAAACAAACCATTGAACCTCCATGTTCACTCATACAGATAAGGAATGCTAGGACACAGGCATATCATTTAACAGTAATAAGTATCTCTACCATCAATTGCTGTGTTTTCATCGTCACTGAACAAACAAACTTTTTGGCTTCACAGCACTCTCACTTACCGGTGTCCTTGGTTATAAGTATGGATGACAAATAAACATACTCACACAGGGTGGTATTATTCAGTTTATCTACACTGAGCTGATCGGTTGAATGCATGGACTGTTCGTTTAAAGTGGCTCCAATCAAGCCTTATAAATCCCTTTAGAGCATTTCTACATGCTTGCATACAGACATCCTCTTGCGCTGCCTTGATGAGGAATCGTTAGTGAGTCAATGGGTCCCCTGTAATACAGGCTATAGTGTGGCCCCACACCACAAGAAAGCTGTACTGCAAACTATTTCAGAGGGACACTAATAGGGAATAGTTTTGTAAGGCCATATTTTTAAATTTGGAATAGCCTTCCTTTTGAAGTCAGTGACAAAACTTCATATA
The DNA here is from genome assembly GCA_034783695.1 of Sardinella gibbosa. Taxonomy (NCBI): domain Eukaryota; kingdom Metazoa; phylum Chordata; class Actinopteri; order Clupeiformes; family Clupeidae; genus Sardinella; species Sardinella gibbosa. The sequence continues at coordinate 7,484,285 of JASCIP010000040.1, read as the reverse complement.
TGAAGACATTCTCTATACAAAAACTCCTTTGAATATTGTGGTTCTGGAGTCTAATTTTTTAGCGGAAAAAATAAAAAAGACTTTCCATCTATTGAAGGTAAATATTTGTGTTCAGTACACAAGACTGCTTCCATGACAAGACTTCATATAAGACATTCTCCATACAAAAAAATATTCTCGGAATATTCTCGTATTGGATTCCAATCTTCAGAGAAAAAAAACTTCCAATATCTGTGGCCAGTACACAACACTGCTTTCATGTAGGCCTAATCTAAGTGAGTTTCAATCAAGTGTTATTCCAGGTGTGTTATGTCATTATTACATGCATACATAGGATGTATTTGTCATATATACATGCATAGAATGTACAGTATATGTCATATATAGTGTACTGTATGTACACAATGGCAGGCTTTGTTCCAAGAAGCATCCTGATAAGGATTCAGTGAAGTCTGATGATCTTCACTCTCCTGTCATCTGGTTTGAACCAGACACACTCACTTTTGTTTGGAAAATATTTCCAGTCCATCACTGTAATGGATGTAGATATTTGTGTTACATAATCCAGGTGTAGACTACATCCACACTCACCATGCATTCCTTCACTTTCTACTAAGCTTTGTGAACTGACTGATTTCTATTATCTTCATCTGCAGGTGGAGTACATATGAACTGTTTAAATAACCAAGTTAACATTTAGTTAATAATAGTAGAATTTCTGCTGAGTCTGTTGGATCCAACAAGTTACTTTGAGTGTACACTGTCACTATCTGATCACATGACTTATAGCAGGGGTGGGCATTGGGCAAAATAAGGCCCTGGAACCAAATGCAGAACCCACTGCTCTGTTTCATGCCACCCGCCATGAAGTGAAAAAAATAACATGTAATGTGACCTATTGTTAAATTAATCTAATAGGCCTAGGCCTACTATATATCCATAGCACATCATACTTTGTAGTTTCAGAATTGGTGTGACATGTTTGTTAATAGCATCAATTAAACAGTGTAGCATTAGACAGCCTGCAGGTTTTCAGATCAAAAGCAGTCACTCTTTCATCAGAAATTGGTCAAAAACTGGTCCTCTTTATTTCATATTGGCCCCTTGGCAGCTTAGATGTTTCAGTATGTGGCCCACAAATAGAACCATTTGGCCACCCCTCACTTATAGTGATTTACTAGTTTCCTTCTATTGGCTACTGTATGTATCTTTGGTGACAGCAATAGAGAATATGCCCACGACTAAACACCTCACCAAATTAGACACACGGTGTACAGTCTTATCAACTGCTATGTAAATGCATAGGCTACTATAATGTAATGATGCTAATGCTCTGATGTTAGCACATTATGTATTAAAATGTCAGCTTTCACCTCTCTTCTGTGCTGCCTTTTATAGCCTATATGCCTTTTCTCTTAGACAGTATCAGGCTGTCATCTCATCTGTTTGCAGGCATGTGGATTGAAGCCAGACGGGCTATACCTGGCAATACCTGGTCTTCCACTAAACACCTTTTCATAGTCACAGCACCAGTAGGGCCTCAATGGGGATGGTCGTTGCTACCTGCTACCTGAATGTCGACGACAACCATAGAATGAAAGACGTGGAAAGAGGGGGCCCATTTTGCTGGATAATGCCCAATGGCTTATAAACTCATTAGAGTAAAATGTGTGAAAAGGTGTGAGTGTATAGTGTGTGTGTTTGCGTTGAATGTGAAACCCAGGTGAGAAAGAGAGCCCTCATAATTATAATGATCTCATTGTACTCCAGCCTTTGTTCTGTTCAATGACTTGCCAATGGCAAGAAGGGCTACCAGGTACAGATAGTCCTATTTAAAAGGAAATTATAAAGAAGCCAACATCTACAATTAACACCGGGGATCAATAATCTACCCAGTGGATTACAATTATCAGAAGAATAATGAGTAATGCACAATTACTTATCTCCAATACCCCATATACCTGATAACTTATGCAGTTGATTACTTGATATACCAAGTAATAAAATCCTAACAGAAAGACACAGAAAAATAGTCTACTATCCGGAAAGAGATGAAAAAAGTACAAGTATTTACATGGTAAACATACTTGTAAGAATGTTTTGTGTGTAAAAGCAAGTACTACGACTGATGAAATTGAAAAGACAAACATGTAAAGCGCATTAAAGTGGAGGAACTCAAATGGAGCTCACAGAATGAGGAAAAAGATTAAAAATCATGATGTAAATAATGCAGGTTGTGTACTTTTATCTAGCATGCTGTAAAGTGTGCTGTGATCTGTTTTCCAACTTGATAACCAGACCAAAAATTTGCTGGTTACTGCTTTACAAAGGTTACTACTTTGAACATAAAAATGTTATAAAGCGCTTTGAAACAAACATAAAACTTTAACAGGCAATCGAATTACAATAATTCACTGTTTAAAAAGTGTGTGTGTGTGTGTGTGTGTGTGTGTGTGTGTCGGGGGAGAGAAAATGTGTGCTGTGGTGAGTTTCAGGTGCTGTAGGGAGGGGTGAAGCAGCTACTGTTCTCCTGTATGACTATGAAAAGGGCCATCAGGTCAACGAGCCTCTAAGTGTATTCCCCGTCTGGCTCCAATATACAAACCCACACAGGCCTTGACTTTGAACTGCTCTCCAACAAACCCCTTTTTTCTTGTTTAAACTGTAAAATCTAAAAAAGTTAACTAGAATGATTGGAATTTAAAATGAAAAATCTTTTTAGATATCTCAGCTCAGTCACTGATAGGCCTATGAATGATAGTGGTGGCCTTCATAGCCTGATAACAATACTGGCTGGAAAGAGTCTGTAGGATTTAGTATTGTATATGTTTGTGATATCACTTAAAGGTTTCTTTAATAATGATGCTTTTTAAATTCCAGACTGCAAGGAAGAGGACAAGACAGGGCAGGGCAGGACAGGAAAGTCGCCTATGCTCTCAGCTCTATCATGGCCTTGACCAGTAAGTAAACATCTCCCTTGGAGACAGATGCAGAGGGGAAACGGGGAGGGACAGGACAGATGCGGTAATATGTAAAGACGTCCTCTCACGGCGTGGTTCCAGTTGTGAAAAACACGCAAGCAAACACGAAGTGTGGTGTGGGTGGTCGGCTCGGGGGCGCGCTCAAGGCCGTGCCTGCGCACTGTTTGTCCTCTTCATTAGACGCTCTAGTGTCAGATAGTGGGAGCGTAATTAGAAAGGATGAGGTCAAAGGGAAACGCTGTCTTCATATGTTTGAACGCGTTTTAGCAGCGTATGCGTGAGCTACCACAGTCCCGGCAATGAGCGTGGAAAGTTTGCAGAGCTGGCAATAATCCCCTAGCATGAAAGACAGAGACGTTTTGCAGAGTGGAGAGAATCGCTCTTTTCAAAGAGCTCCGCGTTGCACCTCAAGCGTTTCAAGTCTGTTACTGACAGTTAATAATATGGTGCGCTCTTTACATAACAGATTTCCTGCTATACAAAACAAATAGGAGCAGCAAGCATCAGAGAACCACAGTCACCAGCTGGTGAACACGCTCAGCTTTGACCATCTTTGTCAATTAGGGCAGACTTCTTTGATATAATGTTCAGTATAATCAGTACGATAAAACTTAGAAAGTTCGAGTGGGGAAAATGCCAAATCGCCAGAAACGCAAATATTGTAGGCCTAATGCCAATTTTACATCATGAATGAATAGCCTAACTTTTGCATTAAGTTTGAAAGCAGTTAATCAAAAGAAAGATGACTATCAGGAGAGCGATAACAGGGTTTGAGATCATTTGTATTAAATGCTATAAACTGACTCGCTCATTTATGACTATCAATTCGAGGGAATTACACATCAGCTAGTTAATCATCTCAACATCCCGATTAGTCCCCATACACCCCAAGCGAGAACTATAACGCCCAGGTGCACTATTTCTCCACTCCAATTTACGGCCTCAACACCCGAACTGCAAAAACACACACCTCATACACACCTCGGAAAAGAGTGTCATTTGCACCGCTTTCTCTCTCACGAGGGAGGAGACCAGTGATCAGTATGTTTATTTTAATGGTAGCCTACAGGATGCAGTAGATTGCTGCATGAAATTCAAGGAATAAAGCAACACAAATAGTCTCTAATTATTTTTTGCACTAAGCTAAATATGTTGCAAATGCGCCAATTTACTGGCAGCTTGGCATTTGACAGTTCCATGTCTATAAAAAATTAGCAACTAATTATGACCTATATTTGAGTGGGTTTATGGCATGATAAGGCCAATAACTTCAGATGACTCCAAACTCTGCTCTGAAATTGAGACGTCTTTATCTCATCGCCAGTGTCCCTACTGTGATTTAAGGGCAGTGCTTCGTTCTGGTCTGTCCCTGCTTGTGTTAGAGAAAGCTACTTGTTCCGCTGTGGCGCGCATCTAGCGGCGGCCTTTGATTTCTGAATCTAGAAATAAGATGATTTGCAGGCATCAATGCTTTCTCAGCGGTCATGATTACAGCTCAGGAGTAGATCCACGCAGGAATTTGTGGTAAATCCCGGCCCCCTGCCCCCAAACCCCCGAACCCCCGCTCGGCAACCGAGCTTCCTCTTGGTTCTTGTCATGGAAAGGGCTATTAGGATGTTTGACAATCCCAGCCTGTTACAACTCCATCAGTTAATTGGATACCTTGTAGCGTCGCTGGTTTCTCTCATCTGCTACTTTGAAAGACAAAGGCGCGGTGGGGGCCTGTTCACACCTCTACGCACAGGCGAGCATAAAAGCTTCTCGGCCTGACCACAGAAGCACCACTCATCCCTCTGACCTCAGAGCGACCAACATCTACCAAGCTCCGTCCGTACAAGGACCTACGACAACTTTCTTTTTCTTTACTTTTTGGACTCACTTTCATTCAACAAACATGCAACTTTCTGCCAGGCCTCTTGGATCCGTTTGCGGATACTCTGTGCGCCCTGGGGCATCACTTCATACAGACTATGGAAGCACTCATTGTAGTGTATCGCCAACGAAACCGAGCACTGGAAAATCCTTCACCATCGATGCACTGCTTTCCAAGCCAGACACCGTCGCAAGAGAAAAGGCCGGTGTCACGGAGACCGTGAAGTATTCTTCTGCAGTGGGCTCCGTCTACCCGGTTCATGGACAGATGCACTCATCGTTGCCGCACTACGTCTACAGCCCGAGCATGGTTCAAACTCAGCCTGGATACCCTGTCTACTATTGCCCTCCCTACGGCTACCAAACCGCCTATCGCGGGCCTCTTTACGCACAAGGTAAATAGCCATGTTATGACAGTCTTAACCGTGTTCCCCATAAAATGCTACTGTTCGTTGAAAGATTAGCTTAGCAGAATTAGTTTCTAACGTTTCTTCAATCTTGTTCCACAGAAGCGGCCATGACGAAAGCAGGCGTGCACATGTTCAAACATAAGGCGGGCAAGTCCAAGCGTATGCGCACTAGCTTCACGAATGAGCAGCTGTCTCGGCTGGAAAAGGAGTTCGCCAGGCAGCAGTACATGGTCGGGTCCGAGCGCTTCCTGTTGGCTACTTCTCTCCAGCTTACTGAAGCTCAGGTAAGCCACCCCAACCATCCATTATGCTCTCCATAACTTACACCACATTATAGGTCTACAAACACATCCCATTTCAATGGCTTTCTCATGTATCTAATCCATGCCTTTATTTCTTCATCAGGTGAAGGTTTGGTTCCAGAATCGTCGCATTAAATGGCGCAAGCAGAGTTTGGAGCAGCAACAAGCTAAACTGGCTAAGCTCGGACTTGTTCCACCAAAGAGCCCCGGTTCTCAAGGGCGTGAGGACGAGGGGGACGATGATTTCAGCAACGAATCGGACATCGACATTGAGGGCTCAATCAGCGACTGCTAGACATGACACCATGGTCTAAAAACAAGCCTAAGAACTTTTTTGTAAATAACTTGACTGGTCCCATGGAAAGACCTAAGCTATCTATTTGTACAGCTATCTATTTGTATTTAATTAATAGATATAGATTTATATTTAAATGTCTACTTTTACAATGTTTTTATATGAAGATTTCCATTTTGTGACGAGAATGTGTATTTGACATTGCAAAATATACTTTATTTTTGAAAACAGTTATGCGTCATGGTCTTAACTCCTGTTTCTGTGACTTGAGGATGAAATCAGAATACACTGTTAGTTTTAAATTCTTTCTGAAATGGAAGAAATCTAGTAAGATGTTGTGGCCCTTATGTCAAAGGGATAGATAATGGGCAAAGAGGACACAGTCATTAACTATTATATGAAAAAAAAAATGATTTACCTCGGCAAAGTAAAATTTTCAACAACAAAAGCCAAAACAAAAACTACAAGAAAAGTTTACTGTCACTGGGTGTATACTGGGTATACAACATGCCATGCAATTGTGTGTCATTGTCAGCCCATTTATGCTTAAATTGCGGGGATTATAGACTTGGAAACTTTGAAGTGTGTATATTAATGAGTAACCAAGGAATCATTTTAACATTTCTGCTGATTTACTATACACTTAATGTCCAATGTCCATTCAAATTCACATTTGCCAAACAGATGTTAAAAATCCATCAGCTGCAATATTAAATTAGTAGTTATATGCATACGGCAAACCCCACAGAAATAGTCATATTATTCGTCTCTATCTTGGACATGCTTTCATTTGTTCAGGTAATCATTCCTATGTGCAGTCATTATTGGGCTAATTTACGGGTTTGGTGGGATTGGAATTATGGCAGCAGATGGCATGAGAGGAGAGGCGAAGACAGATTGGTAGTGTGTGAGTGTGTGCGTGAGAGAAAGAGAGAGAGAGATAGAGAGAGAGAGAGTTGGTTTAAAAGCTGGAGACAGAGTCATTTAGATACGGTTGTGTTGTCTCCAGGGGTCTGAACATCCAAACTGAAAGCTTGTGAGCAGAGCCCAGCTCATCCGTGACGGAGGTTAACAAGCATAAACTGCTTATCCATCTTTACAAACACTAGAAAGATACAAACTCTACTGAATGGATACAGACTAGGCATTTCCTTCCATTAAAACCCCATGAAAATCCAATCAATATTCCCAAGCAGGAAGTGTAAGTAGCCAAAGGGTTGTTCATCAGTATGTGGCACCACAGGAATCCCATGGGTACTGGTCCGGGCAGGTGCAGAACTTGCTGGTACAAGTTGGACCTTAACAATAGTTAAATATTCATTAAGCCTGGGCCTTTGGGAGCCGTAAAAACCCTGTTCTGTGACCGACGGTTGCACTTGTTCGGGCATTTCAGCCACCCAGAACAAAAGTAAAAGTAAAGATTAGGGTTAAGTTTGTTTCCTGTGACTCGTCTTTAATCAGCGATGTAGTATTGCAGTATGCAGTACAAATCCCAATTATCATAAAATAGCCCCCTAAGAATGTACTTGAGCTTTATCAGTTATACTGTAGTAGGCTTTTGCACCTATTTTCAGGCCAGTACAACTTTAAATTCACTTAAGTTGAAGGATTTTTTTTCTCCTTCAAATTATTGTCACATAATATCACATATTTCTTAAGAAATTAATAACATTTTAACAAAAGCAATGGAATGACAAACTGTCCCAATAATGCAAGCAGAGAATCACTTTAATACATCCGGTGCTTACAGGATTAGAGGGCGATGGAAATGAAAGCCTGTTAGAGATGTACACCAGAGGACAGGAGATAAACTAATCGTGTTCCCACAGGAGATGAGGCAGGGGACGCAAAAGACAGAGGTCTCTCTCATCATTTGATTTCTTTTTCCATACACCTTTCTTTTCCTCTCTCGTTCTCTCTCTCTTTCCCTAAGTCATACTGTCCCTGCCTCCCTCTCTCCCTTGCTCTGTCATTCTGTCTCTCCTACTTTGTATTTGTTTAAGAAGCTAAGAGGTAAAACAAGACAGGCTCAAAGAGAGGGATTAGGAAATGAAAGAGTTTCTTTCTCTTTTACAGATCTCCTTCCCCTGACTCTCTCTCTCTCTCTGTCTGTCTGTCTCTCTCTCTCTCTCTCTCTCTCTCTCTCTCTCTGTGTGTGTGTGTTTGAGTAGCCCTCAGCCTGGACTGATCAGGTGTAATCTCTCAGCAGTGGTAGGACTGAGTGTGGGGTGGGGGGTGTCTTGGGAACCTCAGCAGGGGTGAGGGAATCTCACTGTCCCAATTAGCTCTCCTTCACCCCACCACCCCCTCC
>JASCIP010000040.1:6616299-6626546 GCA_034783695.1 Sardinella gibbosa | reverse complement strand
GTGTGTGTGTGTGTGTGTGTGTGTGTGTGTGTGTGTGTGTGTGTGTGTGTGTGTGTGTGTGTGTGAGAGAGACTGTCTGCTCTAAAATAGCCCTGTGGCCTGTGCACACAGAGGAGAGCCTTGATAAGAGGGGGTATTTATAAAAACACTCCGGGCGATAATGTCTCCGTCTCTGTGTTTACTGTGGAGTCTTGCGACTCAGAGGCTTGGCAGTGAACCCTGATGACCCCATGTGCAGTGCTGGCTCAGATTGTTTTTTTTTGTGTGTGTGTGGGTTTTTTTTTTTTCTTCGTTTTTTTTTTTCTTTTTCTCCGCCAAAGGCCTTGAGGTTGCCAGAACTTTCAGGCGTATGTGCAAAATCAGGACCGTGACAGTGAGAATATTTGTTGGGTGTTGGTGCAGGCAGTGTTGGACAGTCTAGGGAGCCTTGCAGACAGGCGGGGGCAGGACGTGGGGCCTAGGCCGCAGTGTGTGTGAGACCTTGTGAAACCGGGGCAAGCCCACGCAGATGGGTGGAACTCCATCGAATCGGAGACCCGGCTGCTTCCATGAAGCATCCTAATCCAGGGATTTTACTGGCTTGTCTGCGTTTCAAAGTAACCCCATGCTGAGTGTGCGCACTATAGGCTGCATCTGCACAACCATAGGTTATATCAGCACCATAGGTTATATCTGCACCACTGGAACAGTTGCATGCACAAAGATGTTTCCGTCCCAAGAAATAGCTTAGCTGTGGCTAGCCATGTCCTTGCTGTAAGACCATTCTCTCCAACTCTCCAACCCCTATGTATCTCTTACATCCTTAAAAGGTATGCCACTACACCACTATATAGACAAGACGTAACTCCTACTCTCTTTTCCATGGACTACGAGTATGCATGACCACAACACTGTTCCTCTGTGAAGCTGTCAGCTCAGATATTAACATGCCCTGATCACACCTACTGTAATGAAAATAACATATGCAATATCCTTAATAATATAGAATGGCAAAAAAAAAGAAAAACAAATGCATACACACTCAATATTAACACAAACAAGTCAACTGACACACGTCATTGATGAGTGGCTGTGAGTTTCTTTCCATGGCTGTAAGATGGGGTGCCCACTTCAGTGCGCTTATCGCAGTGCCATGCAGTCTGACCTTTACAAATGGGCCAGCTCTCTGGCCGCTGGCCGAGCAGACTCCATGCTGCAGCAACAGCCTGGAGCCACACAAAGAATGTCACTGATGTCTATATCCTTTATTACCTTATAGTGCGTACTGATGTTGTGTCTATGCGTGTGTAAGTGTGTTTCAGCAGTAGTGAGAAACACCTGTAGGAATCTCATGATGTAGCCTAGATTTCCCCTCTCACACAAAACATCCCCTCCATTCTTACTGGTGAGGGCAGGTCAATGGCTAGGCTACTGCAGAGCTCTCTGCTTTGCTTTTTGCCAACACTGTTTGCTGATTTGTATCAGTGTAATGCCTTTCAGATGGTTAACTGGGCACACCCAGCAGCAGCAGCACAGAGGGAAATCGGGTCCATTTCCTTACCATACCAACTGAAATGTGCCCATAGGTTGGTCAGGTCAACTGATAGAGGAAACAACAAAACCAAAAAGATGTCATCTGGGGAATGAAGGACTGACAAGATGAGACCAGCTAATGTGGTCCTCTAAAATTAGCTTCCTCTGAACGCAATTATTTTAAGCACAAATCAATTGTTCTTAATGACTGGGGCCTAACCCTATTTCACCACATTAATAAGACATATTTCATGTTCATAAGCTAAAGCTACAATCATATTAATGACTAATCAAAATCAAATCACCACCCGTGACTCAGAGTTCTCAATTCTTTCGCTCCGATTCCCCCTGAAAGATAAGAAAATCTAATCAGCAAACAAAAATTCTGTTTGTTTTTTTTTTCAACGGACCTCCTCCGCCAGAATTGCACTTTAGCCGGAGGCTGTGCTCGGGCTAATTCCCTCTCTGAGAAACTGGCACTTAATCCGGGAGGATATGCCTCTCCCCGCTCCCCGGCACAGGGCACCGGCATGGCACCGCTTGTTCCCACACAACTGGCTACTGTACAGCAGTGGAAACAGGAACACTCCTAGAGCGTCGGGCACAATAGAGGAAAACAGTTCTTGTGCTCTGGGGTGCAGTTCTGTCAGTTCGCAGTTCTAACTGTCTGTGGCTTTCATCAATCAGGCTTCAAAAAGATACATCCATGAAATAACAATGGGAGACAGGGGGTGGTAGGGGTTGGGGGTGGTGTGGTGGGGGCAAAACCAAATACTTATTTTTTTTTTTGCCTTGTTCAGCACAAAGGCTGCTGGATAGACGACTAACAAGACTTGAACTGTACGGACTGTGCTGGATGGAGAAGTCTGAGCAACAATCATATGTCAGGAAGCGCTTGTTGCCTCTAAACTAAACACAGAGGCCCCCGATGGGAATATCTCGCCCCCTCTCCGACTTTCCTGTCCAGTCCCAGAGGAAGCCCTGGTTTATTTCTGTTGTTCTGTGACGGTCCACCCAGCTCTCAAGGAGCCAAGCCTATCCTTCAAATTCCTCTAGGTCTCACGATCAACAACCATTCTCCCTTCTTCTCCCTGTCTTTAAGTCAAGTCTCAAACACACACAAACACAAACTACAAGGTAATACAAGTTCATTAGGGCAAATTGAGATGGATTAAATCTCTGAAGATGGACAAAGTAAGCTGATTATGAGTTAATGGACAGGACAGACAATGCAATGGTGCAAGACACACGTATGGCAACATTACAATGCAGGAGAACTCTGTATCTTTGTTCAAGATTTTAAGAAAACTCAGACATCGGTCAATAATCACCATGTATCCCAACCAACTCAACCGAATATCTCGAACTTCCAATCAAAGTAACGTTAGGAGGACAGGACTAGGGCTAACTGTCACTGTTAACGTTAGCCGCTAATGAACGGGGCATCTTCAACCAGAATGATACTGTTCAAAAATGTCATTTTGACATTTATCAAATAAATTACTGTTCGTTAAACATTACTTCATACATGACATTTCTATTAGGTTACACGTTTGTTATGTTTGCATACAATGTGCACGTTAGCATCAAACGACAGCTCCCATTTATCTATCAAGCTATAATACAGCACTATTGATTTTAACAGCATCATTATCAACACCGATATGACAAAATTGATATTCGTCCCGTTTCAACAGGCGACATTCCACCAAGCTAAATCACAGAATAGCCGACGAGAAACACATTACGATTAGCGTGCGTGCTAGCGCACTGAACAGCCTCTGAACAGCAAAGTACATATATTCAATCAGTCCAAACTTACCAATTACGATTCGCAGATGTTTCAGGCGTGTCAGGACATCCTTTTTTGGATCCAAGACTTTCTGTGTCGATTTTTTGACGTCCCCATGGGGCTTTTTTGAGAACATTCCGAGAGGAAAGAATTTCCAGGAGGGAGCAAGCCCCTGCTAATCTTCAGAAGATGGCTAGCTATAAAAGCTCTGCGTCCGTTATCATTTGCTTCCAAAGAATTTCACGGTCCACTGTGTGTTATAAAATGTAAATATATTAGAAAAACTTGTGGAGAGGTGTGCATTTTGCAAGACAAGTGTAAAATGAAATGTTGCCACCTTATCTGTAGCTACAACACTCAACACACCTCTTCCGAAGCAGAATAAATCTCAAAACATGGCGGAATTCAGGAAAAGAAAAACAAGTTAATGGAATTCAGAGCAATCCAACACAGCAACTGAGGGGCATTCATAGACCATACCAGTCCCAGCGGATACAAAAATCTTACGTTCATTTCGAAACGTCGAGTGAAGGTCGCATTTTACTCTGCGTGTGCAGTTCTTTCTGGACAGTTTACTGAAATGTCATCCATCTGATTAATTAAACTTCTCACATGCCGTTTGCTAACACCCGCCCTTGTGCAACGTTTTCATACATCGAATGCATGCATAACGTTTTCGTCTTGTTAAAATCTAATTGTCGATATCTTTACTGCTTTGTCGCAAATTTATGCGCAACACAATGGCTTTGATGAATTTTGGCCTGCACAATGCGACGCCCCTCCAAAAACTTCAATCTGCATCATCTATTGATTTGTATGGTCTGTAGACTTTGGAGGAGGTAAAGGTACCGTATCCTCTGCTGCCCTCTTATGGATTAAGGATCGGGAATATTGGGGAATTAGTTCTATGCAGAATTCGTGGGTCCAGATTTTGTTGTAATGACATAGGCTACCCCAAAATTATGCAAACACATTGGTCAGTCTGATGAAATGCGATATAGGTCAAAGTCTTGTAGTAAAATAACAAAAAAGAGCTTGTAGCAGCACTACCAAGATGCATTTTAGGCTGCTATACCGGCAACAAGTAGGCTAGTTGAACAACACTAAATAGCCACTGGCTGCAAAAGTAGTCTGTTGTGGTCAGTGTTACAATAGATTTTAAGACTAGACTAGACTAGACTATAAGATTTAAGACTTAGATTATAAGCAACACTGCAGTGCATATTAGGCCTATGTCAGATTACACACCTTCTAGACTAAAAAGTGCATGGCACCAAAAGTGACAGAATTTTGCAATAGACTCATCCTCCTATTAATGTTTTTCATTGGCATTTTCTTCTTTGAGGTAAGCTTTCCAGCTTTCCAGTCTGAATTGACACACATGTTGAGCTTGGTTGCTTTTTGTACCACCATGGCTAGTGCATTTCTCTTTTGACACAGAGACAAATATAGGCCTAAATGACATTATTGTGGTAGTGGTAGGTGGTCTGTTGTGCTTACTCTGTTTTTTAAAACAGATCATCTACATATTTGCAGTGTTCTGTGTTGAAGCATTACCTCCTTCATAGGCCTAGTTTAAGGTATAATATGCCATAATATGACATAAATTAATTGGATATTAAATGCCTATACTCTATAAGGATACTAGCCTGGCTAATGCCAAACTAAATCACAAGTGAGATTTAGTCTGGGTACCACCTATTCATTTTCCCGTATGTGATGTGAAGTTTAGTTTGTCCAATAGTTCACGCATTGTCTTGCCATCGATCCTAGCTCTGTGATTGGTTCCCAAATCCATGCGAAAATTTCAGCCATGGTCTCCAGGCTGCCTAGCAGTTCAGAACAAGTGCACAAGGCAGCATGGGTATTCCCAGGCTATAAGGATACATGGACATTGTATGAAGCTTGTGATTACCAGCAATTGAATTAAAATATTTTGCTGTATGTAATAAAATGTCAACTCTGCTGAATAATCTTTTGTTTTCTTTTGTTTGTTTGTTTTTTTCATAGTTTTCAACAGCAAAATATGACAGCTAATAATCATAGCTTCATTAAAATTACACATGCCCATGGAATGATCTTTGTATTGTTTTGTCACTGAAAGTCACCTGCACCAGTGGTTTAACGATCCTCTCCAAATGATGTAGTGCTTTGTATTGACCAGTAGAGGGTAGTATTGTCTTTCACCTATAAGCACCAAAGCTGGGAACAGACAGAGAACTTTGTTTTTGTGTATGGTGATGTCATAACACAATCATGACTTCAGGCATACTCTTTAGACCATGTATTTTGAAACCAATGAAGTGATTAAACTGGTTCCACTGTTGAACTTTAGGGTTGTACGGATTGAGTTATTGTCTAATGTGCAGCTTCAATGATAGAGGCAAATGTGTAAAGCATGAGTTTGTACATTATTCATGAATCATGTTTGTGTAAATAGGAATTAAATGGAAAAGACATATCTCTGAGACTGTGAAGATAGGCCAGGGATAGGCTGAAAATAAGAGGTATCGTTGAGACTTTGTCTGCTATTCACTTCTATTGTTAGACGAGCTTTGCCACTCCATGATTTTGTAGGCTATGATGACACTGTGTTGCCTTAATAGTGATATTTTAAGGAATGAATATGTGTTTTATTTATGGTAGGTAGTGTAGTTGTATTGGAATCGCTGATTTTATATGTCCCCCAACATGACAGTTAGCCTAAAAGTCAGTGGTGGCTCAAACCAGAGGAACAACAATCAATGTCCCAAAAGCTTGGCTACCAACTGATGGTCATGAAATAAGTGCAGGCCACAGTTAAACAAACAAACAAACAACTTAGTACCCTATATGGCACACAATAAGCCTGTAATTCTTTCTCAGTATCTGGTGTGTGTGTGTGTGTGTGTGTCATGGACACAGACACAGTTGACAGTTTGGTTTGCCTGAGACTGTTAAATCCTAGTACAGGATATAGGCTGCTAAATGTTCTGCTGTTCTACATAGTTTCTCCTGCACAATGTAAAACATTGTTGTGGCAGGGCTTTTTTCACTTGCTGCTAATAGGGTAAACTTATGGGGGCAGTTTCCTCAGTTTCTCCCTGGGCCAGGAATTGTTTCATTATTCTACAGAAAATATCCAATGTATTTTTGAAAATAGGGCCCCCTTTCTTTTGCAACTGATGTCAAATTACCTCCACATTTAACCATGCTCAATAGGATGTACTCTGCATCCTATACATATATGACTACTGATGTGCTGTCCTGGTATGTATATTTCATTAGAGATATTGAACAGCTTCCAGGCAGATTCACTGGGCTGTGCACAATGATTGAGAATGCTTGTCTAGAGATGCGCATGCTCTCGCGTAAGATCCGGGCCCGAGGAAGGATGAATGCAAATTTCAAAGATGGCGGCGGAGGGAGGAGGGAAGGAGATGAACGAAATTAAAACTCAGTTCACCACCCGGGAAGGCGCCTACAAACTCCTCACTCACTCCGAATATAGCCGCCCCAATAGGGTGCCTTTTAATTCGCAAGGTTCTAACCCCGTCAAAGTCTCTTTCGTGAACGTCAACGATCAGTCTGGCAACGGCGACAGAATCTGTTTCAATGTGGGCCGGGAGCTGTACTTCTATATCTACAAAGGCGTCAAAAAGGTAAACACGATCCTTTCCGTTTACGACGCAAGTTTTTCCTTCTGCTGATTAGTAAAGCTACCCGTTTAGATAGATGCTGAGTGTTCTTGCGTCTTTGGGGCTGGACTGAACTGCGAAGTCTGGGTTAGTTTGTGAATTGATGGCAGTCAGCTAGCTGCAAGCTAACATTAGCATCAGTGTTGTGGTATGCACAACACAGCTAGCGCGTAGTAGCATGCTAGTCGCTAGCAGTTTTAACCAGAAGTCCCCTACTAAGCTGATAGCGTCCTAAGCTGATAGCGCAGGCCCCGCTTCACCTGCTGTGGACGTGACAGTGAAGGCAAACACAGCCAAGAGTCCACTGATTAATATTTGCAAATGTGTTAATAACTCAGTTGTTAACTTGTTTGACCTCCGCTGCTCTTCAGCTCGGATGTTTTGTGACGTGACACTCAAAGCATTGGTGTAGACGGAGTCTCTGATGAGTGAAAAGCCAGGCTAAGCTTCAGAGACCTGTAAATGTATGACTCAGCTGTGCTTTTTGGAACGGTGGTGTCATGGTACTGACCTGCTGCGCATTGGAATTATTTAGTGTTTGGTAGCTAACCTTAGCTTTGTGGTAGACCTGTTTTCGTGTTGACCCGCCAGGATACAAGCGCAGGTTTGTTTTCCGCTGGCCTAAAATCAACACATTCTACTGAGGCATTGACAGTGTCTGCTAATTAGTATTGCTCCAGTGAACCAAATGTTTCTACTTAGTTGGTCGGCTGCATCAGTTATTTCATGTTTTGGATGAGGACGATGGAGAATGGTCGTGGCCACCTAGTAAGACAAACTAGCCCCATGCGCTTAGCGCAGTGGAAATGCGAGTTTTTTTCCAGGCGATACAAACAAGTGGCCGCCAGCGTCTCAGATTTTGCGCACTGGTTTGGCCGGCGTTGACGACAGACAGTGCATCACGAGTGTTAGGTTAGCTGTGTGCTGCTTCATATAGTTTGGCCCGTGTTCCATTTGTCTTGGCATGTCGTTGTGTACCGAAAACAGGACATGCCATTGTTTTGGATATTTATCCTGAAACCCTGTGCCTCCCGTGTCCTGTGGGTCAGTTAGTTGAGAACAGATGTTTTTGTCTGTGCTGCATTTTGGACATAGCTGTGACTGACATACGCTGCCGCACACCCGAGCCAAGTAACTCACTTTGCTCGCTGTTGATAATAAACAAGCAGCTCGACTGCATTCTAGTCCAACAGTTCCGAAATTGTAGATGTAAGCAGCAGACTGCTTCTTGAAAATGCTTTCCTTCAAGTCTGCATTTTTAGCGGTGGAAGAAAGACGGTGCCAAAGGTGGTGTGTGTGTGGGTCTCCAGGATTCTCACTCGCCAGGATTCCTGAACATGGCTTGGACAGCTTAATGACCTGGCTGTTTTGAAACATTCAGATGAAAGGGTACTCTGTCTGTCAAAAAAAAAAACAAGAAAAAAAATCAAACCCAGTTGATAAGATTTATGCTGTTGACAACCTGGCTGGATGCTTTTTCATCTCTCCATAATTTTTGCGAAATCAAAAGTGCCTTTCAGTATGAATACACCAGGCCCATGATATTCCCAAAACCTTTTCTCTTTTTTTGTACAGAAAAGTAAGATATAGAAAACTGTTCATTAGCCGATATCTGTTTGCTCCTGACTCATTGTAGGCTACTTGTTTTTCTTGCATGTCACCACGTTAATTGGGCTAGCTGGCAAACTCATTCAGCTCAGCTGTGCAAAATAGGTGTGCCTGTTGCTCTTTCATTGACTGGTGTGTGTATGTGTGTTTGTGTGTGTATTGATTGTGTGTGTGTGTGTGTGTGTGTGCACATATTGATGTGTGTATGTGTATTTATGTGTATGTGTGCAATGGTTTGGTGGCGATGGTGGCAGGCTGCCGACTTGAGCAAGCCAATTGACAAGCGGATCTACAAGGGGACGCAGCCCACGTGTCACGACTTCAACCACCTGACGGCTACAGCCGAAAGTGTCTCTCTGCTGGTTGGCTTCTCAGCTGGCCAGGTGCAGCTCATCGACCCGATCAAGAAGGAGACGAGCAAGCTCTTCAATGAAGAAGTAAGTGTGTGTGTGTGCGTGTGTGTGTGCGCGTGTGCGAGCATGCGCCTATGTGGGTGTGTGTATCAGCCTCAGTAGAGATGCTATTGATGAGTCACTGTATTGAGAGCACAGCAGAAGTTGAATGGCGTGGTTTAGGCTACACAGCCAAGATTTCTGTGTGAAAAGCGGCGAAAGATGAGGGGAGTAGTGGTCCTTGACTGCCTGTTCTCTCTGTCTGTCGGGGTGAATGGGTCACAGTAAAGAGTCTGAGCTCAGTCCTCATGGCCTTTCATGTGGAGTGCAGTGCAGACATATCTGCTCCTCCTGCATGCCACTTTCACAAGCATTTGTACGTTTCCGAGAGGATTTAGCAATAGGAAGTAGGAGCTTTACTTCACTGTGAAAACAAGATGTAGTTTGTCAGTATTCAGTATATAGTATTTCCTTACATGCTTTGTTGTGTTGTAACAGCCATTGTGTTGATTGTTATCAGTAAACATAAACATAAATAGGGTAGCAGTTTACTCGCCGACATAAGAGTGACATGAGTCATAGACATGACATGTTGTGTCATAAACGTTAATGACACTTTTTAATGTTTATGACTGTATGTCATTGTTTTCATTTTGGTTTTGGAGTGTGAATCTTGGGGTGCAGACATGACAAAAAAACAAAATGACACTTAATGACAACAGCCATAAACGTTAAAGAAGTGTCATTGATGTTCATGACACATGGTTATAACAGGCTCATGCCACTCTTATGTCGACAGCATTCAGTAAAGCGTAACCTAAATAAATAGCGTGCTACAAGTAAATGTATGCTTCGAGTGTTTGAATTGTGCACTAACTAAATTCCACCCTTTTTTTCTCTGCCAACTCCTTTTTTTTTTTTTTCACCCTGACCCCTCCTCGCCTGTGCACTGGATTCCCACCCATTCCCCCCGCCGCCTCAGAGACTAATAGACAAATCGCGGGTGACGTGCGTCAAGTGGGTGCCGGGCTCGGAGAGCCTGTTCCTGGTGGCCCACGCCAGCGGCAGCATGTACCTGTACAACGTGGAGCACACGTGCGGCACCACGGCGCCGCACTACCAGCTGCTGAAGCAGGGCGAGAGCTACGCCGTGCACACGTGCAAGAGCAAGCAGGCGCGCAACCCGCTCCTCCGCTGGACCGTGGGTGAGGGCGCGCTCAACGAGTTCGCCTTCTCGACCGACGGCAAGCACCTGGCGTGCGTGAG
>JASCIP010000040.1:6582259-6594840 GCA_034783695.1 Sardinella gibbosa | reverse complement strand
TTGACTACTAAATGTGTGTGTTTGGTTTTGTGTTGTAGACATAAGGTGAAGCTTACTCCTGGCACACAGAAGAAAGGGAAAGGTACTTGCATTTTTTTTCTTAAATTTAAAAAAAAAAATTGTGTCCTTAAAAATCTCATGAAGTTTGACCAGACTCGGTCCATATACTTCTAGAATCTTAACGACCTTTGCCCTTTTCTCTGACAGCGGCGCGGACAGCAGTGTTCAGCTTCATGCGGGCTAAGGAGGCCACGACTCGAGAGAAAGACCTCTTCCGCAGCGTGAAGGTAACAACTGTCTGGTCACATTTATTCAGTCACAGCAGGTGTTCAGAGCCACACAGTGGACATAAACCAAGGGTGACTAGTGCACAGTTCTGTTGTCTTTGTCCAGGCCTTTTTAACTCTTAGATCATCTAATTAAACAAAGTTGTATCTGACAATTTGAAAACTTTAAAAATAAACAATGAACTGTCATATTTTTGACTGAGCTCATTGTCCATTGACAGTTTAAAAAAAAGTGTAAATGTGTCCAGTGCTTTAAATAGCAAACTGGGGGTTAGTAGATGCCACAGGACTGGTGAACAAGGCCTGCATATGTTTCTGTGAATGTTTATTCCCATTTTGTTTTTTGGCTGCCTTGCAGGACACAGACCTTTCCCGAAACATGCCGGGCAAAGTGAAGGTCTCGGCTCCAAACATACTGGCAGCCAAGAAGAAATGAGCCTGCTGGGTGTCTGGCCTGAACAGAGGAGTCTTCAGGCCCATCTGTACATACAGCAAGAAGCCTGGGACAAGAACACAGACAGTAGTTATTATGAATTTCACCCCTACTGCCTGGTGTGGATTGAAGCTAATCCACGCTCATCACGGCTCACAGAAAGAGTGGATTGTTTTGAGGAGATTGAGGATCTCAGGACTGCATTCGGAAAAGCTGCTTCCCCAGCACTAGTTGTGTAATATAATTGTCATCTTACTGCAGTGTGAGAGAATGAAGATATTTCTTTTGCCTTCATTTGCATATCTTGTTTGTAATTAGTAAAGATTGACTTTTGATATCTGGGAATTCAGACAAAAACTAGACCAGTATCCTTTGGTTCTGTTTATTTTCTCTCCATTCAAATCAAAGGATTTAAACAAATGTCTAGACATCTTTAATTTAAAAAAAAAAAAAGAAAAGAAATATTTTGTGCAAATCAGACGACATAATAGTTGTTTTGTGTTCAAATCCGATCAAACCTCTACAGTACACTGTTTGCACTAAGACAAGATTCTGGCCATTACATTTGTGAGTGTCCATAAAAGCTAGTGAAGCAGACATACTTGACATTAAAGCAGAAAGAAGTAAAATAGAAAAGAAATAAAGGCGGAAAAACACCCATACACACACCTACTGTACACACACACACACACACGCACGCACACACACACACAAGAAGCAATGTTTTTGCAGACATGTCCGCACATGTTAAGCATATACACGCAGCACAGAGCATATCCACAGGAACAAAAATATATATATAAATATATTTTGACATATGTACACAATAAAACTATGCATTCAAAATGAAACATTTGTAGCCATCCTCACAAACTGGCATTATTCTGCTGCTTCAAATCAAAAGGGATTCAAGGCAAGTGGACATAGATACTAATCCCTCCTATCACGACCCTTTGTTTTGACGTGCGTCACCGTAGCGACTGGAATTTTCATCTTGTCCTGCCTCTAAAGCCACACACATACATATACACACACACACACACACACACACACACACACAGCTGATCACTCTGCAGGCAACCAAGTCATTTTTCCAGCCTCTAGGTGCAGGACAGCGGCAGTATACACACACACACAGACACAGACGCATACATCCAAGAGTGACAGTGGCGTGCTGTATTTAGGAGCCCATGGTGTTGATGCTGCTCATCCGCTGTTTGAGGCTATGCAGCAGGTGCTTGGGCAGGTAGTCCCAGATGGTCTCAAGCTGATCTCTGTGCAGTACGGCTGCCTCCATACACAACCTTTGAAGCAACACAACATCCTTAAAGACACTCAGTTACAGGTAATACAATAACTGATTGCAAATGATATGAAGTATAAATCAGCTCATTGTTGTTATTTTGTCAGTCATACAACTACGTTAAGTTTTGTAAATGCTTATGTTGAAGTGACATCACATTGTAAAGGATCAAAAACTTTTTAGACAGTCTTTGACCCACTTTGTTATTTGGGACAAGAAGATCCAATGGCCCTTTCAAGAAAAAAAAGGACCCTGGCTAGGGTAACTAGTGGTCATAATAATTAAATAGCCATTTTATCAGTAATTTGATTTGATAGAATAACAGGTCAACAATGTGGGTCAGTCTGCAACAACAGGGTTCAGTGACCTTACTCACCTTGCCAATGACTTGGGCTGGACATTGAACACCAGAAGTTCATTGCTATGGGCCTGTGAAAGATAACAATATAAGGCTATCATTGCCAGGTCGATTCAGACGGAGGTTCAAAGGCACATTCAAAACAGTAACATGATTCTGTTTGACAGTCCAACTGCTTGTTGTCCATTCAATTATTTATTTCCTGGGTAATTCATAGGCAAACTCAGTCATGCCGTTTACCTCAGCACTCAGCTCAACACCCAGCCCCGAGTTCAAGCAGGTGCAAAAGCAACCCTAGACTTACAGTGGAATACTCTCAGGGGGGGAAAAGTAAAGTGGCAACAGTCTTTAGTGATTCCTCGGCTTCTGCCCAGAGAACCATGTTCTGCTTCAAAAGGTAGGGAAAGTGATGCTAACACCTAGTGAATGTTAGCACTAAGAGCTAAATACTTTGTGAGGGGAGGAAGGAATGAGCCGGCTTGTTTGACGCCTGGTTCACATATAATGTAGCCTGGCTTTCATGACAAAAGCTCATACTGTACGAGCTTAGTCTGGCTAATGTCACGTACTAACTGCCTTCTGAGAGGCAGAATCTAATGTACTGTAAACTTGTTAAGCCCACCTCCTTCACTCAGGAGTGAAAGCTTGCTTCTCATTGGTGCCCAGGATTTCTGACATTGGAAGTGCAGTAAATAGGCATGTTGGCCATACTGACTTGATGGTCATAGGACTGACTTGTCATGGGAAGAATGTGTGAGCCCAGGCCACATAGACAGTAATGTATTTCTTTAGCCTCTGGTAAGAACATGATACATAATAACATGATATTGTCCATGATCGCTCACCCCATGCTCATCATCTACAAAAGTTTATACTTTCACCATTTGCATGTGTACAGCATAACTTATTAAGTCTCATTAAGACTCATTAAGTCATCAATATTCATGCATCTCTTGGTGACCGGCTAAGGCTGTTACATGCTAAACAAATTCCTCATTTAATAGTGACCAAGGGGACTGAACAGCTCACTCCATATTGGGGGGGGGGGCATGGCTGCTTACCGCTCGCTCTCGGGAGAGGAGATTATTGGCACATCCTCCAAACACAAACACTTCCCCCTCTGGGCCGTAGCACGACGTATGCCAGAGTCTGCATCAGAGAGAAAGACAGAAACCAGATCATCCTCCTCCTCCTCTTCCTCCTCCATCACAGCCAGACTGCTCTGCCAGACTACATTTACTACATGCAACAGTGAAATATAATACACAGTTGATGCATTGATGCTCTATTATAAAGGGGAGAGTCTGTACCTTGGGCTTTCTGTGTGCTTATGCTTGAAGGACTTCCATTCATTCTTGCTGATGCAGTACAACCAGGCATCACCTGTGGACGACATTTCAGAGCTATGTTAAAACATCTGAGGAAGAGCCGGTTTTAGTAAGACAGACAGACAGACAGACAGACAGACAGACAGGATAGGATGTCTATTTGCACAGATAAATGTGTGTTCTATTTATTCTTGCCATAAAAGCCAGTCTACATATTTTGAGCACAAAAATAGCCACCATCAGAAAGAATTGTTTCTAGGACACTAGATGCTCTCCATTTGGCAATTAAAAAAAAAGAAAAAAAAAATCTGCAGCAAGTTTTCCCATCCGAAAAACAATCCATAGGGGACTGACAAAGGATTCTGTAAAAAGCATTACTGTCCGCTTAGCACATCCATACTCACTTAGTGTCTGCCTATTGGTGGTGAAGCCTCCGAACAGGAATATGTGGTCGGACGACACCGGGGTGAAGGAATGCCAGGAGCGGCCCACTGGACCATTCTGGGGTACAGACCTTTGGGAGCACAGGAGCGGAGTTGCAACATTAGCGCAACAGAACACAGTAAACACTTGTGTAGGTGGAGATGGTGCTAACCAGTAAAAAAAACATGAGTCGGATTAAACAGAGGGCTGACAATAAAAAGTAATAAAAAAAATGATAATAATAATGAAAGCTGTTCCTGTTCTGTAACAAGCATTAGGCGTACTAGAAAAATATAGTACTCCTACTCCTTGCACAAGAGTGTACTTCAGTAGGACATTGCTGGAAGTACTTATTTTTCATACTATGTTCTGCCTCAGTATACTTACATCTCACTCCACTCCCAAGTGTCCAAATTGATATAATACAGGTCATTCAAGCGGTAATTCTGGGTGAAGATAACAGACGGTCAGTACACAATTCTATCCGATAAAACTGTTCATATCATGTAAACAATAAGTGATCGGTTTACTTCAAAGGATAAAGAAAAATAAAAAAACCTTGGAAGAATCGACTTAATCCACTCACCATATATCGACCCCCAAACACATATCCTCTATTTCCCACAGTGGCACAGGCATGCGCTGCCCTAGGGGATGGTGAATTACCCTTAATAAAAAAAGGAGATAAGATGAGTGATAAATGATTTACTTCGTTTACACAATTCATGTAAACATCAGAGAGCACCAGTAAGCAGATGACAACAAGACACAACAAGAGAAACGACAGGTTTGACTGGTTGTGCTTTAACCGTCTAGTCCTACTAGACCCACCTTTGTGGCTGGTTGGCTCCAAGACAGCGTTTCCAAATCCAGGACGTGAATATGATTATTCCAGCCGCGTGCTATATGATTGCCCTGTGGCAGAGACATACAGCACATGTTCATATGCAGCATACTGGGGCGTTCAAATGTTCAAATGTATCTTTCAAACACCATGTTCTATGACTCACCATAATTATAGAGGTCTCATCAAACTCAAAGGTTCCTCTATGACCCTCATGTGCAAAGTAGCCGTAGCCGCCAAAATAGACCAAGCTGTCGATTGAAACACAAAAAAGTAAACAGGTGGAAATTCTTAACTTCCACAATAAAGTGAGTACTAAACCTGAGCTACTACACCGAAATCACTCGTAGATTCTGAAATATTTATTGATCTTGTGTATTGGGCTTGTGGTTTAACACTTGATATCAAATTCACTCCAGTTACAGAAGAGTCCAAACCTCTAGTCCTTACCTATTCTTGTACACCCAGCAGCCCAGCTTGTCTTTGCAGGTGGGGGCCAGACCTTTGAGGTTCCCCATCTTCTCCCAGCGCAGCACAGGAGATCTCAGCGGAAGACGATACACCTGAGGGGTGGAGGGGGTGCACAGCCAAGGATGCAGTCAGGACCAGCACAGCTTACTACTCAACTTACCACATGATCCAACAGCTCACACAGGTAAGCTAAGGCCATGACTTAGTAACTAGGGTCATGTATAAAATGACCAAAAGAACAAGTCTAAATGTATGCTTTTAGTGGCTGGTTTAAATAAATCTCTAATTTCCTCGCAGGCTACAATTATGTGTGTAAAATGAAAGATGCAGCTCAACCTTACAAATGGTTAAATGACACAGATAGTTTGTGAAACATACTAGGTTGGTGTTCCCATTAGTATGGTGTCCTCCAAAGAGATAGAGAACACCGTCCACACACACACCACAGCTGCCAGACATGGAGGCTGGCAACTCGCCTTCGGTTTGCTGCATTCTCCTGTAAAGAAACCATAATTAAATACTTTTTCTGTGAGAACCAACTGATTTCAGGCTAAAGTATAAGCTTAACAGCATCATTCAAAAGTCATACCATCTCTCTGTTTCCATGTTGTAAATCCACATATCACTCCTCGGCAGGTATAGTTCAAACAGTCCCATGGCCTCGGCATTCTGATTGAAGGAAATGAATTATAAGATTCATAAAATAAGATTTTTCAGTATGCAAGCATTCATTGAAATACAATCAAGACAACTCTATACAGTACTTTCAAAACTGTTACCTAATAAACAAGAACAGAAAATCATAGATATCAAACAATCAAAACATACTTCTAGAAAGAATAGTCAAATAGAGGCAAACCTTGATGTTTCAGCCTTACTTGGAAGCATACCTTGTATCCTCCCCACACATACATGAAGTTTCCATCAACGACAGCGATGTGACCACTGCGCTCTGGAGGAGTGTCCACCTTTAACAAGTGTGTATCGGAGTCTACCACCACCTCTTCCTCTTCCTCCTCTTCCTCATCCCAAACCACCCAGTCTCTTTCATCTTCATCCCTCTCAGAATCATCGTCATCTTCAGGCCCTCTTCTGGGCATGACATCAGCCAAATCGTCCTCCATCTCTGCCAAGCTGCTGATGAACAAACAACGAAATTTACAAAGGTGAAAAACACCTCTATCCCCATTGTTAGTAAATTATAATATTACACTACTGCCATTCGTTATTTCTTCCGTTTAATACTTCGTTAATGCAACATCACAACAATACCGCCTTCAGCCATGGTTTTCAATAACCAAGATCTTTTTGCTAAAATTACACAAGTATATCAACATAAACCACGCTGAGAATGTAAATTAAGTTAAAAGGAAAAAATCGATCATACAGAAAAATAATATTATGCTAGTGGAATAAGGCTGCTGTCTTCGTTAGCACAGCGTGTTTGAGGGATCAAAACAAATGCACATGTCAGCAACAGCAGGCATGTCAACAAGAAAATGCCAACACGAATCAGACTGGGCATAAACAATACGGTGTAAAATTGGTGTTAACAGATTGTAGATTAAGTATTCTTACCGTTTAGGACAACCAAATGCTCTTCACTTCGTGCTAATATTGATAACGTGAACGTTACTGTAAGCAGCTACTGCTTCTGTTGGTACTAGCTAATGCTAGCAACATAGGTTAACCTACAGATTAACTACATAGCTGGTCACTATGCATGAACTGAAGTTTACGGCACTAAATCAGGAGAACTACCTGCTGTTAAGAGACCAAACGCGGCAAAAATATTGTTAAATCAAGCCCGTAGTTGATCGGATTGAGTTAATTGCTAGAGAGGCGTCCAAATTGTATTTGGTTAACTACAGGAGGCCGGACCGGAAGTGAGTCGTATCAACCCACATTGGCCATATTTGTGAGGTCACGGTCACCATGAGATTAAAAAAAAAGTTCTGGCCTACTTGACATGGCTTGAAAAATGTTTTCATGATTATCTCCTACCAATGGCAACATAAAACTTCCAAAGACAAATGAAGGATACGGTTTCAACCATAATTCCTGATTACCTTTTTATTTTTTTGTAGGTGATACTAAAGTAAAAGAAACACTACTGATACCCTGGTCTTGTCTCTCTCTCACACACACGCCATATTTTACGACCCATTAAAATAAAAAAAAAAACAAGGAAATTGCTGACCCTGAATAGCAATGACCAAGATGTGGTGTGGCTTGATGGAATCCTGACAGGTGCACATGTGCCTAGTGGCAAAAGTATATAATTAGGTACCCTCATTCTTCTTATAGTTAAATACTTGAGTGCAAATGAATAAGGACATACAGTGAAAATGACAGGCACGTCTGTAGTAGGCATTTCTAAAGCTTGGTCTTGCTTAAAATAAAAAAATAGTGGTGATACTACCTTTTTAAATTTAAAGTGGTAGCAACTGCAACAATTAAATAGAAAAAATCTGATTGACTTTGGACTTGCATTAGAAAAATGTACAAAGTCACTATGTAGGTCTATTCAATGTATCCAGAGGCTTCAAATTCCAATCCCCTAATTTACTTTGAGCCACTAAGTAAATGATGGTAGACTTTTAATATGTTATGTACGTCCCTGGCCATTATATGAATCATAGAATGCATATTACTGCAATGTATGCTGACACTGAACTACTGTCAACAGGTTTGTCATACTACTCACTTCAATTCACTTGCTTTGTGACACATTCTTTATTCATAAAAAGCAATTTTTTATTATACACCTTTATTGACAGTTACAATAAAAGACATGGAAACAATGAAATATTTAAAAGACATTTCTACAAACTTTTTTTGTACAAAAGTCACCCAACACTTGTCGGAACAATGATATGTTGAATTCCCATTCTGCTACAGGCCTTGAAGTTTGCTGTAAAGACAGTAAAGCAATCACAACATTATACAAGCACATATTTGTAAGCAAACATAAACTTTAAACTAATTCTTCTATAGGATGACTGGCACAAATACATTCAATGTCATACCTGTCCTCTGCTGTTCTGCTGGAGGGGTAGTACACTTTAAATGTGAATCCACTTCTGGGAAAAGATCCCTAAAATGGTAACACATGACAATGAATGGATGAATCACTAAAAGCATGTATGTTTATAAATATGATTTGTATAAAAAATATTAGACAGCTAAAGACAACAGATTCTTCGTAATAAATTGTAATTATTGTAAATGTTTTGAGTTCTCATTTTCAGTAAGCTTAGAGAGAGCATAGTGTTGGAATCTCCATTTCTTTCACAGAAATAACCTACCGGATTAATGCACAGGCAGTCGGTGTTGGTGATGGAGAATGGGTCATATTTGTCAGCAAAGACAATGACATCTGGAACAGGGTAAACCCGCAGGGCATAGTCATAGGCCCAGTAGACTGGGCTGACATACAGCGGCAAAGGACTCAGATGACCTTGGCACAAGATGGTCTTCACAAACTGCAATTTAGAATCACACAAACAAGATGTTCAATGGTAATGCAACAAACATCCCACACATGACAAAGTGAGAAAGACAACACATGTTGTAGGCACATAAAACTCAAACAGGATTACTCACATGGTTTGGAATATCCAAATTGCCACTTGGCATGCGCACACAATTCCTGCACATCTTGTTGACCAAATCCTCCCTCATCACTATGATCTCCTGGCTGCAGTACTGGATTCTGGAGAAGGAAAAACAAAAGAGCTTTAAGTTGGTCTAACAAAACCAATTATCCCATGTAAATGAAATTCTTAAACTGTTTTGCCTCTTGGTCAATGTAGTATTATCTGACAATCTGGAACACTACCAAGGCCTGTGTCATGGGCATTGAACCTGCATCTGCTCATGCTTGAACCTGCTAACTCCTGACCCCCTGGACTGGGAGGCAGGCATGCTAGCAAGGAGGCTAAAACCCACGGGTGTTATGGGGGTTGTATTACAAGAACAGAAACAATTGGCATTTCATTAGGGACTAAAAATGACCTTGGCAAGGTCATGCACTACCTGCATGGATTGGTTGTGAACACTGAAAACGGCACTCGCTGTCTGAACTCCTCTGTGATGTGTTCCGCCAGTGGGGGCCTGTGGGTAGCCATCGGTCACATGTGATCACCAAATGTTACCAAGCAATCAAGTCATGTATGGCACTCAAACCATTTGGCAAAGTCCTCTATTATGAACAATCAATGAGACAATTGTTCTCCACTGTTTTTGAGAATCATAAAAAATGACATACTGTTAACTGGAAAAAGTGCACTTGTAGAAAACTCACCTTGGCAGGATAGCACTGGGGCCAGGGTCTTCAGGTCCAGGGACAAACACAAAGCGACTACTGCAGTTTCACACGACAAAAAGCCTGTTAGAAGGTTCTTAATCCTATGCTTACAAAACAAGATAACTCAGGAACTTGTGTGCATTTAAACAAAGTGCAAAGATAGTTTTGTCATTCAGACCATATAACTCCCAAAATTGGGCATCTTAAAAAATTCATTTTATTCAGATTTAGCTGTATGTACACGGCTTCACAACAGGATTGCTGCTGTAACCATACCTGTTGTGGATATTTGGATATTCACAGATCACATCAGCAAGCGCTTTCAAAGATTCTATAAGGACAAATTAATAGAGAGATTTGAATATCTTCAGAAACATGGATAACCTGCTATACAATGAACAAAAAGGTAATTTAAACAAAAACACACCTTTCAGTGACCTGATCTGGTTTCTTCCATACGGGGCAGAGGAGAAGTTGCCACAGAGGATGAAGCAGGTGGGAGGCATAGCGGAATATCCTACAGAAGCCCAAAGAGAAAGTGTAAATTCCACTGACAAAATGAAGTGCATTGACAGTGTGAAGTGTGCAGCTGCCACAGATGAATAATAAATAATCTATAAATAAATAATTACAAGCCAAGAAAAAGGCAGCTTCTTAATTGGGCTGTAAAATATGACAGACATTGTAACATGCATGTAGTATATAAATAAAAAAAAATATATATATATATTAAAAAAAAGTCTACACCTGCAAACATAGTGTGGATTTTCTCTAGCACCTCTACGTTGTCCAGCCACAGGTCAGACACTATGACAAACATGGCGTCCTCATTCTCTTCCTCCAGCTGCTTCAGCTTGGCAGAGGCTTTGACTGAGGTGGTGGATGGGCCGCCAAAAAAGTTGAGGTTTCCATAATAGGCTCTGTGGAATTGAGAATACATGTACAAAGTCAATGACATGATTCGTCATTACCAGCCCAAAACTGTGAATGGCAAGCAAATGTATTAATCTGATCATGATTACCTGGTTGTGGAGGAGGGCTCAGTTGGGGGAAAACCAAAGGCATTTACATGGAAAACAGAATCTTCATACCATCCTATATATAAAAAGATTTTTTTTTTAAATTAGAGGACATTGCTATGTGTCTGCATCAGATTCTATTACTTGATGATGAGCTCGAGCTTCCCATATGCGACCCCGATAACATTTTATACCAAACCTCTACTGTGTGTAAGTAACATTATATTCTCTTTACCTTCGGCAAGAACAAAGCATGACTCCGTATACAGGCCACTGTGGAACTGGTACGGAAAGAGTTAAGGTACACAACAACACTGGCAGGAAACTGGCGAAGCAAAACCTGAACACATCATGTGCCACAAAGCTAATGCCTTGACAAAGGATATTGCCTTCGATATGTTCAGCTCTACTGTACCACTTGGATCTTCGAGATAAAATTTGCCCTGATGATGGAGAATAAAGATTAACATGGCAATGCTATGCCATTGCATCAGTGCATTAAAAACAAACAAACAAAAATGACTAATCTTACCTCTTTTAGTTGGGTTACCATGCCCAAGACAATAACCTCACCCAGCTTAGCTGTGCTTCCTAAAAGTGCTTCCACTGTTTTCAGCTACAGAACAAATATAAGAAAATCACACTGAGAGGAACTCAACAGTTTACTACATCTTTTCAGAACAATCAATGATTTGGGGGGTATGTTGAATCCCCTCTATTCCTAATTACTGTACTTATCATGGTAAATGTTCTATGACTGCCACATTACCTGGAATTTATTTCTGCCCTCATCTGGGGCTGAGCCAATCACAGGAGGAGTGAAAAGTTCATGCCTGTGTGTTCGCTATGGCAACAAGAAAACTAGATCAGAAAAAGGAGTATTACCCTGAACATAACAAAATAAATGTTTCCTTGACGTTTCAATAATGCTTTGCTTTGCCAAATGACTTCATGTAAACATAAAATGTAAACAACAAATACAGCAGGTTTTGCACTGTACACTGCATACTCTGGAATGAATAGGGTTTTAGGGTTAAATCATGGTGGAATTCCTGGGGGAATCAACTGACTTTTATATCAAGGGAATGTTAATTGATGCCTCACCTGCTGTAGGATGGTGTAGCGCTCTCTGAAAAGTTCAGCTTTATCCCTGGCCATGCCACAGAGGCTCGGTGACGGATGGGAGGTCATGCTGAGGCTGGAACAGAACCAGCATGGCAGCTTTAGACATTAACATCTGAATGACTCCATGCACATCATTAAGAGATTGTTGTGTTTATACGGTCTTAGGACTTACGGTACAAATTTCTTCCTCTCTGCACTGTAGATATATCTTGGGACATCGAAGGCTCCGATGATGTTGAAAACGTTATCTCTAAAATGAAGACAGCCAAGTGAATGACTTGCACACTAAAGTAAACACTACTGACGTGATGACAGGCTGTTTATCGGAAGTAAACTTACATTGTTTCGTCACATGACTGACTGCAGTCCTGAACAGCGGTCTCCACCACTGACAGTTCAATCATGCTGGAGGATACTGAGAAAGGAGGACATTGTTAATGAGATAAAACCAAACAACTCAATACTATCAAAGATCGCTACAGTAACATGGATAGTGATGACTATGCAGCAGCATGTGATTTTGTCAAATGTAAACCAGTTTGTGGCCTTACATGGCTGCTTCTCCACAGCATCCAGTATGCGCTCAATGACATCATTCAGATCCGTGTCACTCACAGATTCCAATACCTCCAATAAATACTTGCTGGCTTCCCTGTAACACAAGGTAGATGTCATGTACCT
>JASCIP010000040.1:6521629-6531629 GCA_034783695.1 Sardinella gibbosa | reverse complement strand
CAGTGTCACAACAATCATTGTACATTTCATGTGTTTATTGTCATTTTACTTGTTGACTGCCACAGTTAATTTAAGCATTGATTAGATAATCTCTTTTTGTCGCTTTTGAACCAGACACAACATGTTAAATACTTGATGGTCTCCGGGGATATAGGGCTGACAAAGACTGCTTTGGGAAGGGGATGCATTGAAGGTGTGAAAGGAATAGTGATTGTAATTATGGAGGAATATAAAACTACATTGTCAAAAAGCCAAGGAATTAGCATAACATTAAACATTTAGTGGATAATATGAATTTCACTTTATTGTTCTTCAAGAGATGTGTGTTGTATTGTACTGCACAGAAACTAATGCAATTTTTCCCCTTATCTACATGGGTTCTGTCAACTGATCATCTTAGATGATTATCTACTGATAATGTAACATTGGAATGAATACATTTATTTAATCCCACAGAAATCACGACTATTAATACAAAGTATGGACAAAACTTGTTTTACATATATGTGGCCCAGGTGTGTTGCATGCATGTTGAACAGTGAGTGATGCTGTAGGAAAGCTGGGCCTGTTTTAGCCTATAATGAACAGAACACTGGGCCTATATAATACTGAGCGTGTGAAACAAGCAGAGCATTTCTCTCAGTATCACTGCATGTTTTCCCAGCACTGGACAAAATACAAGGATTTTTACTTAGGTGGGTGGATGAGCAGATCTGTAGGCTACTGTGCTGCTCAGACGACTGTATACTGCATAAGGGGACCAATTCAACAGGCTGCCCCTAATATTGCTCTGTCTCCAGGAGATGGCACTCATCGTACAACTCCAGCAGCTCTGAATGCCCAATAAGCTGCACATCTGTCCAGGTCGACAGTAATGGCTGAGCATACGTGACATATAGTTTAGATGAACCAGTACCTCACTCATCCGCTTTCCCCCCTCTCTATTGAATTTGCCTCTTTTACATGGCTATGGAATTCTAAGGGATATATGCCAAAGAAATAGTGGGTTTTATTGTCTTGATGGTGCAATTAAATATAGCACTCCGAGTAATGCCTATCTTTTAACATTTCTGTTTTATCTTGTGTATAGTTATGTATAGTTGTTATAGTTTTATGGTGCACTGCCTCTCCCGTTAAATAATATACAAAACTGTAGACTGCGAGCTTTAAGGTTGAAATGCCTGTGACCCACGATAAAACGTTGATACTGGATGCGTAAAAAAGCAATCGTTTGATTAAACGGCGAACTGCCTCCTCGGTTTAATGTTAAACCGAAGGATTGGTAGAAGGGCTGAAAGCTGTGTGGTGCTCAACATGGTGCGTTTTTCGGTGTGGAAGTGCTTCTCATACAAATGAGATGTGAGCACTCACGCACACTTTGACGTCGTCAACCAGCTGGGGCTTCGCGTTCCAGTGCAGTAGGCTACGTATGGCGCAGCGTGGATGACCATCCCCTGAAATTATCCTCCGCATTTGACGTTTTCTTTTTCTGTAGAAAACTGTTACAAGGGACACTGATGTTGCAATTACTTAATTGTATACATTTGCTGGCATATTCAATCGAGACGACTAGCTCCCGTTTAATAAGCCTTGCGCATTTCAGGCGAACTGGAGAGCCTGTTCTCATTCGCCGGAGATGAGTCCACGGTCCACGGTCTCTGGATTCAGCATCTAAACGCCGAACAGCATCTCATCTCCGCAGCTATCATAGAAAGCCGTTTAGCCTTTCCATTCACTGGATCCTGTGTGTAGTCACGGGGGAAAAGACGAGACGTCCTCCTCAATCGTTGGTTGTGTTTCATCCAGCAATGGGAGCCGTAGAATATCGAGAACATACGCCGGATGCGAGTGGATATCACAGGACACCGATCAAGAATGCTCTCGTGTCAATTATCTGTAGCTCTCTATGATACTTTTGCCATGTCGAGTGGGTCCTCAAGATTTTGATTTTAAATGTGCTGTGCGAATTGCGCTATCAATTGACTTGTCAGTTGGAACGAACGTCCTCAACGCTTTCCATTTCACTGTGATTTTACTTATGTTGACGCCTGCGGTTCGTTTTCTTACAACATCACAGTATAACTCTCTCCTAAACCGTAGCAACCAGATGAGCACGAGCCGATTACCAGCCCTATCTGCTATTTTGACGAGATAGTTCCTGTTACCTCGCTCTGTCCACTGAAAATCCCGGTTTTCGGCCGAACCACGGAAAATTGCTACTAGTTTGGAAACCGGTGCTGCCTGGGAAAGAACCTGTGACTACCGGGCTGGATATGTTGACATTAACGTAAAGATGGGGTTAGGATTTGGTCTCTTGTGGCTTCTCAACGTATATCTGGAGGGCATCCATTGCCAAGGAGTCTATGGTAAGCGAGCAGCATTAACGAATGTTCTTCCACAGGGTATAATAAGGAATATACCACCATGACCTTGTGAAGAAGAATCGCTGCCATATCGTTGAGTTCTTCCAACAGAAGGCCTAGTTGGTATCATGTTTTTCCCTACACGGTTCTGATTCAGGCCCGTTCTTAATATATCATTTACTTGCATACTGTGGCACTCCAGGGAAATAGAATTACACACATCTGAGGCATGTTTGTGTAGGTGGTTCCAGTAGTTGTTAATCTGTCAAATAATCTAGGCTATACCGTTCTCGAATAAGGAAAGTTTTTGATAGCGGTATATGGTTCAACAATTGAATTTTAATGATTAGCTGTTACATATCAAACAGTGAGCAAAAAT
Source organism: Sardinella gibbosa (assembly GCA_034783695.1). Lineage (NCBI taxonomy): Eukaryota > Metazoa > Chordata > Actinopteri > Clupeiformes > Clupeidae > Sardinella > Sardinella gibbosa. The sequence goes on along the minus strand of JASCIP010000040.1, from coordinate 6,528,887 downwards.
GATCATTAGACAGACTAAGTTTTGGTGAGGTGACAGACAGCAGGAATGTAGAGGCCTGATGCCATCTATCTAAAACAGGTTGGATTTACTCTGAACAGACCATTTGTTGACTCAAAATCTGGAAGAAAGAAATTACATTTCTTTACATGGTTTGGCCAACATGCATGGCCAAACATGTAACCTGTATGATAGGCTACCTTGCATTGGACAGTAATCCAATCCATGATACTGTAGCATATCAATATCAATGCAGAAATTATTATTTAAACAAAAAACATATATGTGTTGTTTTGTATTGTAATTTAGTTTTTAAATAGTTTTATTAATATAAATTAATAAGTAAAGTTTTGTAGTTGCGAGGCCCATCTTTGCAACAGCCCTTTAGAGTGTACATTTAGGCTATAAGAGCACTACTACCAACTGAAAAAAATAAGTAATGTTTTCCAGGTAATTACCAATGTACTAAGTCAGAGGACAGCAGTATTACATTGTAAATCTTTCCTCTCATAATTGTGACCGGTAGCAGGCTAATTTGTGAAACACTCATCACATTTTATGCGCCCAAATGATCAAATGTACAGTTTGTCCTAACTTTGCCTTAATTGCCCCAACCCTTATCTAACCCTAACCCTGAGTGTTTCCTCACCCTTACCCTCTCTCTGACACAAGTCCAAACCCCAGCTGACACGCAAGGTAACCTTCACCTGAAAGTGAGGCTTAATTGGGAGTGCTCACTGAAAAACTTTTGCTGACCCCAAAAATGCCCCTATTATAGTAAGTGAAGTGAGATCCATTTTTGACAGGATAGTATTTACCCTTGGAGACAGTATTGCAGCTGTGTTATATAGAGTTACAGGACCTCCTTTCTCTCAATGGCATCATGTGTCAGGTCTTAAAATTGATTTTCAGTGAATAAGAGTAGTTTGCAATAATAATAGTTGTCTCTCGGTATAGTTCTGCATAGGAGTGAGCGTAGTGCACAGTAGTAGGCCTATGTGGTTGTGCAGTCATGTGTAAGCAGATACGCAGTCAGTCCACTCAACAGGTCCAAGGCTTCCCTATGGACACCAGGCCTGCTCTTTCATGCTTGCAAATGTGTAACTGCATATTCTGCCTGCGTCTGCCGCTGTGAATGGAGGAGAAATGAGTGCCACCTATTGATTCTGATAGACGGCTGCATGGAGGCCTTGGATTCATTTAGCACTTGTCACTCTTAACAGTAGGCTGTTATATTTATGGCAGGCTCAGGTGGCTGTAGCTCGTATCTCGGCATACTTAAGGCTATAGAGCTATGCAAAACCACAGTGCTGGGGCTGATAGGGCTGTGTGCAGCCCAAAAAAAAAATCAATAAACATTTAAGTGTTACCTGCAAATATAGGGTTACAGCACGCTCCACAAGGACATGGAGTTACGAAGGCGATAAGGTACTGTAGGCTCATGTCATAGTGCTTATACAGGATTGTCATTTCAATCTGATTTCTTAATGTGGTTGCATGAAGTTTTTGCAGTGCACTGTGGTGTAATGCTATTGCTTGAACTATTCTATACTATTTTCTTAATTTGTCAGATACCCGTACTTTTGCAACAAAGCCTTTTATTGCCATTTTCCTGTATTACCCCAGCTGGTAGTGGAAGCTATTTAAAGTGAAGTGGAGTCACAGGCCCAGATTGCAAGGTTGGACCATATGGGTTGAATGCATTCAGGATAAATCCAACTTGAACTGATGAAACCCATGTGAATGATGCTTGTTTGACTGGGAGCCAGTGCTATAGCACTGGGGGTCTGAGTGTGTGACTGAGGTCCTCCACTTGTGGCCATATCTAATAACCTGTTGTGAGAATAGGCTGGGTTCTGATCCCCTTTGATGCTCCACTGATTGCCTTTGAGAAATCCTGTCCTTCACAACACAAGGATCACTCCAGAGATCTGCCATACTCGGCCTTACACCACTTGGCTCCCATTTCTTCAGATATAGAAAATAGAAATAAAAATTGATTAGTCTCAGTGGATCATTGAAAAAAAAATTCTACTGTACTTGCTGAGTGAAGAGTACTAGGAACCATATAGCAACTGATTGTTGATCAAATTGTGTGATTGCGAGTTCCCTCAAAGCCAAACAGAGCTCTCTGCTTTGGTTGAGGTGAGACCTAGCTAAAAAGAAAGCCTCAAGTCTGATGCACACTGCTCTCTAGGACGGTAACAAGGTGCATCCAATCTCATGGGCTGCCCCCGATGTCAATCACAGGAGTGTTTATTCCAAGTGACACCCTAGAAGATGACCAGCTACACACTGTTACCCCTACAAGGCCCCTCACCAACCATGAGTTGTTACCTGTCTTGCACACTAGTCAAAAGGAACAAAACAGGCTGATCTTTAGGCCATATTCAGTCAGAATGTGCAACATAGGCTATATAATATATTTTTAACAAAGATCTGATCTGATTAGAGAGATGTGGTGTGGATTTAATGAGTCCCCCCTCTGATTGCCTTCTACTCATTAAACCTCTGTGGATGTCATCCTTCCTTGCCTGGTGTAGTATAATGTAACAGGTTGATAGGAGGTGTCATTGTTACTGTAGCACCATGGATACGATTTAAACGCCTGTAGCTGGAGTAATTTGTATTGTTTGTGACAGTTGTACAAGGGGAACGTGTAAACGATCTTAATGCCGTGAATCATTAATCGTGGAACATTTGCGTTTTGAAATCCACTCCGCAAGGCTTGGTAATTGTTTCTTCATTATCACGTGTCAGCACTTTTTCGCCCATGTTGGCCTGTGAAAGTTCTTTGCTTTTGGTACATCTTTGATGGCTTTTTCACTCTTATCTTTGAATTCCTGTTTCATTAAAGATCAAGCCAGGCAAATCTAAAGTTTTAATGAGCTTTTCTAAGTTATTTTTTAGGTCATTCAGGCTTGTCTTTGGAAGATGTATGTAGGTGTCATAAAACTGAATTGATAACAGAATAATGTTGATAGATCGTCGCTTATCTTTTGAAATGAAATATTAAGATGAAAATGTCCAGATCTGGTAAATTTTGGTTTAACAAGGTTGCAAAAAGAAAAGGGTTCATGTCAGTATTCCTTTTTTAAAACATGAGGCATCTTCAGATGTCCGTACCAGTCATGGCTGTATCGAATGATGCTTTAACTTAGCACAGTAATTGCATGTGTGCTAATTATAGTTTGCCTAATGGAATTATTTGTTTCCTTGAAGTGCAGTGTTCTTTAATCAAAATCTCAGTTTGGTGTTTGTTTTATATGCAAATGAGTTTTCCTCTTGTCAACATCTTCAGATGAATTCACTTATCATTGGTTATCTTTGGTCTCTACTTTTGGTATAATTAAACATGTAACTATTAATATATGAGTAAAATTGGTAAATTTTATAATTATTCCTGAGCAACCAGTGGACCAAAAACCTTATTGATACAAATAACACACAAGTTGCCATCATTTTGCAGGTTTGAGTGTAGTGGTCATGTTTACAGTGAGATAAGTGTATTTGCCTTACATGACACTTACGGAATTTCTGGGTCAACATATTGACATTGTTTTCACAGACCAACTGGTATACGATGTGCCATCAATTAGAGTGACTTATACATGCACACATGCCTGCAAAAAACAAACAAATAAACAAACCTATATTACATCTACAGTAGCCTAGAGTACATACATTTCCTCCCTCTGATTGAAAGGCATACCAGGTTTGCCTAGAATGTTTTTTTGGCTTTGGATGTCTCCCAGTCTCTACAGTCACTGTGATTTAAAAAACAAAAAGAAAAAAAACAATTGCATTGTATTTTCTCACCAATCAATGTGAATTTATTTGCTAATCAAAGAATAGGAACCAGCAGTGAGTTCCCCACCAGCGTTACGTTGACTGACAAACTGGTACAGTAATAAGTGATTTCGGTTTTATTCCGTTTCAGTTTCGTTTTCACTAACTCGCCGATCAAGAGCCTGCAAGTGTAATAACCTCGAAATGTACAATAGAGGTGGCCAAGAGCCTTCAATCACCCCATGCTGAGCCATTTAACTATCGAGGTGACTATGAAGCCAGTTAACGTTGACTTGTGTACCATCAGTCAATATCAGCAAAAAGTATACGTTTTGAGAATGCTTTCCAACGCTTACTAAGAACATATTTTTTTTCGTTATAGACTTGAGTGAGTGCAGACAAGATAAAAGGCAAATAGTCTTATACTGGGTTTCTCTCTGCTTGGGCACTTTCAGTACCTCAAACATTTCCTCTTTGCCGAGGATCTTTCAGGTCTTGCCAGAGAGGAGCATGTTAGTGGCTGACCTTTCACACCCACCTGCTTATGATCCCATAAAGCCCCTGGGAGCTGGTTTTGATCTTTAGGTCAGATCCCATTTGAGAGCAGAAACAGAGAATAAAACCCAAGGCATCTTGGGAAAAACATAAAGGAAAAAAAATCATATGAATAGAGACAGAGACATACACACACACACACACACACACACACACAAACTCTCTAAGACAGGATTCAGTCACTGCCACTTGATTTGATGAGTCTTCTCCATGTCACCTGTGAGTTGTGGGGAAAAAAAACCTTCCTCAAAGCAGACACACACTCTCAGACTTTCTGTCAGTTAAAAGACGTGTGCGGATCATGCAATGCTATATTTTTTCAGCTTTATTCTTTCCGACAGATGCATTTTATTTATTTATTTATTTTCCCCCTGAGCAGTAATCCCATAAGAGGGTCACCTTGTTCGCAAGGCCATGACCTTTGACCTCTGCATAGGCACAGTATTGCTTCCAGTCATGCTTCTATTCTCTAAGTTGTGCTTACGGGGGAGGTCACAATGGCAGAACTCCATGCAAGGGCTAAGCGTGATGTTCTGGTTTCTGTTTCATCCGTGTGGGCGGATGTCTTACCTACGTGCCTTGTGAATTGTTGCACAGGGAATGTTTTTTCTCCCTTTGAAAAGAGGCCCATTTATAAATTCATACATCCTCAGTCAGCTGTGCCTGAGAAAAGCTCACTGTTGTGTTGTTGGTAAGCCATCAAGGACATGTGGTGTTTTTATTAAACGGGTGATGCGTGTTTTACTTGCACCCATGAGGAAGAAGTTCACAGCGTTTGGGGATAAAGTCGCGCGGATTATATTTTTTTATTATATTTTTTATTTTCTGTGATCCCACGCTAGCTTTCAATTGAGCTATTGGATGTCGCTGAACACTTGTGCCATAGGTCACCATGACTTTGCTGTATTTTAACCACTTGAAGCAAACACAGGAGCTTTGGAATTAAATTGAGACTCAGAGGCCAGAGAAAAGAAGAGAGAGAGTGTGTGTGTGTGTGAGAGAGAGAGGGAGAGAGGGAGAGAGAGAGAGAGAGAGGAATGAAAACTCAGCACCAAGTCACACGAAACGAGGACTTGCCATGCACACAATGATAGCCTGTGCGGTCTGAACAATTTTCCATTTTCAGAAGCCCCCTCACAGGCTATTGAGCAGAATTCAAGCTTTAGAAAAATAATTGTGTTGGTTGTGTGATCTTGAGGGATTTTGTGGGGCCTATGTACACAGCACCTAAGAGTTTATTTACTCTCCTGTGATTTGTTTTCATTTGGAATCCAATTACTTTATCAGCAGTTCTATCAGCAGAGATTTCAACCCCTCCAATTCCCATTCATTACATTTCTTAATATCTTTTGGAAATACCTGCATGGAAAATGTTCAAAAATAAATGTAAGATATGTAAAGACACAAATTATTGTATTGATTTGTTTCGGGGGGATACAATGTCTCATTTTTAGTGTTTTTTTTTTATAGTAACACCCTGAAACCTTTGTAACAGAACCTATAATCTCAAAAAATTGTCACTACCATGTCTGATTCTGATGATGGATCGTGGATGATGTTACAGTGTCAGGTTACCATTATGATACTGCATAATGGTCTTGACAGCTCATTGGGTGACATTTATGACAGCATAATTACTCAGTGACGTAGGGTTTCTATAGCTTTTCATACGAAGGGAACAGGCTTTACAGCAGCAGCAGTGTAACTGTAACATGACACACTGCTACATCACTCAACATTATGCACTAATGAGTGTATGTCAGCTAAGGCTTTCTTATGTGACATTTTTATGACATGATTTCATCAATCTTGTGCTGAGAAGCTCATGCTGTATGTAATGTTCATAGTGTTTCTTCTGGATGATGTTTTTTCTCCTAGATGCTTTCAATGTAGAGCTAGACACCTAGACACCATTCAGATGACTATTGAGACACATGTAGAGCGCAAACAGGGCATTGCATTGGGCCTCCTTGACATTGAACCATGACTTTGCACATTACATAGTAGTACTGTCCCAGTTTGTTCCAAGTGCATCTTCTGCAGTCATGCATGTGATATACTCATTGTTGTACTTCATTAAAGGTCATCAGAGAGGTTTTTTTTTTTCTTAGTCAATGGTTACTTTCCTTCTCACGAACGGCGATCTAATGACCTACTCTTGTACTAAAAAGTGAAGAATGGCTGGACTACTGTATGTAATATGATTGTACAGGTAGAAAGGCCCACACGCAGAGCCAAAGATGAACACGGGTGATTGTTTGCTAATTGGACCACGTCGCATTTTATGTCCTCTGCATTTATTGTGCTGTAAGTCTATTGGCACGAGCACAATGAACAGCGACAAAAGCCATCATGAGCAACGCTGTAATTCTCCTTTAAGAGGACCAGCGCTCTCTCGTTCTCTCGCCCCCCTATCCTCTTCGCTAATCCCAACCACCAGAGGATTCACAGCCTTCAGAACCCATCTGCCCAAAAAAATGGAAAAAAAAGGAAAAAAAGTGACACAGATATTTTATCACCGCTCGCAGATTAGAGGAATGAGGTGCTGTTTGAGGAAGCCATAAGGACCTCTGTTCAGATTATGGATTCATTCTCACAATGTTCTCGCGCCATATTGTGCTGGAAAAAAAAAAATCCTCTCTGGGCCAGATTAGGCAGTTCCATATTAGGAATAGAGTCAATTGGTGCCAGTCAGCATAGCCTTATGAATTTGCGACTGGCTTGTGAAAAAGAAAAGACGGTTCACTGAGAGGCAGTGGTGGCGTGACATGGCAGCGGATAGGCCACTTTGGCGTCCAGAAGGCCTGACTCCTGCAGTCAGGATCCGTTGTGGTCGGTCGCGCGTGTGAAGTGCCCTTTTACCACCCTGGCAGTGGCAGGTAACAGATGTGCGTGACAGGTCCCCCTGCCCCCCCCC
>JASCIP010000040.1:6235346-6246949 GCA_034783695.1 Sardinella gibbosa | reverse complement strand
CAGGAATAATCAAGAGGGAGTAAACCTCTCTCAAAGAAGTCTTTTTCCTTGACTGCCTTAAACTCAGCAGTGTTCTAGCTCTTTTCATAATACACAAGATGGTAGAAGATAACACCACAATCCTGTTAATTGCTCTAACAAGTCTGAAAATGTGTAATTCCTAAGGCCTCCACTCAATGTCACTGAAATGAAAGTTGCCCACTCTGCTTTCAATGTTCTGTTACTCCAATTTAATTACTTTGAACCCATACAACCTCGTTACAGTGATTCTGATTCGGTTCTATTTTTGTTGACGCCTCCCAAATCAAAATTTGAGTAATGCTGGGTAAATGACAGAAAAAGTCTCTAATGACGACACAAAAATATTTGAAAAATTTGGAATGGGCCATCCCAATTCGGGGATACTACCAAATGAACCCACTTTAAATAAAAATTTCTCTGCAATCTAGTATTTCACAGCTGGCTTCACTGGTTCTGTGGAACTGTTCTGTTCACAGAATATAAAAATAGTAAAAGAATATGTTCTCTCTGTGAGGCTTATTGTGAGGCGGTGTATTAACATTAGGCAATTTCAAAGGAGATTGCACAGGATGTGCTTTGAACTATGCCGTGGAAGTGGCGAGATCTACTCATACTTGTCTGTAATTCACTCATTTAAGCAAGGGTGAGCATGATGAATACTCTGTCCTGGTGGGTGAATGTCTCTTTGAAGAACCTAGATAGGCCTTGGGCTCCCTCACTGCAGACAGCTTTCATGATTATTGGCTTCCCTGTGTGTAATAGAAAGGGTGATGTGTGTATTTGAGTGTGCATATCTGTGTTTGTGTGTATTTGAGAGAAGAGCTTCAGGTGGAGGGAGGGCCGGATGCTGGTCCGTGAAAGGTCAGTTTGGGACAGTGACTGAGACACAGTCTGGACGAGAGACCCATCAAGCACTGGATGTGTTTGAGAATGTGACAGCATGGAGCACAGTCAAACTCGAGAGTTGTGCGTTGGATTTTCCTCCCCATGTCATATTCTGTTTATGACAAACCTTGCCACGGCAGGAGCTGCAGTCCTCAGCAACATGGAGCACTAGACTCAAAGGAAGAGCAACATGGCAGACGTGTTCAGAGAATGATTTACGTATGATCCCAGAGCATGGTACTGTATAGGGGCTGTATGAATGAATTAGTATGAAAGGCTACACTAGACTGTTGCCTCCAGCATACAATAAATCAATTCTATAGCGGTTGCATAAACCATTCTAAATACTGTATATGTCCTAAATATTAGGAAATAATCAAAGGCCATAAAATATCATCTCCTTGTTGTTGGGTTGTACAGATGGTGCTTTTTAGTGTCTTTATTCTAAGTTCTTTTTTAACGTATACCTTTTGTGTTTGTATTGTATAGCCTATGTACAGTATTACCGAGGAATGCTGAGTAGGCCCTTGTGTCAGGTGTATGATCGTGGGAATTCTCCTATTGAGCACCTCATGCCCAACGTTTACAGTGCTCATTCAGCCGTCAACACAACCCACTATAATCAATATCCAATCTCGGGCATGAAAAGAGCATAACACTCCACCACAGACTTGTCAAGGAGCAGTGTGAGATCTTGAGATGTATTTTGCGGACATTAGAGGACTGATATTTGGACACTGTGTGGTATCCAGAACAGTGTGCTAGGTAAACAATGGGCATTGATGTGCCATCACAGTACACCCATATAATGGGCGAAGGAAGGATGTTGTGTTCCACATGAAAAGCCCTGCTGTCTTATCATACCCATGTTGGTAGTCACAAACAGTTAGAGGCTATAGGATACAGCATCAGTGGGAGTTTCCTTCTGGTGCTGTTAAACTATTGGCCCGCCCATTGACAGTGACTGAACAGCATGTTTACCTGGAGGTGCTGTTTTAGTTTGTGGTACTTCCTTGTTCAATAATTAACCCGAAACGCGTGCCCAAATTGCCCGCTAGCGTCAGCGCATCATGTACTAACCTCCCGGCTTCATTAGTCACAGTCAGCGAGCAAGGGAAGGATACGGAGGGTGTTTACCGTCGCAGACAGTAAGCGCTTCAGTGGAGAGTGTAATGCAGCCAGGGCACTGCATGCTGTGCACATACAGAAGCCCCTGTATACTCAGTAAAAGCAATAGGTGCTAAGTCACAGTGTGGAAAAGAGCACATACTGTGGGTTGCTTCTCAGATCAACAGCAAAGGAAGACAACCTCTTTGTCTTTAAGCGCTACAGGACTTGTCATTTGTACAAAAAGTAATGAATAGTAATGTAGTATGAAGCAATTTTGTGGCGCTACCTACATGCCAATTTGTTTTGTTTCAGATTATATGAAATTTGCATACTAAAATTGGCACATCAGTATTGTTTGCCTCTGTTCCTTTAGGGAAAAAAAATAGTGTGGGAGGAGGATGTCTTGAGGATGCAAAGGGATCTGTTTCAAACCCTGATTAAAAACATCTGTCTTTCTGAAGCCAAACTAAATTGGGAATAATCTGCTGTGCAGGTCAGCTACCACTGAGGGTTTGGAATGTAAACAGAGGCTATGAGCGTACCTCATGTGGCAGTTTGTTTACACACTCCATCACCTAGGTAATGAAGCCACTGCTCTCTTGCTTTACCCTATTTCTGCAAACCAAGTGCGCATGAACCAAGCCACAGGAAAAAGAAAGAGGGGTTTTACGGTTTCCCTATAGTCACCATCCCATACTGTAGAAAAAGATTTCTAGAACATGAAAGCATAATATAAACATTTCCTCCATTGATGTTAATACTGCTTAAACATGTCCTGTCTGTATTTAGTCATCAGAAGAAACTGAAGTCAAAGACATCAACGTTAACCCTGTTCTCAGAGAACGATGATCCGTACGCAATCGGGCTGTAAAACATGAGTCATCTTTTATCATCAGAAGCCCCGGTCGCCTGTTGCCTCATGTGTGCTGACAAGTCAAGCAGATGGAGTCTTTCTTTTGAACATAATTGGGCCTTCAAGCATTGTAGCGGTAGCGCATCACCTCGCCCTCATTACAACCAAGTTCACCTCAGGTTAGGAGTTCAACTCACAAGGGGTTTGGCACGGATAACACTGCTAAAGACACAACAGAGATAACATCGCTAAAAAGCTCTACATAATGGGAGATGAATTCTCTCCATGAGAAAAGGAGAAGTAACATCCCTAATATCAGTCATTTGTGTGTGCCTTCTCGCCTTTTATAGTGACATTCCAGAGGTTTCTCTGTGCCCACCGGACACCCAAGAGTCAGAGTCCCAGGTGGTGCTGATTCCAGGAGACGAAAACCAGCCTGGGGATGCCCTCAGTCTACCCAAGGCCTCTCCATCCAGCAGGCTCTATCACCAGGTTTGCCCAGGCTGTTCAAAGCCCTCACCCCAGCTACGAAGATGCCCCAGCAACTCCACCCATCACCAACACCACCAGCCACATCAGCACCCAGGCAAGACCAATGCAAGTCAGGACTCGCACCCGGTCACTACTGCCTCGCTTCCAGACTGTTCTACAGGAGGAAGCACAGTGAAGACTGTGCACAGCTGTAGCCCCTCACACACAGCAGCCACCGTGCACTGCCATTGGCTGCAAGGGTCACATGATGGCAGCAACCTCAAGCCAGTTCAGCATCATGTTGTATCTGTAAGGTGAGATGTCGACCTGGCATTTCTTTTCAGTATACAGTATTCAGTACGACCAAATTAGTCATATATTTGATTCTATTTCAGGAATAATGGGCCCTTTAAGATCCCAAGAAGGTCAGTATTTCAATTTCAATGTAATGTAATTTAGAAAGGGCGACACAGTACATGTGACTTTCACCATACAGTATTTCTTATAAAATATATATTTTTAACAGATTTATGCTCTGATTATTTCATTACATAGTATCTGCCCAGTGTACGTGGGATGTGAGAGAATTTTATGAAATAATATCACAATACATAGATAATTATGATTACTGCCATTGTGCCCTTGCATTGAAAAGTCATAAAAGCCTTGTGTACAAAATCCACACTTCCTGTGCATGTATTTTTGTCCATGGGAGACAGTTATACCCAGGTGATTGTGGAATACCCTATGACAGTTCTTGTCATGTGCTTGGTGGTTCTGCTGAGCTGTTCACTGGCTGGCCTACTGATTGGACCCCTTCCAGACTTCTCTGACCCGCTGGTGGTGAGCGCCTCTGACATGGCGATTATGCTGTGCCAGAGTCTTGTCAAACTAATGACCATCTCTCTCTCCCTCTCTCTATCGCTCGCTCTTTCTTTCACTGCATCTCTCTCTTGCTCTCCATCTCTTTCTCTCTCAGCCTTATCCATCCACTTTCTCATGTTCTGCCTTTCCAAAACAATTAGCAGGTGCAGAGGCTGGTTTAATGGCTTTGCGATGCCAACTTATAAATAAAACTGCCTAATTATGCGCCAACAGTCTTTGCTGCCACTGTTTGGGGAAACATTTCTGTTTGCCATTACTGTTCTCTAATGTGTACGCTAACATATTAATACTCATACACCTAAATTTACATATTATGTGGAAGATGCTTTTATCCAAGACCAGTTTTTATAACAAATGGAAGGCATCCACTCATTTCATGAAAACATTATCACTTATGCCTAAATTAGGTGCCCTGCCTAGACATAAATGCATGTAAATATGCTCCAAACTGTCCAGCTTTGCTTTGGCTGAAAGAGTAATTAGTCAGTGCACCTTTCAACTAAATTAGCATAAGCCCCCTCTGAGGCACAATGAACCTTGTGAGGATGCTGGGAACAGTCTATTTGTATTCAGCTCTGCAGATGCTTCTCAGGAAAAAAAATAATTCAATGCATTGTTAGCTTGCCTCAAAGGACGCTGCTGGTTGGATGTTGTTGTCTGTCTTTTTTTCCCCTCCCTCCCTTGCTTTTTATGCCTCAGCCCGCACCTTTGATCGTTTAATGCAGGGTTTTGAGCCTCGTGGAACAGACATCGGAATAAGGCTCTCCGCCTGGACCGAACTGCAGCAGAACACTGGCCCTGGAAAATTACTGTCTGTCATGCCGCGCAAACTCGCAGACAAGACAGCTGGGAGGTACTGCACAAAAATGGCCATGTGCATGACAAGGCCATGTGTTACATGGCAAGCCAGGGCCGAGGCAAACTGTAGAGCTCTCAGGCTAGCTTATGTAATTACACACCAGAAGCAGGCATAGGGCTGGCGCATCTCACAAGCAAAACCAACAGATGGGAAAAACTGGTAGAAAGCCTGCTGTACTGTCTTTTCTCAATGAGTTTCCCAAATAATACTGACTTAATGTTCAACCCAAGTCATGTTGTTATTAAGATGCTATCAGGGGGAGCCAGTGTCTGGATTGTACAGCAGAAAAAAGAACAAACTGCACAAATTCAAGCAGATTCTAGAACATGAAGAGTAAATGTTGCTTTTATCATTCTTTTGCAGTCATGGGAAAAGCCATGGATCAGATTCTGAAGGATTTCAAGTGCATTCCAAATCACGTCCGAGAAGAATGCTGGAGAGAGATAATGCTCAGCACAAATTCTTCTGTGAATCACCTGGTATGCAGCCTACCTGTTTGTCCTTATTAGGAACAATGTCATAATGGGAGGAATAACTCATGTTGTGCTCTTTCATCTCTGTACAGGAGAGCAATATGCTAAATTGGTCTTCCGTTCGGGAGACTCTGCAAGTCTTTGGAGCCTAAAGGCAATCTACTCCATGTGCGAGATGGAACAGATCTTGGTTAGTAGTCTGTTTATTTGTTGTCAGACCCACTATTGACAAGTGAAAGGGTACAGCCAAAGGCTCCATGAATTGGTGGCATGCATATCTGTGGTTTACTGTTGGTCCTGGAGTGTGTGTGGGGATCAACTTGATTTGGGAGAAGTGGTCCCTCCACATCCATCAGTTTTAATGGCTGGGCTGTCTGTATGCCACTTAAGAAAGCAGACATTTACTTAAGGAGACTCAGTGCTCTGAAAGTACACAAATCTATTGAGGTTCATGAAATTAAAATTCGCTGCAGGGGAAGATGAGCCCTAATGCTTTTATCTTGTTTCAGATACGCTCACAGCCCCACTTCCAAGACATCTGCAAAAGCCTCAGGATTGACGCTGATGGCTCCACTTCGAGGGGAGAATGCTGTCCCAGCTGGTCCCTTGGGAACTACCTGGTTCTCCTCACCAATGCCTCCTCCTGTCTCACTCTGACTGCCCAACAGGTCTCAGACAGTCTGAGTCTGCTTCGACATTGTGCCCCCTACTACCACAATGGACATCTGGTTGCATCGTGTGCAGAGAGAGACAAACATGGCCGCTGTGCATCTGTACCAAGCAAGTGTAAACACTCAAATGCTGTCTTCCAGATACTACATTTCCTGGTGGACAAAGACTTTCTTGGGCCACAGACTGTTGAATACCAGGTGCCTTCCCTGAAGTACAGTCTTATGTTTTTGCCCCTGGAGAAAGGGGATTCGTTGATTGCCGTGTATCTGAGTCATTTGGAGGGAAACGACTTAACATATAATAACACCACAATAACAGGGATGGATTTGGGCATCAAACAAACACTTTTTAAGTATTACCTGATTCGGGACGCAGTCTATCCAGTACTGGCTGTGCTCGTGCTATTTTTCACAATGGCTCTATACACCAGATCCCTGTTCCTGTCTGCGCTGTCACTGTTGGCGATCACAACCTCCCTTCTGACCTCTTATTTCTTTTACAAAGTTGCTTTCAGAATAGCCTTCTTCCCTTTTCTTAACCTTAGCGCAATCTTGATTGTATTTGGCAGCTGTGCCAATTACGCCTACACCTTTTTTGACTTCTGGCTCCAGCAATTCTCCCATAATCCTCCAGCCTCAGTGGAAAAGAGGATGAATCGTGTCCTCCAGGAAATGGGCTACCTGATTTTGACATCAGGTCTGACCTCCAGTGCCACATTCTTCTCTGGCTACATTAGTAGCATCACAGCCATCAGGTGCTTTGCTGTGTTCCTGGGCACAGCGTCACTAATCAACACACTATTTGCCCTGGTTTGGCTTCCCTGTGCACTAGTGTTGCATGAGCGCTACACCATCACTGCTGCCACTGCTGCTTCAGGGCCAGGGTGGAAGCCGTGCTGCACAAAACGCCCTGGTGGATTTTGGGACACCAGCTCAAGAAAACGCTGCCTTTTCACTATGGGGCAGAAGTTGAGAAGTTTAAAGCGTGGACTGACAGACACATCAAATTTACTCTTCCTGAAGATACTCCCCCTCGGAGTAGTCAAGTTCCGCTATATTTGGATCTGCTCGTTCGCAGTGTTGGCGGCAGGGGGCACCTATATATCATGTGCAGCCCCTGGTATGAAACTACCCACCTCTGACAACCATGGGGTTCAGCTGTTTCGCTCCAGCCATCCTTTTGAACGATATGACACAGAATACCAACACCAGTTCATGTTTGAACGCAAATGGAGAGGAGAAGATAAACCTTTAACAATAACTCTTGTCTGGGGCGTCATCCCAACTGATACAGAGAATCACTTTGACCCAAAGCAAAGCAGCAAATTGATCATGGACACAGAGTTCAACATGACCCATCCAGATGCCCAGGTCTGGCTCAGGGATCTTTGTGGAAGAGTACAAAACCAGAGCTTCTACTTGGAAGCTTCCAATGAACATGGGGAGACAGAGGACAATGTTTGTTTTGTAGAGCAGCTTATTCACTGGGTGTCCATCCGGCGCTGCTCTGAGAATGAGGATGCCTTTCATTTTTGCTGCAATGACATTCCATTCCCTTACCCGCCCAGTGTTTTTGAACAATGCCTTGGGATGATGCTGGCAGAACAGCATTCACAGGGTCATCTCCCCAAGGATGGTGGCTTGCGCTTTGACTCAGATGGTCAGATCACTGCACTCATTATTGTTTTAAAAACCTCATACCTGTACAGCTTCAATTTCACCCAAACAACACATTTCTACCAAGAAATACGGTCCTGGTTTGAAGAGGAAATGTCAGGGGCCCCACTAGGTTTACACAAAGGCTGGTTTGTGAGTCAGCTAACATTATACGACCTACAAGAATGTCTAAGCTCAGAGACTTTAGAGGTGGCTGGGTTCTCAATAGCCCTCACCTTTGCCATGTTACTTTTGACAACATGGAACATCCCCCTCAGTGTGTATGGGACTGCAGCTGTGGGTGGCAGCGTTTTTGTCACTGTAGGCCTACTGGTATTGCTGGAATGGCAGCTGACAGGCATGGAGGCCTTATTCCTCTCTGCTGCTGCTGGACTATCAGTGGACTTTGTGGCCAATTATTGCGTGTCATACAGCTTAGCTCCACACGTAGAGAGACTTGGGAGAGTAGCCCACTCCCTGAAGAGGATGGGTTGTCCAGTGGCAACAGGAGCCGGAGCCTTTTTTTGTGCAGGCGTGGTCATGCTGCCAGCCACTGCCCTCCTCTTCCGGAGAGTCGGGATATACCTACTGCTGGTGAAATGTGTAGCATGTGGCTTTGCAACTTTCTTTTTTCAGTCTTTGTGCTGTTTTTTTGGCCCACAGAAGAACTGCGGGCGGCTGTCTTTGCCATGCACAGCTGAGAAGATGACTGACACCACAACTGACACCACCTCAACCAACACTGCAGCCAATGGGGCGTTCGGGTGTAATACAGGACCAAGAGTTCGGAAGAATTTCAACCAGGAGGGGCCTGAGGGAGTTGGTTACTTGTGCCCAAACCAGCAAAACCATAGACAGAGAGCGACCGGAAGTGTCAGGGGGCCAGAGCAATATGAGCTTCAACCCCTAGCCTGCCAGCTGAGTGACAGCTTTGAGAACAGCACCTGCACCAGCAAGCTGTCCAACAGACCCTCTGTCCTCTCCGACGACATCCAGTTCTGTGGCTTGAGTCCGCGTAGGGAGTACGACAGGGTGAGCATGGAGGGCGACAGCGAGGACCTAAAGGGTTGCAATGCACCTCCAGCTCTTCAGACTTCTTCCCCTTACAAGAACACCCTACGTCCCACAGGTGACCTGGCCAAGGAAAAACTGTGGTGCAAAAAATGTCGAGGTGAAGGTGGAGGAATCAAGATATGGAATGCGTCCATATCATCATCACCTTCTTCCAGCATGGATGACATTGCTGTCTGCCAGACCGCTGACAGCAGGAGACCTCAGAGGTTGCTCTCGATCGATGACGATACCTGCAGCATTCAAGAAAAGGACCAACACAAGCGCTTACTTTCTTCTCAGTCTCACAGCTCACTTGAAGGTATGGAGGATTCCAATGAGACTTGTCTGAGTGACATCGAGCCAGGAGTCTCACTCCCACAAGTTAGCTCAGAGTCGCAACAGGACACAGAGTTGCAACCAGGTCACCTGAATGGCAAGAGGGACACCTTAAGACTTTCTCTTAAGGAAAATGTTTATGATACACCTTCCCATGGTGGGGGCAGGGGACGGTCCAGCCAGAGCGAACTGCCAGTTATTTTGCCAAACAGTCAGCCTGATATGCCAGACGTATGGATTAAGAGAGGAGATGACAAAAGCTGATATAGACCAATCCAGCTTGTTGACAAATCAACTTTCAGCATGATCACAACTATGTCTGTTGTAAGATATTTGCAGCAGAAATTTCATTGCAAACTTGGATATTTTGGTGACTTCTTGACATAAATCTGTAGAGAAGACTGTCAAAACCCAAATTTGATAGGAATGCACACTCCTCTAAATAAGCACTGTAAAAAATCACTTAAAAATGAATGGTGTCTGATATAGTCTGCTGTATACTATGACGATCAAGCCAGCCCCAGGTAACTGACAAAAACAACTATCTTGAGATTGAATTAGCATGAACCAGAAAATCTCAAGCAGTAGAAAACCATAATGTGAAGGCCCTATCACTACTAAATGGAATTATTCAAGGACTACCAAGTTATTGATATGCTTTCACCTCAAAACTGAGCATGTTGTCCAAGCCTTGTACTGCATTTTCACAGACACCTACACCTTTGTAAAGATATCACAGGTTGTTTTAATCTCACAGGAATGATATCTTTGTGAATGCGAATTTGGACACAAAGCTTTTGGTAGTTCAAAGGATCACACAGGCCTTTTCACTCACACAAGGTTTTGTAAGGTTCATGCAAAAAGAATTTAAAGAATATGAGTGAAAGATGTTGTAACAGTTCATGTCTTATGGATATATGAGAAGTTTATTTAAAATGTGAATATCTATGTTAAATTGTAATAGCATATTTTTGTCATGGATGGTTAAAGTAACAGAGGGTATTATTACAGTATTGTTTCACAAATACATAAGAGACATTTGATTTCAACTATCATGTGAGATGACAGGTAATTCTGACAACTTTTGAGCCATAGAAGAGGCAAAGGACAGGAAATGTGTGTATGTTGTATTAATATGGGGTTAAGTGTTCAACCAGCCAGTTTAAGCATGTGCCAAATTATTCAAATGTGTTGATAGTGATCATGTAACCCTGTCAGTAAGTCCTGGCATACTTATGTGTGTTTGATTAATGCAAGTGTTGAGGTCAATTGTATCAATCAGATTCTTTGACAAAAAAACATGAAAATGTCTGTATAAGTGTGCTTTGCTATGTTGTTGGCTTGTTGAAACTCTTTTACTATGGAAAGATTTATTGTTTAGCGGGTGTTTAATGTTCGGAAGGCTTGAGTCCATGTTAAATTCTTTCATACGATTCATTATCTCACTGTACACAAAATGTTCACACTATGCAAACTGAATTTCCGTTTTACAGTCATCAGCTAATGTCTACAAAGGATATTTACAGCATTATGATTCACTAGTGTAAAACCTTACAACATATACCTGAGCCAACTATGACTTCTGTAGGATTAACACAAATATTAGCATATATCAATGGTAACACTATTTACCTTTCCAAGTGCCAAGTTTATATTTTTGTTTGTCAAGTGTGACAACCAAAGGTGTTCTTTGTTTAATTCTGTAAATTTGTCTTATTATTGATAATGCTGAAAAAAGAAGGTCTTGAATTTATGAAAAGATTTCACCTGCCTTATAAATATAAATATATGTTGCAGGAGAACCAGTCTGTGGGAGAAAATGGTATTTTCAAACTTGTGAAGTTGTACAGGCTACAACTGTGGAAGATACTTGATTAAAACACTTCTTTAAATAACAATATATACCTCTTTTTGAAATGATGTTCTAGATGATCACTTGTTTCCCCTCTATAAACAGATCTACACATGAGGAAAAATCCCTGCATCATTAGTTATCATAAATCATTAAGAAGGATGTGACAGGAAAGTGATGGACAGTTCCTTTTATTATAAATGTAATCTGGTTCATTAAAGAACTCCCAGCGATTTAATACATATACCTCTTTTAGGTATAACTGCTATTCGACATCACTAAACTCTGTGACAATTCTTACAGCATCAACAGAATTGTAAAATTTTTGAACTTCATCTCATTATAGACTTTAGCACCATCTAAACTCATTCTGGTTTTTTTTCCAAATGAATGCATGCCTCTCCATGCTTTATATTCAAAATGACTGCTCAAGGGCAATATGTTTATTCATAAAAAATGAAGCGTCACCATTAATCCT
>JASCIP010000040.1:6179885-6190044 GCA_034783695.1 Sardinella gibbosa | reverse complement strand
ATCCGCTCTCCGGTAGAGTTCCTGGAGAACTTCACCCAAAGTGTCAGTCATACCACAGTGACATCCTACGTGCAGTAATTACGCCCCTTTGGTGCTGCACCGAGCAGAAGGCACACTCACCGCTCTAAAAATAATCCATTCACTCAGCAGCACTTTGGGATCCGGCTTCTGGACTTGATGAGGTCACATCTATGTCACTAACTCAAACTGACATATTTTTTTTTCTTTTCTTTTTTTTTGGTGAACTTCATTGAACTATTCCTATCAAGGAAAAAAATGCTTCTCTGGAAGACCTGGAGTTTAACATGAAAAGAGAGCGGGAGTGATTGATATATTGCTCCTGTGGATGAAGAAACATTTTGCAGAACAGAGATGTCATGTGACATCTTTTGCAAGCTCTACAAAAGCCCTACAAATATCCATGGATGGAGACGAAGGGCAAGCAAATGCAAGTGTCTGTGATGTGTTGTCACATCATGTGCTGTCATTATTCAAGAGCTCTATTTAGAGATTTTCCCCCCCGTGCAGGGTAATGGATCTCAACTGCATTGCTATAGGCAATATTAGTCTTCAACTGCATAAAATATAACCTGTCACAGTATGGTAAATCGGTTTACATGCTGTAAAAAGATATTAAAAAAACATTTACGGAAATATCATGGGAGGAAGAGTGTTTTTCAGAGTTCCTAAAAGGCCGATAATTAAACTGAAAAGCTTTCAAAAACATAAAAAAAACATAATTCCCTGTTTGACTATTGATTAGCTGAAGGACAACTTCACAAATAACCCTCTGAAAGGCATCTCAGGTTAATATGGCACCAGAGGAAATTTACACCTGACTGCGCTGTCCTATCGACAAACTCCCAACCTCTCCTTCCCCCTCAATTAATGGACACATTTGTCCTTTGAAACTGCAACATTGGTTGCTTTTTTTTTTTTTGCGAATAACCTTTAGAATGCAGGGTGATTCCCAACCAAATCCACCCAGCCCCTTTTTTGAAGAGGAAGCAGTGCTGCATTTGCAAGCACAGCCTATACACTGACGTGCCCATGCAATTAAATTTCCTGTCGAATATCCAGGCCATTGTGAATCAGACTGAAAGCATGATATGACTCAGATGCTTCTAAACAAGCATTGGCTATTCAAGTACGGCTTTTCAGAAACTGTGTTTGAGGGCCTTGCACATCAGTGATGGACACAAAATTGCAGAGGACAGAAGGACAGCACTTAGTTGTAATGCCGAAGCAAGGTAAGCCAATTACATCTGCTAAGGGTCAGTCAACAAATTGTATTTTAAAAAAGCAAAATGGCTCACTAAGGTCCACATGGAGTGCAGTGTGATGAAGAGACATGAAATACAATCAGTCTGACATTTTACTGTGGCCCTTAACTTTAGTTCACCATTATTTCCTCTGCTGCAGTGCTAAGGACAGCTAACTCATTGAACCGAGAATAATGATACACAAGATGGAAGAACTAGATTTACTGTTAACAACCCTGTACAGAAAATACCAGAAAGCACTGTGTAGGAGGTCAGGTCGTGTAGGCTTCAGGGTACTGGACTTAGGGTACTTGATCCAAGGTACTGGATTGACCTAAAGGACTTGTGAACTTATGAGGAACATCGAGTTTCAAAATGCGCATGCCACTTAGACGTGAGTAAAATTAAACAGGAAAATATAGCAACCCGGGCGAGAATTGTGGAAAGAAGTAGGGAATTAGGGGGTGGCAGAGAATCATCATTGGTGGGAAGTCTTCAATTATCGGTGAGAGAAACATTTGACAGCAGCCTACACACAAGAGCTCTACTTCGCGCTGTGAAATGAAGAAGCCTAGACTGTCTCCAAAATCCACCCGCCTCGAGAAGTCT
This sequence comes from Sardinella gibbosa, assembly GCA_034783695.1. NCBI lineage: Eukaryota > Metazoa > Chordata > Actinopteri > Clupeiformes > Clupeidae > Sardinella > Sardinella gibbosa. Next base: position 6,188,173 of record JASCIP010000040.1, on the reverse strand, counting down.
CCACTGTAAAATGCAGGGTCGGGTGAAATAGGTATTAGACTGAGTGAGGTGAGTTTGATTACACAACCTCACATTTGTGGAAGAATGGTTTAGATAACTTAAGTTGGGAACAGACATTCCGACAATCAGATGTCGGACCTAATATAATCCTCAAGCTGACGGTGGAAAAGAAGTGTCATTTCCATACTAGCGATGTCCTTCTTGGTTTTGAACTCGGCAGGTGTTGGAAATTAGATAATGCCAGACGCATCATAGTGAATAAGAGGAATCGCAATTTGGCTGTCTATGTACTTTACGCAAAATATGAATTAGAAACGGAAGCTCATAGATACGATGAGCAAAGCCTCTAGCACTGGGGGTGTTGGGTGCAGCTTGTACAGGGCGTATCACAGATTTCGAATGTGCACTAAGCACACCTCGCCTTGGTTTGCCAATATGCTAATTGGTTTAGAACCATGCTAATAAAACACAAACTATCTAATTTAACGACTAATTACCATCCCGATGCAGCGTTGTATTAAAAGCAATCCAAATCATTGTGGAATAAAAGTAAATGTTTGAAATACTGCATCATAAAACTGATGGGGGAGAGGTCGACAAAACCCATTAATATAACAATCCACGACACACCACTGAGCCAAATGAGCCCAAAATTCATGATCCCACAGCGGGCAACGACATGATAGCTGTTAACAGGATCAAATGTTTCTGCCTCGATACAGAGTAACACCGATGCATAGCCATACAGGGAAACTATGGTTTGTCTTGAGTACAAATAATCTATTTGTTTATGTTATCACTACATTACACGTAAAAAACACTCAGCCACCACACACTGTCGAGATAAACACGAGATAAACCAGAAATGGATCCGTTTCATTTACCTGAGAACCCATGGGGAGCATCGGTTCGGGATTAAAACAATTCTGTCCTTCTTGAAAATATGGGCTACTCCTCCCTTATGGGAAAATATTGGTCTATCGATGGTTAATAGCGAAATAAATCGCTAACATCCACAGCTGACAAGACACGTTTAAATCGGTGACCTACTTCCCAAGTAGCATGCTCAAGACAATATTCATGCGCTGCATTCGCCAGACCTGCTGTTGCGCTGGGACATCTAGCTGGTAACACATCGTTAGATCGGTTGGAAACTGCGTGTTGGACACGGAGGTCTCATCGACCAAGGGACATTTTACTCCAACAAACTATGGCTTTAGCCTATATGTTCTCGGAAAACGCCAAATGCTCTTGGATGTCGGAATTTCCTCTGCTCGGTGCCAGTAGCCTAAAGCCCACTGCCCATGTCAACACCACTGATATTACGTAATCTTCACCACTCTGTTGGTCCTACCTTAAACTTCCACGAAAGCCACGGCAAGGTGATGTCGAAATCAATATTGATCCAAAAGTTTTGCGCAACTAAGAAAGTGCACAATCAAGATAACACATTTTCTTCCTGAGTCAGGTCCAATCGCGAATGCCCTGGCTTTAGCAAAACCACATTTCTACCAATGGCAACAAAGGACCGTGTGACGTGTCGTTGCCCCAATGAAATAAACTACCACGCTATTTCGCTTTTCTTCACTAATGACTCTGTAAAAAAATGAAATGTCATTACTCTCACTTCTTCCACTGTGAGAAGCCACCAACGACGTTCTTGGTCATGAGTGAGATGCGAGTTGAAATGAGGAGTCCAGAGGAGTGGGGGAGGGGAGGAGCGCATTTGGGGGATATTCCTCCCTCTGCTTTGGCTATCCGCCTGGTACACTCTCACCGCAATTGGAAGGGGGCAAGCTGAACATCACCCCTTAGTTCACTATAATTTCGAACAAAACACAGTCCTTAATAAAAGTCAGAAATGTTGAACAGTGGGGATAAACCACATAAGCCATTGCCATCTCAGTTGGTTTAATCTATCCATCCAGCGCATGTTTTGATGAATAAAATGCAGGATATTGCAGTAGAAGATTCGTTTTTCTCGGTCAAGTATTAAGTGGTATTGGATCATGTTAAATACGGGCCAAAACAATGGAGTAGCCTATAGAAAAGGATGCTCAGTCGTCTATTAATTAACATCACAGCCAACGGGCGTCGCTTTAAAACAGAAATTTGTTCTATGTACAGTGGTTGACCTTTAGGCTAATTCAGCACGTTGGCTAGCTCCAGCCACGGTCTTGGCGCTGACCTTTGTGCTGAAATCACGTAGCGCTGCATACTGTAGCTAAGCTACGCGCAATAGCTGATCTACCGAGAACGGTAGCAGCTGTAACAATTACTCATGCTATACAACTGTCTAGCCACCATACAACTACAAGTGTACATATTTTAGAAAACAAAAAAGTAAGCTATCGCTTTTCCGAATTGTTTTTAAGTGCTTTGGTGAGAAATATTGTAAACATTCCAATAACATTCTACTGGTCACATAGCCTACTATGAAATAACAAAAGTTGAACCATTTTGGATATTTTACACTGCTCAATGCAAAATGGCTCTCCCTTTTCACCAGAGCCTTACAAAGGCACCAACACATCAACGAATAGAAAAGATTTCACTTCAGCTAATAACTATCTACTAGCCTGGTTAACACCAGCCTAAATCTCAAGTGAGATTTAGTCTGGGGACCACCTATACATTTTCTCGTACGGGATTTCACGTTTCGTTTCTCCAAAAGTTTGCGCATCGTGATTGGTTCCCAAATTCATGCGAAAATTTCGGCCATGGTCTCCAGGCTGCCGCACAGTTCGGAATGAGCGCGTGAAGGCAGCATGGGTATTCCCAGGCTAACTATCTACAGCTATAGAGGCTACTTTCAAGACAGACTTGGAAAAATATTCAGTAAGAGCAATACAACAGGAGCAACTGCACAGCATCTGTCAGAGTTTTACAATTCATAGCAGCTGTTCCCTTTAAACACTTGATAAATACGCAAAGCAGAAATAATACATCTTTAATTTACACAGAGGATTTCATTTGATACGCTGAAGCTGTGGCTACATCTACAGCGACTACACCTGTCATGTCTGGTTATACACTCCACCATCATTCCCCTCTTTGAAAAAAAAAGAGACAGTCTTAAAGAGCAGTCAAAATTACAAGATCTCTCAAAATGTCCAGGAGGGCTTGAAGGCAAGAACATTACACTGATGGTGAGTGACAAGGGAAGCTGAGTAGAGTCATTTAACAAAGCCTGTTCATTTTTGGTGGATGGTCTCGGCGCTGTCACAGACGCGAGGCGGCGGCGACCCGAGCGGCTTTCGGCACTCGTTATGATGTGTGAGGCAGTGGGAGACGGGAGACACGGGCCAGACACCGGGGCCGGCTATCACAACACCGGCTCGGCCCGACTGACTGGCAGGATATTTCACAGGTACTGTGAAGTGCCACGTCTCCATGGCTGTTTTACATCATTAGTCAAGATGACAAACTCGAGATGGTGAGTGTGTGTGTGTGTGTGTGTGTGTGTGTGTGTGTGTAGGGTGTGTGTGTGTGTAGGGTGGGGGGTGAATGTCATTGGCTTTCATCCACTGAGATAGGGGTGGCGGAGGACAAAAAATGGAGTGATGGATTTATGATCACATAAGGCAGCGGCGGTGAAAAGGCAGTGGCAGTTTGAGGCTCCTCATAGCCTGGTGGAAATGGAGCTTTTGTGGCCCCTGTCAAATGTGCCTGGAGCCGCCGACCTCTGTCTCGCCAAGAGCACAAAGGTCGACCACCTGACCATCACCCAAAGGGACTGACCGGAAACAGACACATCAGTGCACACAGGTCTTTGACCTCATCTTACCACTGAATACACACACAGACTCACACAAAAACACACACACGCACACACACACGCACGCACACACACACACACACACACTCACATACACCCACTCACATATATGTCTTCCAACACACAAGACAGACTAACACAAATACACACACGGGTACGCACACAAACACACACACATATACACACCAGTCCCTGTTTTTCTGTTGCCCAGGCTACTGTGTGTGTCAAACTGTGTGTGTGCGCATGTGTGTGTGTTGAGTGGGAGGAGAGAAAAAAAAAAACAGTCCATTTCCGTTTGGTGATCATCACGACACACACAGTGACAGCTCCACGCCACCCATCTGCATGCTGACATTTGAAGCAGTGACGGCCACTGACGAGGGAACAGACATTGAAAACACTCTGCTGATGCTTGCCCACTGAGTCACTGAACTCAGGCGTCAGACCCCGGCACAGCGGTGTTGACTCCAACACAGCATTCCTCCTAAACAACAAAAAAAATCACTGCACCGTGGCGAACTTCAAATTGCACCGCTACCCCACACACAGACACAGACAAACACACACACACACACACACCTACACAAAAAACCTGTCTGCCAGAAAGCCATTAACAACACACCCTCAGGTGATCTCCCTACTGACGAGACTCCATTCACGCAGCAGGAAGCCCTAGTTATGCTCTCTCTTTAAGTGTCCTCGTCATCCCGAGGAGATGGTGGCACTTTCAACAGTCCACCCTTAATGCCCTCAACACCGTTGGGCTGTCAAGGTAATTTACAGAAAACAGCCGGAGTGCAGCGCGCTCATGACCATGGGAGAGTTTTCCGCTTTTTATGATAGCTTTGACCTCTGAGCCGACGGTCGCAAATGAGCAGCACTTAACGCGGTCAAGAACTCGCCATTCTCCCACTAATCCTATTTGCTATTAATCTGCTTGATAAGACGATATGCATCAATTAGGTGATGAAAACAACTGCCTTGGGGTTCTACATATTCGGAGGCTTAGATCTCACACAGAAATAGCTCCGCGATCCCTTCTGGGTTTTTTTTTCGCCCAGGTTTGATCTCAAGCCAATATGGCCGCCAGACGGTGTTCTATGGAAAGAATCACAAATTAGTGTGTGCTTTCATGTTTAGTCTTTGGAATGTACACACACTCTGGAGTTTTATTCTTGGCTCTCGGTCTGTCCCTGCGATCCAATCAGGTGTGTCTTCACACACAGTTTCGTACTGAGGAAAAAAGGCAGTGGACCGACCAACCGGTCAGTAACACAATTCAGAGCAAAAGTTCACCCTGAATTTCTACTCTACAGTAATTCTAATTGGAGCTGGACAATCAATTGAAAAATGAATCGAACCAGCATTCATAACGATGACTGATGATGATCAAGCACATGACTATTAATCATTGGTCATTATTATGTTCTTATCATTTATCCTGAGAACTTTTTCTTTAGATTATGTGCATTCTATTGTGTGTGTTCATGTATTGTTCCTTGAAGGAACACTACCACAAATTTACCACACAGCACTGAAGAACAAAACCCGAAAGCAACTCATGTACAACATGAGTCTTCTGAAATCATCGGTCGATGTTACTACTCTCCAAAAATGATCATCGCTGGTTTATATCCTTTACTTTGTAAACAAATCCATGTTTTGGTGAGTACTTATGACATTGGTGTAAGTTATAAAAATCAATGACTGTAGGGGGAGGTCTGCCATTTAAAAAAATCCCAGGCAGCTTTCATGACTAGGAGTTCTTTTGGGAAACCAGCTCACTGACCCTCAGCTCACCCCTTGGTAGTAAATGCCGGTAAAACAGTCCTCAGTTATCTGTAGATGTCAGTGTTCCTGAATTCAAAAGATTGCAAAGATCTGACACGCACACACACACAAACACACACACACAAACTTTCACTTAAACAAATACACAGATGTTCTCTCCTGCCAGGGCCACACGTCACATGACTGTTTATATAGGATGTAAACAGTCAACTATTTTTATATGCCAACCACTTCCTCCCCAAAACCACTATTCAGGTACAGTGGCTCAACACACTCCAACCCCAACCAGTTCTGTAAATGATACACTAAAATGTGCCGCAGATAAACACTAAATAGGATATGCCTACTGAATACAACACGGAGGTGGAGGCGTACATAAACGGCAACGGAGGAATGTGTACAGCGTGCTTGCAATGTATCCATTATGTAAATAGAGAAATATTCTGTCACTCAGCATGTAGGACTGTCGGGAACAGCAGCATAATTTAAATAAACACTTGGCGGCCAACTTCTGCTGTGAATTCGCTCTCAGGGTTGGCCTGTGAGATAACATCCTTCTAGATTTACAACAAAGAAAACAGTTTATACAGTTTAAACAGATTCACAAATGTACATAAACAACAAGCGCAAACAAGTGATGGTGAAACGCGCTACCAATATAACGCTTTTGTTGCGTTCTTCACAGATATTCCACGATGAAGTCTCTTAACACTTAGGTAAACACAACCCTGTATCTATGCTTGCAAGGTGCAAGTTCACAAATTATATCATAATTCCCTTCTGGTGTAAAAGTCAATGCAAACTGTTAACAGGCAATCAGTACATTTGAGCATTGACACTTGTGTAGATTTGTATGCTTGTGAAAGTACATTTCAGCTGAGGATATACTGTATTCAAACCTGCAAAATCAAATAATCTGCAGCTTTTACACAGAGATCTGTGATCTGAAATGCTACAGCAATGAACACAACCTACAGTACAGCGGTTAAATGGAACTTGTCACTTGTGCCTAATATGCAACTAATAGGGGAAGCACTATATGGGTTTATGTAGGGTATGTGTGAGACTGGCTGTACGCATGTGTGAAAAAGTGTGTCTGTGTGTGTGAGTGTGAGTGTGTGTGTGTTTGTGTGTGTACGTCTTGTGCTTTCATTTGTTCGAGTTTGTTAGGAGAGACTTGGGGGTGACAGTTTGCCACCTCTGATCAGATAGGAAGTGGCACAGGCAGGCTTGTTAGCTGCTGCGTGTGGCTCCTCGTCTTCAAAGCAACACGGGCTACGGGAGGAGAGGTGACAGGGACTGCTCTGGAGGAGTGTGCTGCTACACAGAGGCAGGCTAGGCCCAACTCCGCCACACACACAGTAGGCCTACTGTACAGCAGAGCATGTCCTGTCAAATCACACTTCTGTTGATACTCAGACTTGCTTGCTTTCTTCCTTTCTTTCACCGCATTTCTTCCCATGCCTTCGTTCCCATCTATCCCTTTTTCTTTCCATCCCTTTTTCTTTCCATCCTTTCCTGCATCTCCCTTTCCCTTTTTTCCTTTTCCTGTCTATCCATTTTCATGCCTCCCCAACATTCTGTCTTCCTCTCTCTCTTTTTCTCTTCATCCTTTTTCTGTTCATCCTTTCTTTCATTGCCTCTCTCTTCACCTCCTTTAAACTCCTGGTTCAAAACAAAAGCGAGTGGCTCTTGGTCTTTGACACGCATCGCTGATGAAGTGGTCTGGCGCCGTGGTCGCCTTTCCAACGCAGGAGGTGCATCGCACACATCTCTCTCCATCTCAAGGGCATTCGATGGCCCAGCATGCCGCGCTCCACTCCAGTCTGCGACCAACCTACGCCGCCTCCATCTGTGTGGACGCGCACACACAACCTACTGACGGCATGCATGCTCTCTCTCTCTCTTACTCCTTTTCTCTTTCTCTCTCTCTCTCTGTCTCTCTGTCTCTTTTTTTTCTCTGTTTCATTCCACTCTCATAAACGGGATTTACCGTCCTCTTCACATAAACACTCAATGGAGAGCGATAACGCAGTGGAGAGGCTCCTTCTCCGCTCCGGCTCTCATCCGACGCAGCTGCGTACAGTACGCACCGACAGCTGACTTGGGTTCTGCCGACAACCATCCCCCTTCCCTGCTCAAACCCCCCCCCTTCACACACACACACACCCTCCTCCTTGTCCTCCTCCTCCTCCTCCTTCTTCTCCTCAGTCTCCTCAGCCACCAACCGCTAGCACAGCCACCACCACCCCCAACACACACACACACAACACACACACACACACACACACATACACCCTCCTCCTCCTCGTCCTCCTTCTTCTTCTCCTCTGTCTCCTCAGCCACCAACCACTAGCACAGCCACCACCACCCCCAACACACACACACACACACAACACACACACACACACACACACACACACACACACAGAGCTTCGCTCTCCTCCTAACAGACCAGTAAATCTCCCAGCTGTGGCTTTGGCCCAAACCCAGGTAGTGTCTGATGTGTTTAAGGTTTTTGGGCCATATGAAGAGAATTATCTGCTACAAACAACTGTGCAGGCCTGAAAATACCCCAGACGGGTGACTCCTAACATAATCCTAACAAACACTTACATATACACACATACACACACACACACACACACAAACACACACACACACACACACACACACACACACACACGTGCAGATAAACACGCAAACCTTTACACAGATG
>JASCIP010000040.1:6113894-6124845 GCA_034783695.1 Sardinella gibbosa | reverse complement strand
GTGTGTGTGTGTGTGTGTGTGTGTGTGTGTGTGTTTGGTGGGGTGGGGGCTAGCTATCAGATATCTTCTTGATTATTTTGTTGGAGAAAGGTTGAACATGCAAGAACCTTCTACTGTATATACATACTGTAGATTTTGCCACCAAAATCTGTGACCTGGGGCCCATGTTCACAACTTTCCCATTTCCTACACTGTCTGGTGCCAGAGGGTAGTAATCAACACCTTTTATGAAACAGTTCCACCATAACCAAGGAGTGAGAATTGAGAGAGATACACAGTACAAAATTACCAAATTATTGTCCAACAGCAAGAAGTATAAACTATATTTTCTTTTTTCTATGGTACCTTAGAGAGTGATATGCCTGGCCCTGGGACAAAAACTGCTACAAAACAGTAAGGCATCTTTTTTTCTGCTGCCAAAAATATAAAATCTATGTTCAGGAGATACAGTACCTCGGCAAAAAAAAAACCTAAACCACTCTAAAGACAGAAATAGGCCAGACAAAGCCATTACTGTGACTAATTGTGCTTATGGAATGTTTGTTTTGCGATATGGCTGCAGCATTAAAGCTGAGGAATGGAACTAGGCATTCTGCAACTCTCTCTTTTCACCACTAATCACTATGGCCATGCGGTGACACTGTGCTGTAACTCTCAATATCAGGTAACAACAGCCACAAATTCCATTCCATATTTCCCTAATTATGGAAGTAGTGATTACATTATACTGTATCAATGTCATGCAAGACCTGTGCGGGGTTGGAAGTATGAACTTACGTTCCACAAAGGGAATTTTGGATATATAAAAAAAACATCAATTGGCCAAACCTTCATTATCATTAATCATAATACTTAATGACATCTGATCCCTCAAGGCTCAAAGTAACGGATAAGATGTCAGTGTGAGTGTGTGTGTGCGTACGTGTGTGTGTATGAGTGTGTGTGTGTGTGTGTGTGAGAGAGAGAGTTTATCCTGTGCTGTTAAAAACAAAATACCACTGACCTGCCAAACATAGCAATCTCTACACAGTTATATTCATATCTATTTATCTGGCAAACACTTCCATGTAAGTTTCAAAGCTAGTCAATAGCTGATCAAGGGTAATATACCCATGCTTGGACTGTACAGTATGCCCTAATACTGTGGTTCTAAATATGTTTTTTTAACATCGCTTAAGCATGTCCACAACCAACATTTCCACAAACCACTGGATGATTGGCTGGGGCACATGTGCCACAATGGCTCACTCAACCGTTTGGAACAATTTTCCCACTCATTTAGAGCTTATCATTGCAATTAGTTCGATGGATCACAGATCTGGACAGAGAGCCATATAGTTTATAGTTGTTTGTCATGATGCTCCAAAGGCAGTTATGGTGGGAAACAAGATGGTGGATAATGAGGGAAACAGCTCAAATTATTTAATACAGCCTTTAATCCTGCACAGGCAATTTTCAATCCTTGCAGACAGCCCATTTCTCTGACGCAATTATCTAGCAGTATGTCATATTACAGCTAATGGATCCATGAGGCACATTAAGGATGATCTTGGTATAAATCCATTTGTTTGATTTGGCGATACTGACTGCCGACACTGCAACATATCAGAAAAAAAAGCAACACAATTACATCAAAAAAGGCTATCCAAAGCAAATATCAAAATACATATTGGGAAGCATCCTGAAAGCAATTTCAACAAGTATAAGAATTTTCTAAAGTTGATTCATACAGTACTTTTCCCTTTTTTTTGGGGGGGGGGGGGGGCAATAGAGACATTAACTGTAAAGCTGTGCATGTTTTTCAGCAGGACTTTTAGTTTGACATTAGAGATCTAAGCATGATGAACAGGTGGTCCAATGTGTTATTATCTCACACAATCACCTGTGTCAATCATCTGCTCCAGAATCACACAGTCTGAGTCTGTGGCACAATGGATCATACAGGTGTAGCCACACACTGCATCTACATGAGTGACAGCATATGGAAGACCTCTGAAATTATTGTGTTTTTCCACTGGATTTTCTACAATAAGTGCATGGTTTTGTTAAGAACTGAAAAGAATGCTAATTTGACAAGAGGTCAAATTGTTTTCTGCACCGCTTCTTCTGACACAAATAATGTAATTACAAAGAGGGTTTGGAGGGTTTGGCTTTAAGAATACTTAAGTCTTTCAATTTTGGAAAACACATTAACCGCAGTGAGATATGAACAGGATTCAATATACAGCCCTTAGGAAAATATCTTGGGATATGAGTCCAGTCAAGGAGGGTTGAGCAAAGGTCCTGGTGTATCAGAGTAATTGAAGTCGTCTGTAATATCGACCAATAGTTAGTTTTTCTAGACTTGACCCGAAATGAAAAAATAAAACTACAATAACATGAAGCAGAGTTCCAGAAGCGCTCTGGCATTCCAACGGAGAACGCTCTCATCCCATCACAGGATATTGTACACCAGATACTGTTTTTGGCCACGCTCCAGCCCATCCCCTGAGGGCTCACCTTATATGAGAAACACACACTCACACACGTAGCCACATATTCTCATATCATATCCGCACACAAAACCAAGCCACCTGCTCATAGTAAAGGAAAGGACAGTCTTAATATGAAGCAGAACTTGACTTGCAAGTTGTCCATTACTGAAAGTGCTTCCACAGCATGGGCATGTTTTGATTACAGGTTTTGTTAAGGGTCTCCTTTAGACCAAACAGGATTATGAATCTAAATGGTTACGGTACTCTAAATGAGCATGACCCTGAATACACCAACCACAGAACTTTAGGACATTACTGTGATGTGCAGATCCAAGATAAAAAAAAAACAAAACAAAATATGGCTGTTTGCTGTTTCAAAAACAGTTTGTGTGCAATAATGTTTTATGCAGCATGGGAGTGTGAGCAGCTAAGTTATATCAGTTGGGATTTGCTAGGAGGCCTCAGATAGAAGTCTAGGGTTGTTGAGGAAGAGAGATGAAAAGTGACAAACAGAGAGAGAAAGGGGGGAAGAGAGCGAGAGGGAGAGAGAGAGGGAAAGGGGGAAGAAGGCCCTTGCAGTCGTACTTCAGAGGACCCATTCATAACCAATGAGTAAGACTTGTGGCATTTCCAAAAAAATTAAGCCATATAATTAAATTTTTTTTTCATGTAATTGGTTGCAGCTAGCATCGAATTATAAGAAATGACCAGGGGTTCCTAGATCCTCCATACTGCATGCTCAAACCTCTGGATCTGACAATCTGCTTGCCACCCACTCTTCAGCTCCTGCTGCTAAACCGCTATGTCTGTGGCTCATTTAAGAATGTTTTGGCCATTATCATGTTGAGGTGTGACGACACATTATCCCAATCCCCACTTGAATTTCCTAAATCATGCACTTACACGCTAGCCTGATGCATCACACACTTTCGCAACGTTCCACTTTGTGAAAAGCGTCTGAAACCTACCCATTGACATACGTTCACTCCTACGTGGGCAGATTCTTTCTGCTTCAACCAATCACTACTGTTTGGTCATGACGCACGTTGCACGCTGGAATGCACCATTTGAAATCGCTTTCAGCCTTCCCTCTGTTCGCTGATTGGCCCACCAAGCTCAGAGACAAGCTTATGTTTAGCCTATGGTCACATTTAGTTCCATCACTGATCCCAGACCAGTGTGGAGCTAAATGTGAAATTGAGCGAAAGCAATAGGCAGTGCTAGCCTGGCTACTAACACTAAGGTGTTTTGTGACATACAGTACCACTGCCAGAAATTCTCTGTCCACTGTCACCTGTCACACAGAAAAATGACAAAGATTTCCAAAGAATTCCAGAAAAAGTGCTAACAAGGACGAGAATTGCACATGATAGGCGCAAGGAATCAATTAAAGATTCTGGTAGATCTTGCCAAAATACTCAACCACTTCTCCCTTGAAACATATTCCACAGTTTATGGACCAGATGAAAGTAAGAGGATTCATAAAACTGCGGTTCGTTTTTCCAGAAAAGCATTTCTTAAGTTCTTAAGTATCTGCCACTGAGTACAGAATGAGCTGCTTTACTTGCTGATGCTTTGGCTGACTGTGTGAATCCAAAGCTTGTGTATGCCACAAAATAAAATATGCTGTCTATATTCCTGTGGGACATACTGATTTTAAACAAATGGGTTTAACGCTCCATGAATTTTGATGCACTCATAATGCTTTACTTTATCTCCAATTAAAAAGTACAGTTTTTAGGAGGACAAATTCCTACTGTTTCAGCTTGGGACCATCACACCGCCAGCAACCTTTAATTTGCTCTGCAGATCTGCAAGACAATCGGCCAATCACTAAGCATTGTATGATTCACAACCAATGAGCTGGCGTAGGACTATAGTTATTTGCATTTCCTATTATTTGAATACTGCAAATTAAAGCTGTTCTTTACATGGGTGTATTTTCTGCAGCAAGAGTTTTGGCAAGAGTTGAATAATTAAATTTAACTTCCTAATGTTGGTTATGCTCCTGCAATGGTGAATCAAAAGTCATCAGACCCAATGATCATTTAATTGTACAGTTGTAAAAGACTGAGCCCAGCACAGTTTTCAATAAGTTCACTATGTTTTCTACTGGAACAAAAGCAAAAATAGTGGCAATAGTAATATTCTTTATTAATGCAGTATACTGCAGCTTGTACAGTATATCAGTGTACTTTGTCATGTTTGTGTGTGTGTGTGTGTGTGTGTGTGTGAATGTAGCCTATGTGCATTTGTGTGTGAAATGATCTTGTTTTTGTCATGTCTTTGTTCTCCACACTGACAGCGAGTGCTTCCTCGCGGGGGCAAAGAGAGGTGTCAATCAGTGTAAACGCTTCATCAACCCCGACATCTCTTCCCCCTCTCTCCCTCTCTCTCAAAGCACACAGCTTTTTATGAATGCTACATCCATACATCTGTACTGACAACGTCTTTGTTTCCTTTTCCAACAAGGGCACATGAACGGTGTCGCTGCCACAGGTGGTCCTGCTGAAAGTTTTATGAACTGAAGCTTTCACACTCTCATTCCCACCTTTGGCTCCAGGGATTATGTTGATATATTAAAGTGAGACAATTATGATGTGAGACATTTCTGCTTGAATATACAACACACTACTCACTCTGAGAAGTAGCTCAGATGAATGATAAACGACTGTTCTAAACACTGCAGAACAAAGAATAGGGGTGGGATCATCATCTCCTCACCTCACTTGTTAACTTCTTAAACAAATAACCGCAAAATGCACAACGTTTTAACACCTTCCTAAGTATTGTACAAAATGCCATTTTGGCAGTTAGCCACATCATGGTGAATGAATTGGGTTTTTTTTCCCCCCACAAACATCAGTGGCAAAAGTTGTCTCAGGGCTAGTTTAATACAATGACATTACAGGACAGGAAACTGTAAATAGATTAGGTCACGCTTTGCTGGGAATTTTGCTCTCAGTCAAACAGATTTAAACTCAGACTGACTAAAGCGATTCATGGTCTTGAGGATTTAACTCCTCTCATGGTGTTGTTGCTCTGAAACAAGGACAGGGTGGCCCCGTGTTTGTCTGTGTCTCCCCACCTGCATCTCATTTTCATTTCACTCTGAGATACGGTCTGGAAACTCTCAATGTCGTAAGATTTCCAAAACCCCCAAAAAGGTGGGACCAATCAATGACAAGAGAGAATGAAACTGAAAATGACAGCTGTAAATATTTGTAACAGCACCAGAAAATATCAAAGAATTACTGTCAAAGGAACGTGTAAATGTACACAGCATGTTGTTTATATGGTATATGTTGTTTACAACTACTAAAGCATTTTGTTTATAACCGTCAATATGGTTTATTATCAGTTTGCAAAGGTTAGAAGGAAAGTAGGAAGCCATATTAAGTAGGCTATTCCTCCTCAGTGCAAGGTTGCGAGTGAAAAGCCAGAGTTCAAAGTAAAAGGCAAGTCTGTCCCATTACTCTGCTGTCATTGAGTCTATTCACGAAGAGTCTGGTTCCTTGGTTAGCCCTACTGTATGTAAATGGCTATACCAAATACATAGCTTGTAAGCCATGGGCCTGTTCATCTCAGAATGCAAAAGTGAATTTAAATGTAAAAAACTACTAATTCTCAAAGGTGTCACCCACTGGACGCCATTTTATTTTGCTCGCCACAACATGTTATCATTAGGGAACAAAGTACGGTACAAAACCCTCCTCCACTACAGTATACATTATAGTATTCCCCAAACAGCTCATGGCATGTTTGTGTGATGGATTAAAACCAGATAACGTTAGTTTCCATTCATGCATACAACTTCTAAAAAGACATGTTTGATGGCTCTAATTGTAAAGCTGCAACTGTAGTCGCTGTAGACTGTACAGTAGCAGGAAAGTTTGGACATTCACAGCCCACACCAACACACCTATACACCCCGGCCTGTTCCCATGGTCTTTACAGTTTTGGGGACTTTCGAAATCTGATTGCTATGGGGCTATGGACATGCCTGTGTTTGTTCCTGTCCCTAAAACCCCTCTCAAGCTTGCCTGTTTCCAGTCAAAGCAGAGGCCCCAGTGCCAAATCATCTCTGAGCAATTATTCTCCACATGAGAAGAGAGCGAGAGACCGAGCCATCAGGGAGAAACACCAAGGACCACAGTCTGGACGCTGCTGCAGCCCCAGCTTACTCTGCAGAGCACACAGGACAGCTGTTTCTCCCCGTTTGGAGACACAGGAAAACAGGCAAAGGTGCTTTGCTGTTCTGGGATCAAAACCAGGGCAGTCAGCTCTGTGCATTCTCTCACTGCTTGAATGCGACTTTGTTTGCACAAACACACACACTCCATGTTCAACTGTTATTTTTATGTATTTTGCATGCGTTCCAATGTGAGGGCCTGAGAACAGGCATGAAATGGGATTTGAACAGACTTGGCATAAATTGGAATAATGTTGATTTTAACTATTCTTGTTCTCACCAGTAGCTCTTGTTTGTGAATAATGACCTACAAATATTATCCATAATTACAGCCTAATAAATAAAGCAATCAAAATATTTAGGGAGTAAGCATATACTTGAACAGTTTTTTGTAAAAGCCTTGGGCTCCTTCTTCATAGAAAATATTATGTTTAATTAGCAATGTTTATTTTCAGAGTGACGAAATTGTTTAAACACACTTGAACACATTTGGAACACTTCAATTTCACATTAATAGCTCAAAATAACTCCATTTCTATAGAGTAGCCTCTTGCAGATTCATTCATTATTACATGGCAGGCACCAGACACCATGCAGGCCCAACGCAAACTTCTACTTCTCCTGCAGTGATCTGACTGTAATTGCCAGGCTGTTGTCTGACCACAGTTACATTGTATTCTCAGCCACCTCCACAGTGCTTTCAGCAGACTATCATTAAAGGACTAAATTAATCGCAGAGTGATACCCAGCCTCTTACACCTTCATTAATCTAAGGAGGACATATATAAATACACCGTAGCACAATGTCCCTGGCAACATTTACATGATTGACTTTGAAGAGGATCTATTCTCTTAGGACATCCAGTGGACAAGGATGGATAACACATGGAAACCCTGGACTCATCTCACTCTTATCTCTTGCTTGCCAACTCAAGTGCTTCTATTTATTCCGTATTCTGTTTACTGTAAGTCTTGGCAAGGGGCCTATAGCACACAATTGGCTGACAATCAAATTAGTAGGCCTATGTAGTTAATTATTGGTGATACAAATCCTATTGAAAGTGAAGTAGAAAGGTGAATTGAGAGATAATCAAATTAGTAAACTCATTAACAAGCTGAGACAAACAATTATGCAGATGATACATGTAATGTCTTGTCTGTTAACTCAAGTTCATAAAAGAATGGCACACAGGCCCAAGTAATTAATTAGATTTCGAATGCATATTTGGTGCTTTAAGCAATCAAGCCCTGACAGCCTTCAACCAATCTCGTCTAATATTTTACATTCACAGAAGGTAATGATGAAAATGGCGCGTGATGCATGTTTAGGCCATAAAAGCCTGAAGTCTATGACAAGGTCAATACTAGCATTAGCAGTCTAGCATATGTGTGCATTAGTCTCTCAAATTGTCTTTATCTCAGGCAGTTATGACATGCAGTTTTGTCATCCAAATCAATCAGTGGAACATGTCTGAGAGCAGAGCCAGATATTAATTAGATTACATTTGTGACTGATAACATCTAATTAAAGAATTGCGACAGTATGTCCCACTGTCAGATGCCTCATGCATACTGTAGTTGACATAGCGTCGTCATAATGGGAGCGGCAAGGATAATCAGAGGAGTATTTGGGAGAGATCATTCCAGAAGCTGGATAATGGCAATCTCTCCCAGAAGCTGGATAATGGCACTCAAGAGGGTCTTACCTAGCCACTCTGTAAACAGTTAGACTGCACAAAATTAGACTGCACTTAGACTGCATAATGGAAGGAATCTGAAGTGTGCCTGACTTGGGTGTGAATCAGACATAAGTAGCATAAATGACCACTGCTTGACTTCTGCTCCAGATGTTGTTCTATGGAAAGCTAGAAAGACAGAAAGAAAGAAAGACCGAAAGAATAAAAGAAAGGAAGAGAAAGAAGGAAAGAAATAAAGAAAGGAAGAAAGAAAGAAAAAGACCGGGGATCGGTAGAGGGAGAGACCAGGTTGGAGATAAGGCTCTGGAGAGAGATCTTAACAGCAGGAGGTGGGGAGGTGAGCCAAGCAGATTTTATCAGTTTCAGTGTGCACTGGAGATAAACACCTATTCTGAGCCATTTAGCTGATGGATTTATTTGAAGTCTGCTTAGAGTGCCAGTTGTCCTGGCTGCGAAATATGTGTGGCTGACATCATACTCTCAGCTGTCAGTCAAATCCAAATCTCATGATTAAACAACCAATCCGATGCAAACACCATAAATATCATGTCTGAAGATAACTAGCAATGCAACCAGTTCAAAGTTCTCTCTAAACAACCAATCCGATGCAAACACCATAAATATCATGTCTGAAGATAACTAGCAATGCAACCAGTTCAAAGTTCATGAAGATGACCATGGAGAGACAACCCAAGAGTAGAAACGAATCCAAATGAAATTTACTCTCTAACGCGGATGTACAGTACAGTAATTAACAGACTGGCAGGACATGTGAATCTGGTAGAGCTATAGTTCATCAACCCATAGTCAATCAAACCATAACCTGCTGTTTGAAGTTAGTGTTGTCAGTACAATCGTGACCACATAGCAAAACGGCAGCCAAAACTAATTGATGAATAGCATAGAAATTTCAATGTACCCTACTGGTAGCAAATAGTTTTGCTCACGCACCATAGGGCCTGAGTAGGACTGCTACCGAGGCTCTGTCAGACCAATCACAACACTCTATCTTTGTAGACAGTCGTTGGGTGGGCTTAGCACGATGATGACAGGGCAGGGGTGATGGTGCAAAAAAAAAAAAAAACTAAGATGGCACACAGAGGCAGTTTGAAAGACATAGGCAGGGCAGACCACACTTTGATCTTATAGTCTGGCTCATCAGGCTTGTTTCAGTTTTGCTTTCCCCATTCAGGTGTTTTTCTCGTCCTTATTCCCACTGACAGCACTCATCAAAGTCAAACAACAGAACCAAGTGTTGACTGAATCTGAATCTGCTAAATATGTTAAAAAATGTAACCAACAGGACATTTTGAACATGTTTAGCCTAGCCTTAGCATTTTTCTAGTTAGCTAGATAGCCAGATAGGAAATTCCATTTGAACAACATATATCTGCCAAAACAGCACAACAGTTAGCCTTCCAGACTATTTCCCCACACTCTTAAAAGTCTGCAACGCACGACAAAGCAACAAATTGAATCTGGAGTGAGTCTGGTTTTAGATTACTCAGTGCTTGAAAAATTACCTCTGTCCCATCTTAACTCTTTCCCAAATCCCCAAATTACACTCAACAGTTCTGTTTATTTTCAGTTTCTAACTTAGTAATATGTGTGGCAATTCTGGTTACATTCGGAACAATAAAAGAGAGCATCCAGTCACAAAAAAAACTCTTCCAATTGACTTCTCATGACTTTATCAGATATAAAATATGAGACCCCAGACCACGGTTTCCGGTACACTTGCCATGACTGTGGCAGTTTCGGCTGACAAATGGGCCTTGCAACATTTTAGCTTTCCTCACGAACACACTCTACCATGTCCCCTCTAACACTAAGCCACTTCATTTCCACTGCATTTCAGCGCCTGCAACACTGGTGTTGACAGGACGTGCTCAAGAGACCCCAGATATTTCCACACAATGAGCCATCGCCTAAGTTCTGCTTACTGTCTCCCTCGCCACCGGACCTGAACGGCGTCCAGCCATAACCACTTGTGTATGCTATGCTCTGTGTGCTCTTTATACACATGTGTGAGCGTTCTCCCTTTTGTCCGTCCTGATTGCCTCCCTTAACTCTTTAGCACAACTAATGGGTCTTCCGTTCCACAGTATTCCAGCAGCTGATTAATGACACATTTATTCATTTAGAGGATGTTTTAATCCAAAGCGATTTTCAGCAAATGTAAAGCATACATTCTTTTATGAACGAATTCATACATGTTTTTGGTGCAGTGGCACACTATTAAGGAACCATCTATGAAGGAACTATTAATGTCTATTGTGGAAGCTTTCTTCTTCCATAACTGTATGTTCAGACCAAAACCGTCAAGAGCGCCGGAAATCATTCATTTTCAACGGAGAGATGGCGTGAAAAGCGTCTTGAGCGTCAAAAAGAAAGTTCAACTGCACTTAACTTTATGTAATGAGCTATGACACGATTAAGCGTCAACCAATCGTAATGTCAACGATGTTGTAATGATTTGTCATAATGATTTGCTCTTCTTACCACTGGTCTAACCAACAAGACTTTGAGAAAATGTAGTTGTTACATTTGCTACACACATTAATATTTAAGACGAGGTTGTTTAAATC
>JASCIP010000040.1:5668313-5679714 GCA_034783695.1 Sardinella gibbosa | reverse complement strand
TACAGCCATGAAACACAGCGGAACTTACAGCTGATGCCAACAGCTTGGTCAACCTGAAATAAACATTTAGTGTCGTCTCTATCCCAACTCGAGCAGCAGCACAGTTTGATGCGCTAAACAAAGCCAGATCAAGCAGAGTCTGCACCTGCCTAAGATGGCAGCAAATTTGGAAGTCATGTCTGAGCCACTCTAAGCAGTGACAGAAGGCTCTCAGACAGGCACTTTTTGCTGAATCTAACACATAAAACTAAAGACCAAAGTGGTTTTAGGAACTGGACTCTGACTGCTTCACTAATATGGAAATAAAACATTCAGTGGTTCCGCAGCAAGGCTGCTCCTTAAAATCGGCCAAAAATAAGAACGCTTCTTAATTTTAAAAAACAGACATAAATATGCTTCTTAAATGTGTCGTCTACCTTACAATTAAGCACAGCTTGCTCCCTAATCTGTGGCAAAACAGGCGATCAATCTCAAAAATGCTGTCAAAATGTCCTTCACCAACATGCTACTCTGATGGCAACGGCAACACTGTCTGCCTATGTGACGACCCTGTCCAGCCCAGTTCTAATCATAGACTTAGGGAATCACCATAACCGAACAATCATTTAACAGGGCCTCTCTCTCTCCCTCTCTCTTTTCAGAATGACACAGATACTCTTCGACACATTGTCGAGCCTCTGAAAGGCACAAACTCATATGACTGAACCCACGGGCCACAGACTCCTTGCCTCACATTTCCCTGCCCATGTGCATTTTGTGCATTCAGCGGCACATTCGCAAGTCCATCTCTGCATTCTCTCAGAATTGCGGGCAAAGCCTGGGCTGGGAGGGTGGGGAAGGGTTGACCTGGAAGTGCTTGTGTGGAGGAGATGGAGAAACTTACCCTCAAAGGACCTTTAACCTGGTCATCCTGGACTACCTGGGAAGTGCTGTCTCCTTTGAGCACCACCTGGCAGTCAAAGAGGCACAAGAAAGGAGGAGAGAAGGAGAGACACATAGAGAGAAAAAAAGAGTGAGAGAAGAGGAAAGTACAGAGGTTCAGTCAAGGTGAAGTAATCTGGTTGTGTAACACAAACACACACACACACACACGCTGCAGATCACGATCTGTCTCCAAGAGGATTGTGGGTAAGCGTCCCTCTCACAGGACAGCACGTGGTGCCCCGACAGCATCCCCTGGCTCAGCGTGGAGAGATTTAACAGGGCCGGCTCCTGAGCCTCACTGCAGCCGTGCAGGAAGAAAGCAGAGCGAAGGAGCTCCTCTCTAGCTGCAGGCCGGAGCCCTAGGTTATGCATGACGCAATGAACTATCTGATGTGAGAAAGGACAACGACATCTACGTCTACTAGAGAGCTTGGCAATGAACGGGATTTTAAATGCCCCTTACCAGAGGCCAAGGCCATATTAGTGATATGGGGCATGCAGCACAAACTGCCTGACATGATCATTCAAATCGCCATCATAAGCAAGAACACTTTTTTCGGTTTGGTGTCAAACATGTCAAGTTGCTCGATCCGTGATGCCAAATTTGACAGCGTGTGTGCTTCGAAACAGAGTCAAAGAGTAGTGGAATTATGGCTGCCAGCCAATAGAAGGATGACTCTTCTGGGGAGCAAGCCGATGCATGAGTCACCTCAGACATGTTAGTCAAATTTGTGTGACATCTTCAGGAGCCCCAGACATTCATGAATGAATAAGTGCTCCTGTTTAGGAAAACACTGGGAGGAGAAACTGACACTTTCCCTAAAGTATCCTAAAGGGTTCTACACCTGGAGCCAGTAATCCAAAATATACAGCCTGTGTTAATTGGGACATGATTTTTGTGTAGTAAAATTGTTAATATTCTATTCCCTGCTGAAAATTTAAGGCGAGTTGTCAACCCAGTCAATGTGTTTCTATGCAGGTGCAATTACAGCTGAACATACAAAACAAGACAGATGACACTGAAGGATGAAATAAACAAGTCTACTATTTCAACCAACAGTTTGATTAAGGCGAAGGTGCTCTTACCTTAACCTTGACCATCCGTTTGACGGTCTTAATTTTAGCCTCGCAGAAGGCACCGCGGTACTTTGCGCTAACATCAGTTCCCACAGTCAGGTAGGCAGGCTCATCCGCTGCCTAAGAGGAGAAATCATGACATGACATCAATCATCTTCCAACGCCACTCTGTGCAAAGTTACTGTCAAGGACGGACATAGCATAGCAGTTCACTGGCAGTCTTTGCAAAGGTGCTGGCTGAACTGCAGAAACTTAGGTATGTTAGTGGGCCCTCCAAGTCTGCCATGATTTGAAACAAGTGGCAAGTAAAGATGCTTGTTTAGACACGTTTCCTTGGGTGATGGGGTGCGGATCAGCCACAGTCTAACCCTACTGAGGGCACACCAAAGAGCCCATTACATTGATACTTTTGGCACACTGTCTGTGTTTATGTCATTAGAACAGTACAGTAGCAAAGAGGAATGCAATCAGTGTCATGTATGCTGCCCCTACATTGGGAACTTTTCATGAGCAAACGTGGCAAGTAGCATGAAAAGCATGAACAGACTGTGCTAAATTTAAAATTAACTTCTGCTACAATTTGCATGATGACCTGACCAGACTTGCTAATATTTCTTCAGTGTCAATCCACAGACAAGTAGCATTTGTGGACACATCAAATGGATACCACAGAGCATCATGTGAGGTAAGATGGCTGTGACTAATTTGCACGTTTTAAGATCATATTTCGCTCATTTCCCTTCAACTAACTTGAGTGCAAGAAATGGAGAGACATGCGATCACCACGATGTTTACTGAAAAACTAACACAAAGCAACTGTGCTTACGACTGTGTAAGTTAACAAACAATCACACGTGTGTTGTTGCTAAATAAGTGCCTCAACAGCAGTTCATCTGACTACAGCCAGAGAGGCGTCGCCACACTGGTGTTATCAACTAAGAGGTTTCAGTGACTTACCTTCATTGTAATGGCTATTTGAGGGAGTCCAGCTCGATGGATGTTGATAGCTGAAAGACAAAACAGAAAAACAGAGGTTGTGGATGAGCCCAAATGTAGGATACTCCCGTGATATAGAAGAAAACGTCGTTTTAAAAGATAATGTGCTAACAAGCTAGCTAAAAGGCTAGCGACTTCTAACGCATTCTTTTCAAGCTCGATGCAGCCCCCCTCCCTTCACACTGGCAAAAATGTGAAGCAAGCTCCCACCAAGGTAGCAGTCTTCTCAAAACATCCCAGAAAAAAGCATTTGAGTCCTTGTTGGAGAACAAAATGTTCAAGACAACAGAAAACTGGTGTGTGAGGTATAATCCGGAGGCTGTACAGGGACAAACAGAATAGTGCGTGTTCCTTCCCGCTTTACTCCCAATCTGACTATGTCACGTCGCCATCATAGCTCACCGTGCTGCACCATGTCAGAAGCTTGCATTACTATCTTCTACTAAAGTACAGTGAGGATGGTTGGGAAGAAATGTCACACATTTTCATGATCCAATACGTGTCAGTATCAGTATTTAACAAAAACGCTAAACCAAAACACCATTGTTAAAGAATCACCGAGAGCGATTAATTCTACAACTCACGGGCTAAATATAGCTAGCTGCTAACTAACCTTGCTAAACTGTTCCTCGTTATGGCGATTTAAACCGCCTTGGTAGCAAGGAAGCTAGCTTGCTAGTTAGATACTTAGCAGAACAAGTAGTTCCGGAAGAATATTCAATACTGTCCACCCAAACAAGGTCAAACTGATACTTTAACCCACAACCAGAAAGGCTAAGGATCAAAAACATTCATTATTTATTTCATAAACCAATCTTCTCAGTTCCACAAAGGGCGCATAACGTTAGCCATCTAGCTACATGTCTTCACTGCGAAAACAAGCCGACTGGTCACTGCCATTCAATTCCTCGTCAGCTAGGTAAGTACTCTCGCCCAAAACTACAAGAAAACGCTTAAAACATCGTTGAACGCCACCCACTAACACTGCGTACGAATGTTAATCGATTGAGTTTGGGAAAAGTTGGTAGTTTCTATAAATGAAATGTATACAACTTCACTTACATGCTCCGATGTGACTGCTCACCACTTGCCAGGGTTGCAAAGCAATAAACGAAATAACAAGCTGTTGAGCCAAGGTTGTGTTTCTCGAAACCCTATTGGTCGGAACGACAACAGTGGCTGGGCTTAGCGCGTTATGATTGGTTCATGTAGGCTTCGAATTCTATAGGACATACTTTATTTCCAGGTATGGTTGGTGGATATGAAAGCGGCGCTACAAATCTATTTTTTTCATTGGTTATGTCTTCCTTGGCTTCCATACAATTAGGAGCATTCAGCATAGAAATACGATTGGCCGTACTCTGCAGGCCCAAGGCTATCCTTTATAGTTATTGGATAGATCTACTTTAAGACGTCCCACATTCTTTGCCCATTGGTTCCATTGTGTTACAGAAACGGAACAGAATTCATTTCAGAAGGGAAAAATAGCCCCGTTTTCATTTTGCGCATGTCTGCTCGTAGCCACCATACGCCATTTTGTTCTAATTGCATTATTTTCCATTTCGAACGCGGGCTTGAAGACAACAGTACGACGATCAGTAAGTTGGCGTTCACAGTTGAATGCATAATTTACAATTGTTGGAAGATAGTCGAACAACTACAACCACACAGTATGGTATTTCATATGTCACATTTAATGAAGCATTTTACATGTCGTTATGTAGAAAAGGTCAAGTGAAGGCTATGAGTAGAGCAATGGCGTCCCTTTTATTTCTTTGGGACGTCAGAAACCTCTCGATCAGCTTGGCGATTACGTAACCGGAAGACCATAAGACAGAGGGAAGTAAACGTGATGGTGGTGTCAGAGTGGTGTACAGTTGAGGTTAAATAGCCAGACAAACTCTGTTGCAGAAGTAGTCCACAAGAAGTGTAACAGCCACGTAGAAAGGTTTTGAAGCAACTCATCATGTTATTGTAAGTATAGTTGCTTTTCAGTCACATACACTGTTTCTTCCTTTCCATTGTGGATAGAGGAAAATCAAATAAGCTGACATCCATTTGGAACTTTTGTGATATGCAGACATACTGCCTGGATATGTGAAAGTTATCAGTTTTTGACAGTGTGAAGAGAGCTAGGGTCTTCTGTCAGGTTGCAGGGTTGATCTCAATTGGGCATTACCACAATTCAAAATGATCTGTGACATTTCACGATTGGGCATACTGCTGCTGAGCAGCAAACCTCCCTTTATCAAGTTTAATGTTTTTCCATAGGACTGTCAAAATGTATGCACTGTACAGGCATATTTGAACTGGTGAGTGTTTTGTGCATGTCCAGGTTTTATAGCCCATCATCCTTAAGGCTGATGTGCATTATCTGTAAATTGACAAGCTTGTGGCTAGTGTGTCCAGAAAATGAACCTTAAATTAAGGTCAACCAGTCTGCACCATAATGTTATAGGGCCTAAGATGCTGTCTACTTTAAGTGATGGGGCTTGTAGTATGCTCCTCCTTGTTTGCTGAGTAATTAACCAGGCATAATGGAAGCCTCCTGACTGCAGCCTCCCCAGGATCTGCCACACATAACAGGCCTGCTCACATGTTCTTGCAGCAGCTGTTTGCCACTTGTCCATTGATGTGTGTGGACACCCCTGCTCCTCAGGATTGGACACGCCTCAGTTCAAGGGTTAATGGTCATGATCAAAAAGGTGGCCCAAGTGGGGGCTAAATAGAGTGAACTGAAAAAGTGATACCGTTAAGCTTCATATTGTCAACATGAGGTCTGCAACTCTGACCTGTTCACTAGCACCAGGCTAAATTTGTGGAAAACTTGTCTGTAGTTTGTTGGACTGATTGAGTGGATACGGTGACATTTCTGTTGTATTGTAATTCTACTGACCAGTTAAATTTCTCTTGGAAAAACTACCCTCTGCTTTAAGACTATAGACAGGCTCTAGGCTCTAGAGGTTCAAGGGTTCTTGAGATGAACTGGATATATTTGTGGCCCTAGGTCCCTTAGGAGCCTTAAATAATGTACCCTATAATGCGTCAGGTATCAGCCCATTCCAACGATGCATAAGGTCATTGTTTAGACTGCAGTTTTTACACAGCATCTCCTAATTTCAAACATGGTGCTACTTACAAAGCTGAGAAAAGTCTCATTTGTATGCTGTGCTTGGACAATGAAATTGCAAGCCTTTACATAACAAATCGTAAGAGTAGCTTGACCTGTGGACTATGCTCAGAGCTTGTACTTGAAAAGCTATAGATCTGCATTCTGAGACGTTGCTATGGCCTCTTTAAGCAGTCACGTTCCTCTCGTGGTGGTAAGCTCAGCTCACGAGAGGTAGGTCTAATGAAATTAATTAGCTGCTTGCAATTGACTTTTAGTCAGTAGCCGTCTGTGCCGCGGGCACTGGACCTCTCCTCCATGTGATAAGACTTCTCCTAAGGTACACATGGCTGTAGCTCTAAATCTAATATTGGTGTGTTGTATTGTTTTGTGGAGTGGACCTGTGGCATTGTGGACTCCGGAGATAACCCAAGTCAGCAGACTGAGTTGTTGAGATGAGGGGTTAAGCAGGGTTTGGTTCAGTGTAGGTGTACAGTAGTTTGCAATTCCCTGCACATAAGGTAGCGTGCAGCAAAGCTGTTGTTTTGTACTATGTACACTGGTGATTGGCACTGCTCAATTGTAGCACAAGGTTCAAGTCCTTGCAGTGTAGCAAAACACAAAGAACACTCTGCTGCACTAGGACCAAACATTAATGATAGTTGATGTAATTGACAGTTCAAACACAGACCTTTCTGATAAATGCTTTAGTAAAAACTAATTTCTGTACTGCAGGCTGAAGGGTACGCCCCCTTCTAAGGGGGCATTAACTTATTAAGGTGTACCGTACAATGCTCAAGTTACCTAATCCTGTTGCAACTGCTGCTGTGGATATCAATGTTTTCTACACAAGTCTCTCTATTACCATTCATTCGGAGCACTAAGATGAAAGGTGCGAGTGAGATTAAGCATTAAGATTTCAAACTTCTAACAAGGTCATTTACTGTTGTGAGCTTCTCAAATATGGTCATTAAACTTGTTTGGATGTGACGGAAACCGAGAAGACTACAGAATTACATAATTTTAACATGCATGCGTTGCATATGTATTGAAAACAAATTCGCAGCTCTTGTTTTCTGACATTTTTTTATGATGTCCAAAATCCATCATAGACAGAATTCAAAGAAAAGAAACACATGAATGTAATGGTCCAATGCTATATAAAACATACAAAAAATATCTGCCCTGTGCATCTGGGGTAGTCTGATGACTAAGAGAATAGTGGGTATGACAGTAGTCTGAGGGTGTAAATGCACGTGTTGTTGTTGCCAGGCCAAGAGGGCTTTACATGTTGTCCTCATCAGAGTCGTCCTCCTCTTCCAAGGCATCCTGTGAGAGGAGAGGGAGCATGACAGGAAGTCAGTAAGGACAATGCGTCTAAGCCATTTCAGCTTCAAGGGCAACTTTGGCACTTTGTTGGTTTTAAAGGGGAAACGATCTGAGACTCATTCAGTCTCATCTTCATTAAAGGCAATTCAAAACTGCCACACCTGTTAATTCCTGACTGAAATATAATTTGGGCTGTTTTAACAATGTGCCTTCGTAACATTTTTTTTTAGTGGCTATTAACAGCCATGATATATTGAATAATTAATCACTGTCCAAAAATCAAACGCATAAATAAGTCAGTCAGGGGAAGGACAACAAACAGTTGTAACACTGTGCTGGCCTACTGAAAAGTATAGCAAGCATCAAACAGACATTGTAGCCATGGAAAATTGGTATAAGAAATTCAGGATGCCACCGGTTAATTGTTGAACATGCAATAATTATAGTACATCACTCAACCACCAAAGCAAAAAGTAATTTGTAGTTCACTAAACTCCTCATCCATCTTGTGTCATACCCAAGTCAGGTCGTTGGACAAAAATAAGAGGCTATTTTCTGAGTGAACGCAAATGAATAACTATAATGTGTGGAAGAACTTGGAAGCACTTTGACTTCAGTGCAGTAACATCATGAATAGTTCAGGAGTGTCATGAAAAAGTTCAGGAGCGATAATATTGTAGCATCCATGTTGAAGTTCACCCAAGTTCTTTCCATACATTTTAGCTATTATTTGTATCCACTTTGAATATAGCCACGTGTTATTTTGCATCACCATACTTTGACATTTAACTCCATGCGTAGTCGAGTGTAAATAGGGAAACATGGAGATGTTTGGTAACTTCTAACTTTAGGCTTGAAGTTGGACGAATGATGCCTGAGCTAAACCCTACGGCGAAAGCAGACCTGAGACGGCTTGAGCACACAGAGACAAACAAGGTAGCAGCGACTTATCGAAGTCTGGGGAAGAAGTAGCCTGTTCCTTTAAAACAAATAGATTTTTGGGTCCATGAAATTAATAACGATTCATGGAACCAAAACGGGTAGCGCATCACAAAATTTTCAGTGCTGAGAACATTCAGGAAGGCCAATTTTTCAAAGATAAAAAACTATAGTTTGTTAGCAGGTAGGGGTGGTTGCACTATAAGCCTGAGTCCTAAGCTAAACCTAATCACAACAACAGACCTCAGATGGCTTGAGCGCATACACTGAGACAACTGAGGTAGCATCAAGTCATCGATGTCTAGGGAAGAAGGCCGAAGCTTAGAAAAAAAGTTGGTTTGTTGGCAGGTGGAGGTGGTTTCACTACAAACCCATTTGTCCCACGACCTACTACTGAGTAAAGTTGTGAAGTGTTCATCTAAACAGAAGTGTAGACGAACATCAAGTGGCATGTCTTGATGTGGTGTGGGGTTGGTCCTGTGTGAGTGAGTGAGTGGTGATGTGCACCATAGGAAAGCACAATGGACAATGCACCGTGCACACGGATCTTTGCAACAGGTGCTGCTGGGACTGGAACTTACTGTACCTTAGCATACTTCTCCGCCTCTTCTCTGATATCTTTGGGGACCATCTCATGTCTTCCTTTTGTCACTGTAGGAGGAGGGGAAGACAAATAAGACGAGTTTAGTTTCAAACTGAACCCTGTATGTTGAACAGACAATCACCACAACTGCAAACCTGATCACTGACAGAACACGATTCAGAACACCAAGGGTCAAAAGCAACAAGGCTCAGAATAAATGTTCCAAATGCAAGCCTTTAGCAATCATGTGGCATCATGTCTGCAAAAATGTTTCCTTATGATCCTTTCCAAGAAAAAGACCTTTAGAAACAGCCAGCAAAACCTCTGACCTACATAAGATCAGCCAAGTTCTTTTAGCGAAACAACGTGGAAAGGCAATAGAGAGAATATTGCGACAACGATAGACTATGGCTACCATAACGTTCACAATGCAGTGCCCGAGAAGGTGTTTACCTACACCCATAGGCTTTTTCTTTGCAGACCTAAACATTCCTGCCACTGCATGCACACGACACACACACACACACACACACACTTTTGTAATCTGGAGGATTGCAGGGCAGGATGGGATATGAATGAATGAGACACTGTGAATGTCTAATACTTAGGCCCAATCATAGTCAATGCAAGCGAAACGCCAAATGCGAACGCAAGGATACCAAGATGAATACTGGCGTAGCGAAATGCATGCATCAAATAGCACAATGATGCGTGTGATGACATGGGAGTCGATGGCAGTGTACCAAATGACGGGCGTCAGGCATTCAAGCTGTGCTGAAAGTACGCACAGTGACGCTTGTGTACTTCTGGCCCTAATATGAATACTTTTCTTAACGTCTAAGGTAATTCAAGATATTTTCCAACATTGCGTGCAATGTACATCAGCCTGTCAAGAAGTGTGCCGGTCTTACCTTCTCCTACCCAGCTGAGCTCCAATTCAAAAGCTTTGTCTTTGACTTCATCGTGTACAATGTAGATTCTGCAGGAAGACAATAAATTATGAGAGATGAGGTGTGTTTACAAAAGCTTGTTGATATATCAGTTCATCAGCCAATCAAACTGCCCCTATCTAAAGGACTCATAGCTACTGGATGAATTTGACAAAAAAGGGCGTTTCCACTGGACTCACACTTAGCGCCTTAACTTTCTACCTCTAACCAACTTTCTACTTCCTTACATTTAAACCTGTGATGCACTACATAGCTGAGTGCACCTACTTACTACAATGCTATTAAAGTTATTGTTTTTAACCCACTGGCATCATTTTACAGCAACCTGGATGTATGTACATAGGCATATTTTTACATAGTCTGCTTAAATTCCGCATCAACAGTGACTGCAAAAGGTCACATTCCTGCACAGCCCCACCAAAGTGCATAATGCGGCACCAGGCATTACGGACCTCAGGTGGCAATGACAGATGCCTGTCCACCAGTTCTCAGTCCGTGCACCAACACAATCATTTTAATGACGACACGTTACGGTTGGGGAGGAAAAAAAAAAAAAACGTTCTTGCTATGCTGATATTTAATTCTCTGTAACAATGGTTTGTTTTACCATCAGGTGGTCAAGTTACGCTGTTCAGAAAACTTCTCTGCATAACCTTTTCAAAGATGCAAAATACTGTACATAGACGCCCACTTTGTTGCAATGGTGTTGCTGAACAATGTGGTCACTCTGACATTTACCATCTGGCTCTAACTGCATTCCTATGAAGTTCACGATGGAAACGTTCAGGGTTTCATAAAATTAAAGGTGTGACATTTATGTCAAGTGTTCAAACTAACTTTCTGTAAATGTCAAATAGCCAGTATGTCATATCAGATTTACATTTGAAAGAAATGTGTTAGTTCTACTTCACTGGCTAGCTGTAATTGAAACTTGAAAAATATTTAACAAGTACAACACAATGTATGTGTTTGCATATAGAAAATCTCCACAAACCACTTGGTCACAGTAAGTGCTTCAGTCAAATGTACTTTTTTACCATCACTGTTAATCGAAACCATGCCAGTTGTATGAGGTTGCATAGCACGTCATCCATGAATTCCACATATGGGTAAATCAGCAAATATCCCCTCTTTTTGTAATGTGTGGGGTTTTTTGTTTATTTGTCCGGGGGGGCTCACTGAATTATGTGTGGTAAAATACGATTCTGAAACCTAAATACTGCCCCCTTGTGTGCAATGCTGTCCACAAGTGACAGTACACAAAATCAGACTTACATTTTAGCCACCTCCTTCACCAGCTCCCGACAGGTCATATCTTTCATCTAAACAGAAAGAGGGGTGGGAAAAAAAGTACATTGATTATTTCATTTCATCAATTATTTCATATGCAATCAGAAATTGAATAACCCAAACACAGGTGAGATACTCTTTTACAGCTAAATTATCAGTAGTAGTTTTAGTAGTAGTAGTAGTAGTTGGTGTAGTAGTATTGTA
>JASCIP010000040.1:5037153-5048488 GCA_034783695.1 Sardinella gibbosa | reverse complement strand
CACACACACACACACACACACACACACACACAGGAGGGAGAGAGCATAGGCCCTTGACGGCTTTTAGGGAAACACTTCAACTGCAACCCATCTCATGAATAACCTGCTGGTTGGTGCTAACTGGAAAACACTCCATGTTTGAACAGTCACTCAGAGAGACGAAGGATCACAATTATCGCCACTTCATATTACACAAGACTACAAAAATAGCAATCTAAAAGAGCGGGAGACAGAACTACTGTAAAAACATGAAAGGATTTTTGAACTTCAGATCCCCACAGGTTTCGAGCAACAAATAACAATCTTATAAGCTACATAAATGAGAGAATCTTTCTTTGATACAGCGCTGCTCTTTTAGAGGGTAAAAAAAAAAAATAATCAGCCCATCTGCGAGCTGCAGTCAAACTAGAAAGTGCTCTTACGACATGACCTGCTTTACAAAAAGCAGAGACAATATGCTTTACTTCCACCTTCCAACTTTCAGGCTCAAAGAGCACACACAACAAAGAGCCTGAAGCCACAAGCACATTTTGGCTGGGGTGGCTTTTTTTTTTTTTTTTTAGCTTCTGCTGCTCTCCATGTGTATGCACAGAGCGACATGTCCTGCATGCACAACATAGGTACTTAAAGCAACACAGAAACAAACTATTGCATGGATTCTTTGCTGACTTCAGATAACGAAGGATAATGTGTCTACGCCAGATGTCACCTTGTCTTCCTCAATATCATCTTAAGGGTAAAACACTGAGTCAATGTTTAGGAAAGGGAAAAAAAAAAAAAACACAACCAGCTGCAAAGTCTGACTCATTGTTGTTACTTGTTCGTATGTACCACCACAGAACCCACATACAGTCGATCAGCCCCTTTGCTCAATTGAGGGTTATTATTAAGTGCCTGCTACCAGGCTATAAAAACCCCAGTAGTCAGTTGGTTAACGGAGAGAGTGTGCATTAATCCTCCTTTTTGTTTCAACAGCACAAAGCAAAGAAAAATCCAATTAAAGGCCTCAAGACATATGGCTTGCTTAGCTTTTCGAAAGTAAACAAAAAGGAGCGAAAGGGGTATGGAGGGGGGAAAAAAAAGAGAGGCTGAAAGGCCTTAGTTGGCATTGGAGAGACAACAGACTCTTCTAGAATGACACCCTTTGCCGCTGATTTGCATGGGGCACACAACGATTTGACTTTGCCGGTCTGTAACTCACCTAACAGCTTGCGTCTATGGCTGGCTGACAGTGGCCACAGAGGGGAGGGGCCCCAGCCATCATTTAATTATAGCACGGCTTTGCCTCCATGCACTCGGACAGCCACATCAGACAATCGATCCACACGAGAATAAAAAAATCAACAACAAGCAATCCATGTGAAGTTCAGGGTCAACCGACCATGCAGTAAAACACTTTGCCAGTAGCGGAAAGAAAAAAAAAAAAAAACTGCACACGTTTTCAAAACTATGACATGGTTACACAACCCACAGGGGACAAGTGAGATGGAGAGACCTACCAGTGCGCTCAATGTAGTCCACACATTTCTCAATGAACAAGGGGATTGGTCGATCCGGGCTGACCAGAGTCTGCAAGGGCACGCCGAAATAGTTGCTATCCCAGTTCCTCCGCGTTGGTGGGTACAGAGGCTTGGGAGGCTTCTTTTGCTGTGCAGGGAGAACACAGGAGACATTGAGAGGAGGGTAGGTCAGGTAAAACAGCAATTCCACTTATCTATCAGAGAACATCTGTCAGACAACAAAAAATAAAAAATAAATAAAAGAAAGAACGGAGCTTTCTGCTGTTTTCTGAAGCATCCCCAGTAAAAGGCTAAAACAAGACACAGTTGCTTTTAAGTTCCTGCTCAGAGTGAAAGGTTACAAAGCAGAGGCCTACACCTACTTAATATGTTTCAATCCATCAAAATGTGGGCAATACTATTAAATCACACAAACTCTCCTTTACTGGAGAGAGAAGGAACATGAAGATTGAAACACATTCTACCATTTCCTGGGAAAGCTGCCATGAATTTGCCTTCAACATCTGGCCTGACGCAGTCAAAAGTACACTGCGGAATACCCAAAAATTCCTCAACTGAGTAAATTTCCTTTTACTACATTCACAACACACACAAAGCTGTAACAAACAGCACAGTCACAAGAGACGGTAGCTTGTCAGCATCTATGCTTTTATGCATTGATTATTTTGGACTGCCAAATCACAAAACAATAAATTGACTGTAATAAGAACTTACCATTACCCTTTTATCAGTGTGCCAGTAAAGATTGTCTATTTAATAAAAAGTGTTTTATGCAAGCACAGGCCCCATCACAGAAACACTAAAAATGTGCTGCAATAAAAAAATGCTGGCATCGCCCTCGCTCACTCTTAATAAGACAAGAACTCAAATAAAATGACTCACCTTCTTGGGTTCCTTCGGTGCCTTCGGTTTGTTCTTCCTTCTCGTCTTCTTGTCATCCTGCTCGGGGTCAGAGGTGATGGCCGGGTTGTCTATGCCTCCCTTCCAGGGATCCACGGGAGAAAGCAAGGGGTCTTCCTCGCTACCCCGATTTCCCCTCCCCCCCTTCCTCTTCCTGTGAGCAGGCCCCGACTCATCATCGCTGATGTCCGAGTGGACACGCCTCTGGTAGGCTTTTGTCTTGCTGAAGAGGATCTTGGACCGATGTTTGTACTTGGAAGGCCTCCTGCTTCCCTGGGCCTTGGACAGGCGGTCAAAGCCATTCTCTTCTTCGCCATGCAGGACGTGGAGGCCACCAAACGAATTGCGCATCTTGACAATCCGACTGTGAGTGTCCTCTGGCACAGCATAGATGTCATCATTGAACCCCTTGGACTTGAGGAGAGTATCTGCCGGTTCAGCATAGTTGTCAGATGCTTCAAGATCATCGCCATGGACCATGGGGCCTCTCATTCCTCTCCTGTGGGTGTTCCTATGTATGCCAGCTTCGATGGTCTTCAGCAGATTTGGGTCGAGCTTCTTGACACTGGGTTTGGGAAGGACCGGCTTGGGTCTTACAGGGGGAGGCACTTTGTGGTTGCGCTCGTGGTCACCCACAGGTGTGCTGTGGATGGGGTACTCGTTCCCCTCCAGATCTATCCTGCACTTGGTGCGTTCACTGGGGGTGGGCAAAAGCTGAACATCATCCCCAATGGGGCTGTAAGGCGGGGGTCCTTCGGCATCATCCTCGGAGTCAGGATAATAGTTGTAGGCAGGCGAGTGGCTGTGGGGCGACTGAGGAAATGGATCTTCGCTCGCGCCCGTCCCATCCCGGCTGCTGTCAAACATGAAGGAGCTCTCGATGCTGGATTTCTTCTCAAGCACCTCGTTGAAAAATGGTGTGAAGACCTCTGTCTGCCGGTGGTACTGGGACAGGGAGTACAGTGCTGTGAACTTTGCAGTGATCTCAGTGGCAATATGTTCACCCTCAGTCATCAGCTCTTTGATGGCCTCGTTCTCAAAAAAGTCAGCCTGGCTGTCTGTGATGGCCACCATTTGGACTGGGATGACATCCTGGACCTCAGCCAAGAACGCCCTAAGCATGGCCATTGAGGCCTTGCGCTTGGCGGAGTAGACAAGGATGTACCCATGGACCAGTTCGTCCTTCCGAATGCCGATGGAGGAGTGGTACGAGAGAACAGTGACTTGAATTCGCCTGCGACTGTCGCCAATGATTTTGTCAAGGATTAAGGTGTTGCTCTGACCAGGCTGACCAGCACTGCAGGAATGTGAATCCAAGAAAGGCGAGAGGATGAGATCCACGCTGAACGGGTCTCCACACATGGCACACATGACAATCCGTAGATCGGTCTCAGACAGGTCTTTGATGGAGGGCACGGGGCTCACATCAAAATTGTGCTTTAGCCCATCCAGAACACTTCTGAGAGCTTGTTTTATCTGGGACTCGTTAAATTTCCTTGGGAAGGTACCAGAGGGTATATCTATAAAGGTGCACTGTAGCTTATTGGCAAGCTGTTGGCCCTGATGCCTTAAGATGGGCATATTTTTGCAAACACTGTCTCTCTGGTTTGCCAGAATTAAAATGAATGGCATAGGATGGGAAAATCTGTCTCTCCTGCTATGTGCAATCTCTGCTCTGATTCGGCTAATGCAGTCACCAATAAAATTCAGCGACTCTATGGAGCTGAAAACACAGAAACACCCATGAGGTTTAAAGCTTGGTGCCCATGGATGGCTCAAGAGCAATGAGTTTCCATCAACAGGCATAAGGTCTAACTCATAGATTTTACCATCTAGAGTATACTCATCATCTGTTGACTGTGCTCTGATTTCATTTGCCAACTCCTGGGCAAGCCCATCCCTTCCCACGAGACACAAATTAATCTTATCAAAGTTGGCACTGTAGTAGAGATTGGAGCGACCGTGGTCCAGTTGGACGAGCCTGTTTGCCAGGACCTGTTCAACTTTCAGATCCACGCAGCCTTGACCACTCAAACAAGTCTCCTTGGTGGGGTGATAGACAAAGCCAATGTGCTTCAGCAACAATGACTCCCTATCTGGGGCGAGTTTTTGTAGGGCTCTGTATCTGGGTTCCTCGTTAAGTACAGTGTGGATCTCGCTCATTTTGTCACAGCTTGGGGTGGCATTTAAATCCAGGTCATAGAATAGCTCTGCATGCTCAAAAAGCATTTCCTGAAACTCCTCTTTGGCCCTTTCAACTATTTCCTGCTGGTGGCGGCTGTAAACATCTCTGCGATCAGATTCACTGATATACTTGTAAGCCTCGTCCTCCATGACCAAACACATGACCTCGTCCCATGGCTGCCCAGGGCTGATGAAGTGCACCCGCTCAAGGGTCCGCTTGAACCTCTCCTTCATCTCAACCCGCCTCCTCTCAGAGATCAAATGCTGGACGTGGTTTTGATATATCCTCTCTGCTTCCATAGTTTTGAGGATATCAAAAGGCACCCTCCTGTCAGTTTTGTCTATGTGGTCTGTCTCGTCCCACGGCCCATGCTCCAGTACCACAAACCAGTACTGAAACTCAGGACGTGATCTCATGAGACTCTGTGCCTCCGACCAGCTCAAGCCCTCTATTTCGTCAAGGTTATTTAGCAGATTATTCAGAATTTTGGGCAGGCTGGACAGATAATCCTCTCTCCTCCTCCTGATATGTTCTTGCTTGAGCTGTTCAATGTGCTTGGAAAACGTGTTCCTGGCCTTTCTGGATCCTTCCAAGTTAATGTATTCCTCATAGTCAGGCTGGTTTTTCAGTGAGTTGCTCACTGTCTTCCAGGTAGAATGATAATCTCGAACGGTTGACACTATAAGCTTTTCGAACTTGTCTGTCACGGTGGCCACTAACTGCCTCTGGATTTTGTATGCCTCCAAATACGGCATGATTTTGGGCTTCCCTCGTGTTTTGTCCATCTGTTGAATCAGAGCGTTAAAACAGAGGTCGACGTTCACAGACGACTGCGCGGATGTCTCAACCACCAACAGATTCTTTTTGTTTGCAGCAAATGCCTGAAGGTCCCGCAGATATTGCTCTACACACTCGTCACATTTTGTTGCAGCAATGATGATGGGCTTTTTTGTCTTTGCCATCTGTGAGTAAAGGCTATTGACAAATTTCATCTGGTCATCAAATTTCCTATTGCATCCCTTGCTCACATCTATGCAGAGCACAAAGCCATCAATGTTCAGCTTCCCATCGGGCATCTGCTTTTGGTCAAAGTCCTGCTCCAGGCCCAGCTGGTCTGTGCAAATGTACATCAACTTCTCAGCAGACTGCAATTTCGAGGACGCAGCCCGTTTTGTGTAGGGCTGCAAGTTTGTGCTGCGATGAGGCAAGAAAGTCTGATCGTCAATGAACTCTGTCTGTTCAATGATGTGTATTTTACACTCAAGGCAGTCGTCGCCTCGGTGAAACACATCCCCCCAATACAGGAAGTGGTCATTGTTTACTACGCGTCCACCAAAGTCAATTGTGCTCAACACAGAAGTGTGCTCTGAATAGTAGTCGTCCGCACTGGGGCGCACGTATCGGTTACATAGG
Source organism: Sardinella gibbosa (assembly GCA_034783695.1). NCBI lineage: Eukaryota > Metazoa > Chordata > Actinopteri > Clupeiformes > Clupeidae > Sardinella > Sardinella gibbosa. The sequence continues at coordinate 5,042,470 of JASCIP010000040.1, read as the reverse complement.
CAGGACTTGCCCACACCACAGTTGCCTTTCTCCTTCTCCGTCCCTGAGAGCCCAACTACGCTCACAGCATAGGTTGGGGGGCGGGGCTCCTTGTTCTTGGCCATTATATTCCCCCTGTCATTGCCTTTACAGTCTCAGCAAAGATTTCCTGCAGGGTATAGATGCGCTTCCATTTGTTCAGCTAAGGTGCAGTTTCCATGGCTCCAAGTCAATAGGCAGGTCCCTCTCCCCTATTGTGTGGGGCAGTTGCTTCTCCCCGTCTTTATCACCTGCCTGCAAAATAAAGAAAAATTGCAATTAAACAGAGAAACAATATGGTTTGAGCTAATACTGTGTTACACAAAATTACACCTGTTTGCACAATACTGTGAGAGGGCTGTTTTTTTCCTGAGAATGTGCAAATTTGCAAGTGAGATAATGTGCCAACTTGGGTCAGAAAAAGCAGTTTAAGAAGGATTAGTTACAAGTCTGCCTTACAAGCAATGCCTTAAGAGATTGTCAGCAGTTTGAGATTTCTGATGTATCTTGATGAGGCAACACCATCTCCATTATAGTTAAATGATAACAGAAAGTGGCTGTGCTGCAAATTAGCTCATGAGAGTTACACGATTTCTCTTTTTGATCAAACACCCAATCACGTCTCCACTAAACTGAAACATTACAAGAAATTATTTTGATGTATAAACGCAGTCTCCGTCTAATTTGTGCAGGGTAAAAAATGCCTGGAACTTCAGCCTTTGAGAAGCAGTGACCTAGAAATACATTTGCTCTGCAATAGGCTGACAGAAGAGGGAGGAAAAAAAGCAAGAACAGTTAGTCATTTGACAGATGCCCTTTTTTCCAAGACAATCCATTAAGTCTGCATCAGCCACCCAAATACCTGCTCAAAGAGGTTGTGGGTATTAAATCTACAAAACTGAAGAAACCACAGCAGACACTGCCAATGCCATCTTCAACAGGCACGGATTAGTAAGACCTATTCTTGTAAAAGGGCAGTGTGTGATATTAACGTGTAGCTATGCAAAACTGAGATATCACAAAGTATCAACATATTCCATTAGGTGTAGTCTAGATCTTCATAAAGGTCAAACAGCAGCACTCTGGCAGAATCATCTGCCTGTTAAGCAGGAGCAGAACTCAGTTCAATGCTTCGCTTCCCCTGCTGAATCTGTAATGGCTTTGACTGGTTCTCTGATTTGTTCCTTTAGATAGATACTTCTCTCCAAGGACAGGTTGCATCAGACACCAATGACTTTTAAATTTTTAAATACATCATGCCTCGTCCTGCATCAAAAAGTGAAGCAATACGGTGGTGGCCCCAGGGCAAGAAGGGCACATGGCGCTTAAATTAAATGACTACCGTTACTGACCTAAATACTGTGGCAATAGGCTATCTAATGCAAAATACAGCTAGACAAAATGAGATCACTCCAATGGGTATCAAAGTGCTGGCCCAATAGATTTATTGCATTTGGGCAAAAGGCAAACCAAAATAACTAGAATAGTTGTTTGAAGTCAATACAAAGACAGACACATTTTTTCAGCACAACTTGCCATGTGGTGTAGCCTAATGGCACACTGTCCATGATGCCCAATGCCAGGCATCCAGAACATGTATTCCAGGATAACCAAAGCAGCAGATTTTACCATAAACCATATGTCTTTTTTCAATTCAGAGAACTTATAACTTGAATTAAAAGCCCACAACTACACTGAGGCTATATAAGAAATGTGTTAAAAGGGTGGCCAACAACAGTTATATACTACTTAATACTGCATCTGAACACAACTCAATGCCATCTTACATCTGTTGATAAAAGGTTTACTTATTTGAATGTATTCATTCACACATGATGTGACATGTCATTACATGATCATGGTCATGGTCGTTTTTGGAAACAATTCTTAAAATGTGGGCTTTATTAGGGTCAAAAGCACACCTTGCATGAGGGCCGAAACATCATCTTTAAGATCCAAAATACAATACCATACTACACTAAACAAAAGAGAAGTCCACACAGAACACAAAATGTTGGCTAAAACGTAAGGGGTGCTATAAGGAGTGGGTAACTAAAGCGAAGTCAAATCACTTATCAGATTAAAAAAATGTTGCTACTAAATGCTTCTCTATCTCTATAGTGATGGCTTTGCATTTACAATGTCTTTTCCCCAAGCCAAGCATTTATTGATGGGAATCTTGCTGGGCTCCGGCCAGGGAGGTGGAGGTTAAATCATTAAGCAAGGTCATGCAGCCTACACTTTTTTTACACTTAAAAAAAAAACTTATCTGGAAAAGCTACAACAGTTTCCTGTCACTTGCAATGTAGCAACTTGCAATGAAGTGACCCCAGATCAACAGCATCCCTCAATCATTAAAGAAGCCCTAATGCCGAAATAAACGCCAGAATAAATGCCAATTTCAATAGTAAAATGTTGTGAACCTGTACCAATAGCAAACGTAAAAAAATCCACGTTTTCTTGTGTTTAGTACTGATTACTTATGTTTATTTTTTGCATTAGCCTACTATCTCTGCCGAATGAACTTGATGGTCTAATCAGAAGCTAAGGTCAAAAAGCCTAGGTAAATTCACCAGCAAGGATAAGGCTATGACGTAGTATATTTGTCAGCCAATGATTGATTCTTTATTTAATTCATAAGTGTTTCATCTAGGCTACCATACGACTTGCGCTCAATAAACCGCCGGATTGGACTACGGATTAATTTACTTACTCAGATAAGAGAACATAAAAAAACACTGCCTGGGCGTCAAAGGCATGTGCACAATTAGCGTTGACGGCTGATTCTAATGTTACTGTTTCTGCAACATCTTTCGCCCTCCCATAGGTACACAGACTCAAACCGGATTTAGTTTCTCTACAGTACACTAACATTGTGATAAAAGGCAAACTGCCTTCTGCAATGAGGAGACAAGAACAATATAACGTTACCCAAACCCCATAAATTGTCACGAGACACTGTATTATGTTCTCGTTTAGGAATATGATAAAACATGCAACCTGGTGGCCTCTCACCAATGTCAGTGAACGAGAAATTCAACAGAGGTGAGTGCAGAATATCGAGAATTTCTTATTGATAGGATGCCTTATTGCCGCGTTACCTTTACATACCAAACCAAGGTATCGATAAATGACTAGCCTAGGCACTGTTACATTACACTATGTTTGAATTCACAACGAATACAGCATTTGAACATAGCGATGCCAGAACTGACCTAACGTTATGCTTTTAGTCTCTGGCAGTGTTGCCGTTTTAAAATTTTGACGACGTTAGCTGTCATCTGAGCTTTAGCTGTTGTTCCAGTAAGTAACGTACACGAACAATGCATTGTGGCATCTCACAAAAATAAGAATAATAATTTCGCACAATTATTTGTCACACAAGACAATGCCACCATTCATCTTTTAGAGGTGTAACTGCAACTATAATGGTCAAGTCCCAAATTTAACATAGTCCACCCTGCTGTCATTTCATCAGATCACAAATCATAGCTAACCTATGATAATCTAAGCTGATGTGACACACTGACTGCACCTTATCTGCTAGCGTGCTAGCGAGTCATACAGTTAGTGTTACCCACTGAACTAGATTCCCATACCAACGGAGCCTTATGTACAGCTAATGTGTGTTAGCTACCCAGTTGACCAACTGCACGTAGTGTCGATTTCTGGCAACACTTCACTTAAGTGAAATGAAAAATAACCCTCGTGCAATTCCCTGCTGTATGGTAGTACAATTCCTTGAAAAATGTTAGACGAAATCATGCAACGCCGCGCGCCCAGCCTTCATACAGGGTAAAGAAAGATATGTGCCTGGTTAGCTAGCTAGTAAGCTAGCCAACATTATGCCACACTGGACTCAGCAGTCGAACAATACACTTTTGGAGGCTAGTGATGCATACATTTAAGTATTTCTGAAAAACCGTGAGATTTGTTTCGTTCTTCTAGGACATGTCAAAAGAAAATCCACCAAAGCACTTACACTGACAATAAAAAAAGTCAAAGCAGTTCATTCCAAATACATTCCCCTACCTAACATGGTCGCTCCCAGCTCTCGACACTACGGAAAAGAGATATCATTCCAAGTGTCTTCTTTTATTTCCACGAATTCGGCTTTAGAACATTATCCTTGACATACTGTGGCCACGAAAAACGTTAGTTCCTACGAAACCTTTAAACAGTGTTTTTATCTTGTAATTTAACTATATTAGTGGTATGCATGTAATCCGAGACTCTCTCCCTCCCCTCTCATTCCAGTCGGTAATGGCGACGAGGATGGATCCTGCTCTCACTCACACTCTCCCCCCAGTAACTTTTCCATTCGGCTCAGTACGGGGGCGCGTCGCGCGTTCATGGCTGCGGTGGATTCGTTGAAGAAAACACATTTGCTTCTGAGCCATTCTTTCTCTCTTTCTTTCTCTCAAAGCGGTGATTTGAGCATTTTTATGCGTTTCACCTGATGGAGGACGATTTTCTGCGCTGGTTTAAAAGACTTGTGAAATTGGCAACAATATCCTACACAATTGATACAAATGTAATAGCCTAGGTTAGGCCTAAGTTATAGCCTACTAAAAAAACAAAACATTAATTTGTCAATCACATAACAGTGTCTATGCAACTTGTTCAGGTAGCCTAGACAACAGATTTGTATACAAAAGATTCTCCCACAATTCTCAGTCAGAGAAAAAATGATCAGCTGTAAGATATCATAGACACATTTTAAAAAACAAATTGTTAAAGTTCCTTATTATTTAAGTTTCTTTTGACTTTGGTTATAGGCCTATAGGCCAGGCAATGAATCCTCACATTGACATAATGAATGGGCCCCTTAATAATGTAATCAATCAGCAGTAAGTGGGCTTTCAGTCTTTACCACAGAGGAAGCTACATTTTTTTATAAACTTAAGACCATATGGCTGAATAGGGTGAAGAGACTGCTGGTCATTGTATGCTGCAAAGGTATTTAATTCACTCACCATTAACTCACTACTTTTGTCTCACTAAGAAGTTGCACTTCTGGACAGTAGGCTATGGTATAACTGTTGGCAGATCTCATGTTTTCAAATATTCAGCTTGGAACTGATCCTCACTTTTCCAACTTCCTAAGTGTATAAAGAGGTCAGGTTTTGGTTCTGATGTTGGAAAAGAGAGCCCTCCTCGCAAGGACTGCTTTAGTTCACCCCCAGGATTATTTATTTTTGAGAGAACCCTCCCTGCATGTTGTCAAAGACCTATTGCAGAGGTCAATTTATACCTATGGATTTAGCATGGGATGTCAGTGTTCCTGTGGGTGTAATGG
>JASCIP010000040.1:4983500-4998201 GCA_034783695.1 Sardinella gibbosa | reverse complement strand
TGAAGAGACAGTTTCAACAACAACTGTTGATCTTACTCGCAGGCTTCAGCGCTGTGAACGGTCCGATTCCAGACTATGCAATTCATGTGTATAGTTTGGCTTGCCAGGCTAGGAATAAAGAGAATATATAATTTAATTCAATCCCCTCCAATTCAGCACTGGGAATACAAGAATGCTTCAAGTTGAATTCATTTGTGTTCTAAATACAAGACAGTCTTTCAAACAAACCAACTGAAAAGATTGAAGCTAAAAAAATTTCATTATTTAAATATTCTGCTCTGATATTTGAGGAAGAACATGAGAACTATATCTCCCTCCACTGATATCAATGACATGATAAAATAAGGTACCAGCCTCTCTCTGTCTGCCGAGGACAAGTAAGGCCTCCCTGTTTGCTGTGAGATGATGGAGCCGATCAATACTCGGCTTCACTTTACAGGCAGGTCCGGAAACAGGCAGACAGGCCAGGCCCTCTGGGAGTTCTTTCCAGGAAGCGCCTCCAACTTCCAATCATTTCATGCTGCCCTGCACTGTTTTTTTTCAGTGCTACTAAAGAAAGCCGATAAAATAATGCCCTAAGGAAATGATAGTCTAATATGGCTCCTAATATTATTTTATACGGCTGACGACATAAGTGCTGCTGACAAAAAGAAAGCAAACTTTTTAAAAACTTTGAACTGACCAGTACTAAAGCTTTTGTAATGCAAATATTTTAATGAACGATTGAGTTACTCAAATCTTATAGCTGCACAGTTGATGTTTCTGCATTAATTGGATTTCTTCTTCTTTGACCAGGGGCCGGGAGAAGGCTAAGAGGACCAGAGCGGGAAGCTGAAGATGATTCAGTGAGCTAACTGCATTCTACTAATGACAAATCTTTCTACAAAGGGTTGGCAGCAGTATTATTAAACATGTACAAATTGTATTTGGACAACTAATTAACACTGAGTCTTGACCCCCCTGCAACAACTTTTTTAATGATAACATGGCAACAATTATATAATTCCATAGCCTAAAAATACAGTACTGTATGTACAGCTCTTGTCATGATGAACGTCATAACAGATACAATATTAGATACAGATACAATTAGTACATATTAAGGTTTTTCTATTTTCAGAATATAAAAACACAACACTGGTACATTGTATCAGTAGCCCATGATTTATGATAATCAATGGGCAGTGCATAGCATTTGTTGTATATTTCTCTCACTATATAGGCCTATTTGGTGGGTCATTGTTATGTCAGTAGGTACTGTGGGACATAACAATGAGCCTTACTATATGGGACATACAGTACACCTATTGATTGAGCATGCTGTCAGTCATTGCTTGTTGGTTTTATTATTTAACGTTAGGTATGTGAGGAGCCGACAGAGTTTGTAGAGGGGGAGAGACCACGCCCACAGGGATCCTCTCCAGTGGAGGAATTTCCAGCAGCAGAGAAGTACACTGAGAAACAGGTAGGAGCTCATCTTAGGATTTCTCTGACATATCCTGATAGTCTTTCAAAGTATAAGAGACAATGTGTTTTAAAATATGAACTTAAAGAACAGGAATTAACTAATTACACATCAATGTATACAAATGTACACATTTGCTGTAGGTTTGTCATGGTAAAGATACAGCTACAAGGTATTTCAGTGGAAAATGCCTTCATGTGTCTCACATCAAACTGTCATGGAATGTTAAAACAAAACCCTGTGGGAACTGCTATGAAGCTAAATTACAGAGAATAAAGGAATTTAATGTATTTGAAAGAGTCTTGATTTCTTTGAAAGGGTGAGGACGACTTCTATGATCCTCTCCACAAGACTGGAAGTGGCAAAAAAGGAAAGAAGGTTGGTTTCGGGTCCCTGTTTGACAAACGCTCCTCTGGGAAAATGAGTCAGATGGAGGTAAGTAAGAAAAAAACTGAAGCAACAGTGTTATTATCCTAATGCCTGGTTTAAATGAGTGAGAGCATCAAAGATGGTGAAATCATATATAGCATTATAATAAATAGCATTAAAGAGCACAAAAAACATAAGTAGTAATGAAGGTGACAGTAAATAAAAGAAATTAATTAGTGACATTAAGTTTTGGTAGAAAGTTTCTCTTAATTTTTTGTTTATGCTGTCAGCATAAGAGTGACATGAACCTGTCATAACATGACATGATGTGACATGAACATTAATGGCACTTCATTTATGTTTATGACTGTTGTCATTAAGTGTCTTTAAGTTTAAGTCAATTACATTACAAAAAAATGTAATGTTTATGTCACGCTTTTGTCAACAGCATTAATATTTTTTGTTCCAGGAACTTCAGAATGGAGAGTCTGAAGTCCTTGTGAAAACGGCAAAGGAGGCCTGTGCTGAGGGCTTAGTTGTCACAGGAGGAGGGAAGGATGGAATCTTCATTAAGGAAGTGAAGCCTGACTCACCAGCTTCAAAGCACCTCTCTGTTAAAGAGGGTCGGTGGAGATTAGAATTTTATTGGATAGTTTTGTACACTGCATGTAACAATAACAACAATACTACTTCTACTGCTACTACTTACAGTTACAGTATAATAATATCTAGAAAACAGTGCAAACCTCCGCCAAGGCGGTATGGGTCATTGACCCAATACAAATTCCTGGCGGTGTAACCAATCACCACTAAAATGTAATCATCTGTTCTTTGTCCCAATACCAATGTTGTCTGAAAGCTGCATTGTGCAGTACTTGTTGTCTTGCTAATAGACAAATAAACAAACAAACAGACAAACTTGACCAAAAACATAACCTCCTTGGCGGAGGTATTAATAATAGTAATAATAATAATAATGAATAACCACGATTCAACAACAATACTAGTAATACCCAGTCAATGTCAGTGACAAATAATTTCTATGTTTTCCAGGTGATCAGATCTTGAGTGCAACAGTTTACTTTGATAATGTGTCCTATGAAGATGCCCTTCAAATTCTTGAACATGCGCAGGCTTATAAAATGGAGCTCTGCCTGAGGCGCAAACCACCAGAATCTACAGTCCAAGATGCTGAAGCAGCACAACTTGAGGTATCCATTGTAAAAAATTAATTAAAAGAATTGTTTTTACACAATTTTTGTTTTTGCACAGCATGGATACACACATTTTATGTCACAATATAAGTTCCTTTTATCTTCTACAGGGTGAAGCAGGCTCCCCTAAATTGAGAGGACGCAAGACAAAGAGACAAGAAGCCAGAATTTCATGGCCAAAATTCCCATCCTTCAGCAAAGGACGCAAGGGGTTTAAAAGGTCACATAGTACATCTGAAGCAGAAGAGCAAAGGAAACTGGAAATGAGCCCTACAACAAGTGACACTGAATCACCAGTCAAATCTCCACTGAAATCTCCAGATGGAAAAGAGAAGAAGAAGAAGAGGCTCAAACTGAAGGTCAAGATGAAGGGACTCAGAAGCAAGTCAGTTGAACATCCGACAAGAGAGGAGGAGCCAGCACTGGATAATTTGGGAGGTGTAGAAAACCTATTGGATCAAAACGGCACAGACATACAGTCTCCTGAGGAAATGCAGCTACTGGTCGAACCTCAGGTTGTCGAGCAGGAGGTTGTAGAGAGCCCTGAGTCCACTAAAGCCAAAGATCAATATGCATTTCCAAGCTTAGCCGAACCTGAAATGGAGACCGGATTACACAAAGTAGAGCTAATCACATTGGATAAAACTTTAAAGACGACGGATATTACAGTTGCTCTTGCTGAGGGCAGTCCAAAAGAGATGAGAAGCTCAGAAAGTGTAAAGACAGAGAGGTCTGAACTGAGAGTCAACATTCAGGGGAAAGATCTACTTGACACTGTGAAGGAGAGCCAGACTAGATCTTCTCCAGTCAGTATAAAGGAGCAATCAACTAGCATCAGGACCTCAGACCCATCCACCTATGACAATGTTGTAATTAGTCCCAGTGTAATGTCCCACACAGATTTCAGTGATCATCAGTTTAATGTTGACATCAACACTCCAACAACAACCTCTGGCAGGACAGAAACAACCCTGGGACAAGGAGAGATGGATATGAGCATGCCAAAAGTAGATGTTTCACTTGACATGTCAGATATAGGTTTGCTAAGGAAATCTCCAAAGATTGGGGCTGAGAAGCAGTGGAAAGAGAGAACAGTCAACATTCCTGAGCCTGAGAGCTATGGAATCCGAACCAGAGGTCCTTTGGCAGACATGGCAACATCAAAGTTGTCATTTGATGAAATAAATGGACTTCAGTTTACAACCACTGATGGGGCTGGTGCTGTCAGCGCCCAACAGCCAGACAGTGATTTGAAATTTAAAGCTGTCATTTCTCAACCTAAATCTAGTACACAAGATATAACTATTACTGATAAGAACAAGTCTGGCACAGTAGACATAAAACTTCCACAGACTTCTGAGATACCAATGGATAAAGTGTTAGCCGATGTCCGTACCACTGAGGGCAAAGTCAAAGCAGAATACAAACTGCCAAAAGTGGACATCTCTGAAACAAATCTCTTGGACTCAATACAATTGACAAAAGTGGATCACAAAAGAGTTCAACTTCCAAATCGGGAAGAACTTGTAATTCCAGGTATGGAGGATGCAACCTCAACAGCAGCACTTCAAATTCAGGCAATGAAGTTACCGCAGATTGATGAGAGAGATTCTAAATTCGCTGATGAAATCCAGGCTAAAAGAACAGAAATTGAATTCAACCTTGAGGATGTGAAAGCACTTGTTGCTAAAATACCAACTTTCAAACTGCCAAGAATCGATATGTCAGGAATCCATACACATAAAGAAATCACACCTGATTCAGATAAGATTCTAGCAACAGCTGAAACTCCTGAACTCTCTGAAGCAAAGACAGAGGTGAGCCTCAAACTGCCAGATGACACAATGGAAGCAGTGATGACGCCGATAATTGATCTGAAGCACCAAGACACACCAATTAAACTGCCAAATGTTGAACTGCCACATTTTGATGATCATCAACCAATATCTGTGACAAAAATCGAAGACTCAAAACAAAAGGTAAAAACTACTATGGCTGAATTGAAGAGCATGACTGTCGAAGGTAAATCAGGTGAAATTAAATATAAGTTACCAAATCGTGAGGACATTGAAATTCCAGGAATGGAGGCAATAGCAAAAACAACTGTACAAATGCCACATGTGAAGTCTGCTTTGGAGATTAAGGAAATTCAGAAACCTGACACTTCCTATTCAACTGATGGAAAAATCCAAATACCTTTTGCCTCAGCTGCTGATGTAGACATAAAAGGTACAGCCCTTATAAGTGATGGAAAAACGGAGACACCTCCCACTGACAGGAAAGACAGAGACAAGAAAACAAAGAAAACAAAGAAGTCTATACCCAGCTTTGGTATTACAAAACCTGACATTCGCTTCCCTGATATAGGCATTGATTTACCAAAACAAACCACAATCCCACAAAAAAAGGATGACAGCCAAGTGAAAGTAGAGTCTACCAGAACTGAGTCTGCTGGTGAAATAAAGACCAAAACACCGCAAGCTGTCTCACTGGACATCCAGAAGCCTGATCTGGGCATTAAAGGTCTAAGTGGAGAAGTTGTAATGGATAAACCCAAAGTAGATGTCACAATGCCTCCAGCTGAGATTAAGGTAGCAACTCCAAGTGTAGATATAGACAGTCATGGTACCACAGCAGAGATGGAGGTTTCTATACAATCAACTGATGTTCAAGGCACAGTGGGGGAAATTGATGTTCCTGAGAGTGAGATTAAAGATGCTGACATCAAATTGAAGAAAAGGAAGAAATCATTTCCAAAATTCAGCTTCTCTAAGACTGAAGTTAAAGCACCTGAGGTGGCCATTACCTCTCCAAAAGTCAGTATACCAGAGACAACTGTGGACATTAAAGAAGCAGAAGTAGAAGTGACAGGGCCTGAAAGTGAAACTACATTCAAGGATAAAACTATGGCTGGCTCCCCCACTAAATTTAAACTTCCAACACTTAAATTCCCGAAATTTGCAATGTCTCCACAGAAGGTCACCTCTGAATCGACAGATGTAGAATCTGCAACAAAACCCCCTAAAGATGATATCTTGGAGGTGGAATTGCCCGAACACAGGCTGTCAGTGTCAGGGAAGCTACCCACTGTTGACCTCCATACTATTCCAAGTGCAGACACTGTAGTCCTCCAGTCAACTGAAGGAGAAGGCCCAGAACTGAATTTGAACATTCCTCAGCCAAAAGTGGACATGTCATCAAAAGATATATTGCTAACTCAAGGAAAACTTGATGAACTTGAAAAGGCTGAAGGATTATCAGTTGAAGGGAAAATAGAACCACCAGAATTGGAAATAAAAGATGAAAAAAGTTTCAAAATGCCTAAATTTGGAATTTCTTTGCCTAAAATGAAAGGACCTGACTTGGATATAAGTGTAACAAAGCCTGGTATTGATATTTCACTTCCAGAAGGGAAAGTAGATCTTGAAGAGGCAGATGTCCATGTTCCCTCACCAAAAGTAGATGTTGAGCTGCCTTCAGTTGATGGGAAAGGTGCAAGTGCAGACACTGACACCTCTGTTGAGGTTGAGGCCAAAGTGAGTGACACCAAAATAAAGAAAAGGCGGATTTCATTTCCAAAATTCAGTTTTTCTCGATCAGATTCAAAAGGATCAGATGGGGATGGGGAGCCTCCAAAGGTAGACACCACTACTATAAGTGCTGATGTGAAAGACTCAGAGACCGACATTAAATCACCTGAACCTGAAGGAGCCTCAAAGGATAAAAGTATCAGCAGCTCTCCAACAAAATTCAAACTTCCCACTCTTAAATTCCCTAAATTTGGGATGTCTCCCACAAAGGCTCAAACAGAAGGAATAGATGTGGATGTGGTTAATACCATACCCGAGGAAGAAATTCTGGAAGTAACCATTCAAGCACATGATGTAACCATATCTGGAGATGTACCCACAAAAGAAGTCCACCTCCCTTCAAGTGCAGATGTTGATGTCTTGACAGGTGATGTAGAAACAAAAGCAGATGTACCACAGATCAAAATGGAGACAAATGAGCTAGATACCAAAAGCACCGAAGAAGGTAAATTCAAAATGCCAAAATTTGGAATCTCATTACCTAAAGTCAAAGGACCGGAAATAAGTATGAGTCTTTCAAAAAACGAAGGCAGTGTTTCTGTGCGAGATGATAAATCGGAAATCCAACCAGATGTTGAAATCAAAACACCATCTCTTGAAGCAGAGAATGATATTGCTCACTTAGAAAGTAAAGAAACGGACATTAAATTCAAAATGCCAAAGATGTCATTTCCAAAATTTGGACTTGCTAAATCTGACATGAAGGTCACTGAAACTGATGTCACACCAAAGCTAGACATTTCTCTGTCAGATGGGGAAGTAAAAATCAAAGATGATTCCATTCCACAGGGAAGTCTAGAAATCACTTCACCTAAAACAGAACAGATAATGGATGCACCAGAGACAGATTTTGACATTAAAGGTCAAGATGTAGAACTAAAGGATAGCACTACCCTGTCAAGCTCCCCAAGCAAATTTAAACTTCCTACTTTGAAATTACCAAAAATTGGAGTTGGAACAACAAAAGTCAAAGCTGACACATCTGAACTAATTACTCCAGAGGTCAAGTTATCTGGGGTAGAAATTGAAACAACTATGCCTGTGCCATCAGAAGTAACTGCCCCATCTATTGATTTGACTGTGTCAGCTAAGGTGCCAGGTATAGTGGGAAAACCTGAGAAGATGTCTACATCAAAGATAGAAATGGATTCTCACCAGCCACAAGTAAACATGGAAGAGATGGAAAAGCCTGATATTAAGGTGAATTTACCATCAGTAGAACTAAATACTTCAGCATCAAATGCAGATATTACAGGAATAAAAATGACTGGTGTGTCTGGTGAGGCCAATATATCTGGAAAATTGCCTTCTTTTGACACATTAAGGTCCAGCACAGACACTGTCCTCCCTTCAGTAAAATCAGATATGACAATACCATCAACTGAGATAGTGCCTCCAGATGGGAAATTAGATGTTGAGACACCTGAAATGAACATCAAGGATCCAGATGGAAGCTCTTTTACAATGCCAAAATTTGGAATTTCCTTACCCAAAGTGAAATTACCTGACATCAGCATTAGTGGATCAAAACCAGACATTGACATATCTGTACCAGAGGGCAAAGTTGAGGTTAAAGTCTCAGATTCTGAAATCACAGCACCTTGTGTTGACACAGAACTGCCGCAAGCAGAGGGTAAGGAATTTGACGCGAAAATGAAAAAACGAAGGATATCATTTCCCAAATTTGGATTCTCAAAACCAGATGTCAAAGCTCCAGAAGTTGATGTCACTCTTCCAAAGGTTGACATGTCTTTACCAGAGAGTGAGATTAAGAAGACGAAAGTTGATGTGAAGGTTCCGGAAGATATTGAGTTAAAAGTAGACGCTGGAATTACATCACCATCAAAATTCAAGCTCCCTTCTTTCAAACTTCCCAAAATTGGTACCTCAACATCAAAAGGGATAGTAGAAGTTTCAGATATGGATATTAATGTGAAAACACCCCAAGTGAACCTACCAGAAACTGAGTTAAACATTTCAGAAAAGGCTCCAGCTCTTGATGGCAAAGGATCGGGCGTAGAATTGGAGGCACCATCCTTAGACATGTCTGTAGACACCAAACTTGAAGGTCCTGAAGTCCATGTCAGTATTCCAAAACCAGAATTAGATGTTTCCCTACCTGAGGGAAAAGTTGATGTTGATGTTGGTCTACCTCAAGGAAAAGTAGAAATTCCTGGAGTAGATTCCAAAGGTATTGATGTAAAATTAAAGAGACCAAGTTTTTCATTTCCAAAGTTTGGATTGTCAAAAGCAGATGTTAAGGTTCCAGATGTTGATATCCCTGAAGGAAAGGTTGAGGTAACACAGCCAGACATTGACATTAAAATACCAGAGGGAGAGAAAGAAATCACTTCACCAACAAAATTCAAGCTACCCACAATCAAATTCCCTAAGATTGGAGTTTCTGCACCAAAGGGATCCATTGAGGTCCCAACAGCTGATATTGATGCCAAAGCACCTGAAGTCAGCCTGACTAATGCTGACTTAACAATTTCAGGAGATGTGCCAGTAGTTAATGTCGAAGGCCAGGGAATGGATATTAAGGCTCCAAATACTGAAGTGCAGATGAGTTTATCTGACACTGAAGCTCAAGGAAGCAAGTTCAAGCTTCCAACATTTGGAATCTCTTCATCAAATGTGAAAGGTCCTGAGGTAGATGTGAGTGTCCCTAAAACAGATTTGGATATTTCCCTTCCCGGTGGCACAGCAGATATTGAAACTCCATTTGTTGAACCAAAGGGAAATTTACCTGATGACACTGATATAAAAGTAAAGAAGCCAGGTTTTTCTTTTCCCAAATTTGGATTCTCAAAACCTGAAGTTAAGGGTGCCGAGATTGACATCAGTCTTCCAGCAGCTGAGGTGAAAGATCCAGAAATTGATGGCAAGATTCCAAAAGGAAGCATTGAAGGCAAAGATTTAAAGAGTATTGATGTAAAAATGAAGAGACCAAGTTTTTCATTCCCTAAATTTGGATTGTCAAAACCTGATGTTAAAGCACCTGATATAGATGTCAATGTCCCTGAAGTTGACATGCCCCTACCAGAAGGAAAAGTGGAGATCACAGAGCCAGAGATTGATGCTGAGATTCCAGAGGGAGATGCTAAGGGTGTGGATATTCACACTTCCCCATCGAAATTCAAACTCCCAACATTTAAATTGCCCAAAATTGGTGTTTCAGCACCAAAAGGATCAGTGCAAGCCCCTGATGTAGATATTGATATAAAGGCACCTGAAGTCACTTTACCAGATGCTGAGATTAAAGTTTCAGGGGAAATTCAAGAGGTTGTCCGCAAAGGACAAGATATCAGTACAGACTTAGAGGGGGCTGAGGTTGATGGGCAGGGAAGCAAGTTCAAACTTCCAAGTTTTGGTATCTCTTTACCAAAAGTCAAAGGTCCTGAAATTGATGTGAGTGTCTCAAAACCTAATGTGGATGTCTCTTTGCCTGAGGGAAAAGGAGAAATTGATGCTTCATTACCTGAGGTGAAGGCTGAGATACCTGGAGTTGATTCCAAGGGTGCTGATGTGAAAGCTAAGAGGCCAAGCTTTTCCTTCCCAAAATTTGGATGGTCAAAACCAGATGTTAAAGCTCCAGACACTGATGTGAGTCTCCCAGAAGTTGAAACATCTCTACCTGAGGGGAAAGTAGAAATCAAAGGACCTGAGATTGATATTAAAATACCAGAGGGAGATTCTCAGTATAAAGATACAAATATTCAAACCTCACCAACAAAATTCAAACTCCCAACACTAAAATTTCCGAAAATTGGAGTGTCAACACCAAAAGGATTGGTTGAAGCACCAGCTGTAGATGTAAAGGGACCAGAAATTAATCTGCCAGATGCTGAGCTAAACATTTCAGGGAAAATTCCAGAGGTTGACATCAAAGGCCAAAATGTGGATGTACAGCCTCCCTCCATAGACATCAGTGCAAGTACAGGACATGAGGCTGGTGGAGAAGAAAGCAAGGTCAGACTTCCAAAATTTGGAATTTCATTACCAAAAGTAAAAGGTCCTGAATTTGATGGAAGTGTCTCAAAACCTGATTCTGATATCTCTTTAAATGAAAGAAAAGTGGAAGTTGATGTTTCACTGCCTGAGGGGACAGTTGAGATACCTGCAGTTGTTTCTAAGGGTGCTGATGTAAAAATAAAGAGACCAAGTTTTTCATTCCCAAAGTTTGGATCTTCAAAATCAGATGTTAAAGCTCCTGATATTGACACAAATCTTCCTGAAGTTGACATTTCTGTACCACAGGGGAAAGTGGAAATCAAAGGCCCAGAGATCAATGCTGAGATTCCAGAGGGAGATGCTCAACACAAAGCCTTGAATATTCATACCTCACCAACGAAATTCAAGCTTCCAACATTCAAATTGCCAAAGATTGGAGTTTCAGCATCAATGGGTTCCACAGAAGCACCAGAAGTAGATATTGATGTAAAGACACCTGATGTCAGTTTACCACAAGCTGAGCTCAAAGTTTCAGGGGATGTTCCAGCAGCAAATCTTAAAAGTCAAAGCATTGGTGCACAGCCTCAGTCCACAGATGTGCATATAAAGGCAGAGGGACCTGAAGTACAAGGAGGCAAGTTAAAACTTCCTAAGTTTGGAGTTTCACTGCCAAAAGTGAAAGGCCCTGAAGTTGATATTAGTGTTTCAAAACCAGACTTTGATATCTCTTTGCCAGAGGGAAAAGCAGATGCAGAAGTGTCTTTGCCTGAAGGTAAAATTGAAATGTCTGGGGTGGATTCCAAAGCTGCTGATATAAAAATGAAGAGACCAAGTTTTTCATTCCCAAAGTTTGGGTTTTCCAAACCAGATGTTAAAGCCCCAGAAATCGATGTTAATCTACCAGAAATTGATGTGTCAGTACCAGAAGGAAAAGCAGAGGTCAAGGAAGTTGTTGTACAGGGTACAGAGGGAGACATTCAACTGAAAGACACAAATACAATTACCTCCCCAACAAAATTCAAACTTCCTACATTCAAATTCCCTAAGATTGGAGTTTCAGCACCAAAGGGTGAGGTGAATGTCGATGTAAAAGCACCTGAGGTCAGTGCAACTGAAGCTGAACTGAAAGTGTCTATGGATCTTCCAACTGCTGATGTCAAAGGCCAACCAGTAGATGTACAGACTGAGGGGCATGATATTGAAGGACAAGAAAGCAGATTCAAACTTCCAAAATTTGGAATCACTTTGCCAAAGGTGAAAGGTCCTGATATTGATGTAAGTGTTTCAAAGCCAGACTTGGATGCTTCCATTCCAGAAGGAAAAATAGACATTGAGGCACCATCAGCTGAGGTGAAGGCAGACATACCCGAAACAGACTCCAAAGGTCTTGATCTAAAAACAAAGAGACCAAGCTTTTCATTCCCCAAATTTGGACTGTCAAAACCAGATGCTAAGACTCCACATGTTGATGTCACCCTCCCCGAATCAGACATTTCTCTCCCCGAAGCAACCATAGCGGTAAAGGACCCAGGAGCAGGTGTTCAAGTTGCTGATAGTGAAGTTGAAGTGAAGGACACAAACATTTCTGGGTCACCATCAAAATTTAAACTCCCCACAATTAAATTTCCCAAATTTGGCATTACAGCTCCAAAGGTCACTGTTGAAATAGAACATCCAGACACTACTATTAAAGAACCAGATATGAATGTGCCAGATTCAGAAGGGAAAGGACCATCATCTGTTACTGTTACAGACTCAAGTGTAGCTATAAAAGCCACTATTCCTGATGAGAATATGAAGACAAAAGAGGTTGATGTGGAGGGACAAGAAAGCAAGTTTAAACTTCCAAAATTTGGAATTGGATTATCTAAAGTCAAAGGCCCTGAGGTAAATCTGACAAAGACTGATGCCGACATTACGTTGCCTGAGGGAGACATAGAAGTGAAAGTGGACAGTGCTGATGTGGAGAGAGCTACAGTAAAAGTAGACTTACCAGAAGTGGATTCAAAGGAGATTGATGTCACTGTGAAAAAGCCAAGCTTTTCATTCCCCAAGTTTGGGTTCTCAAAATCAGATAAGACCCCTGAGGTAGATGTTACTCTGCCAAAAACAGACATTTCTCCATCAGAAGGGAATGTTGACTTTGAAGAACCCAAACCAGACAGTGAACAAGAGGGTGAATTGAAGGCTGCAGCTATTAGTGGATCACCATCAAAATTTAAACTTCCTACAATTAAATTCCCCAAATTTGGAGTATCAGTTCCAAAGGTTGAGATGCAGGAAACAAACTTGGAGGTGAAAGGGCAAGATGCGCCAGACAGTGAACTGAAAGTGTCTGTGGATCCTATTTCTACTGATGTCAAAGTAATGAATACACAGAGTAAAGATGCAGATGCTGATGTGCAGACAGTGGGAGTGGGGGCAGATGGACAAGGAAGTATGTTTAAGTTTCCCAAATTTGGAGTATCACTCCCTAAGGTGAAAGGCTCTGAAGTAAAGTCAGAAGGGGAAGTTTCTCTACCAGAAGGCAAGGTAGACATGGAAGGGGGTGTTGATTTATCAGCTCAAACAAGAGTGGATGTGCCAGATGTTGATGTAACAGCAAGGAAACCTGGCTTCACTTTTCCCAAATTTGGCTTTTCTAAACCAGATGTCAAATCTTCTGAGACTGATGGAAAGACAGAAGAAGCTGATATTTCAAAGCCAGAGGGTGTTGAGATCCAAAACGTTTCATTAGATGTTAAAAGTCCAGATAGAGAAACTCCTATTTCCTCCCCCACAAAATTCAAACTACCAACATTTAAACTACCTACATTTGGAGGGGCTGCAGTAAAGAGCACTGTGGACATTACAGTTGATCCTTTCCCATCACAAGAAATAGCTGGAGTAAAATCTGTTGAAACAGATGTTAAGGAACCAGCAACTGAAGTGACACCAGACTCAGTGAAGAGTGATGTTGACGCTAAGGATGTTAAGACAAGAATATCATTTCCTAAATTTGGTTTTTCCAAACCTGCAGTTAAAGACACTGAGGATGATGTGACACTACCTAGTGTAGATGTGACTTTACCTGAGGGAAATGCAGAAGTAGATATAGATGGGAAGGTGCAAGAAACAGAACCCAAAGTTGAGGCTGCTGTTGGCGGTTCTCCAAGTAAATTTAAACTCCCAACAATTAAACTGCCTAAATTTGGTATCACTACACCAAAAGCTGAATATGAAGTCACAGTTCCTGAAGGAGACAGTTCATCAATGATGATCAGTGCTGAAACTCATGTTCCCATAGTTGAAGGAACAGTTGCACCAGACAGTGAAGTTTCCACACAGGCATCAGACAGCAAAGTTTTAAGCTCACCAAGCAAATTTAAATTACCTACTTTCAAAATGCCTAGGCTAAGCCTTTCAAAAGCAAAGTCTGAAGATGATGCTGAGACACCCTCTGATGTCAAACCTCAGGAGATCCCTCTGGAAGGAGATAAAGAGAACACACAGGTAACAGACAAATCACCTAAGTTCACTTTTCCAACAGTTCAGGATGTTCTTCGGGGTTTTGATGTTGAATTCCATGTCCCCACATTAGATGAAAGAGATGAACCAAAAGGAGAAGGCTTTCAAACTGGTGAAGGAGAACTGAAGCCTGCAGGTAGTATGATGGAACAAGATGCGGAACCATCCACAGCTGTTCAAGAGAAAACTAAGTCTGGATTCCAGTTCTCTAAACCAGGAATAACGGAAGCTTCAAAAGATGGTGATATAAGGGTAAAAACTGAAGGGACTGTAAAAGAGAGTGTTAAAGAAGAATGGAAGTTAGAGCTTCAAACAGAGCAGAAATCGCAAGGTACTAAGGAAAGCCCTGAAAAAGGAAGCTGGTTCAAACTCCCTAAATTCCCCTCACCAACCAAATCAGTTAAATTTACAGAGAGAGAAATTACGACACCTAGAGAAGAGCAAGAACAAAATACTGAAAGTGAAAATTTGGAGAATGAGATTAGTATAACATCTTCGGTAAGGTCATCTGATGCCTTTGCTTATGAAAGCTCTGCGCCAACAACAGAACAGATTGGATCATTACTGACTTCACCTACAAAAGTCACAGTTAAATATGGTCA
>JASCIP010000040.1:4371993-4382134 GCA_034783695.1 Sardinella gibbosa | reverse complement strand
GGAGCCTCACATGGCCACAAAACTAGAACACCTCCTCCCTCCACTCACACACATGCACGCACACACACACACACACATTGTTTCACAAAGATGTTTGAAATGGAATGAAGTTGATTTGAGGCAGTAAGTGTCTTTTTTGTCTGTGCATCTAAATGTGTTTGTGTGTATGTGTGTGTGTGTGTGTGTGTGCGTGTGTCCTTGTCTGTGTCTGAGAAACCATCTGTGGTCCACGCACACAGCATAACAGTTTTGATATCAGTTCAGTGCGCTGTGAGACAGAGGCAAATCAATGACTCACAAGAGCTCCTCTGATATGCCAACCAGGGCCAGTCAAGCACAGAGGAGACGCAGTTAAAACTAGACAGACCAGACGTCTCTGCGTCTGCTCAGCGGTACTGTTCTCTGCGCCTGCCTTGTCTTTGGGGTATACTGTGTGGTAAAACTACATCCCAATTTCAGTACATTTGCACTCAGGCAGTAGTGCTGACTTGCCAGAGTCTACTTTGTTGGCTAGCATTTCGGAAGCTTGGTGTGTGTCCTTTGCTCGGCCATTTCGCACATGTGCTATAGCGTAGGCTACTCCTACTGTTCAGTCCACTGCCTGATTCCCCAAAGACAACTGCTGTGCAGCCTGAGGTGGAACTAGCAAGTAATAGAAGCCTTTTCAAATAGGTAGCCTAACCGTTTTCTCATGCTCTGTCCTTCCCTGTTTTTTTTTTTTTTCTTTTTTTTTAGATTACCACAATGGAGACTAATCTGAAGTCGATAGAGGAAGAAAACAAGGTGATTGAACAGCAAAATGAATCTCTCCTGCATGAGCTGGCCAACCTCAGCCAGTCACTGATTAACAGTTTAGCTAATATCCAGCTCCCTGATATGGTAAGGGCCACCAACAAGAGCGGACAGCGGGCAAGTTTATAACAAAAACATAGCACATGGCTTGTTATTTAAGAATTACTTTATTTTCCGATAATTTGATGCTTAATCAGTAGCACACTACCCAGGGCCCTAGTTGCATGCAGAAATCAGTTTTGAGAGCAACGTACAATAGGAAGCTGGAAGAGAGAGTGAGAGAGAGATTTGGAATGTTACCTTAGCGTCAAATCACACAATATGGTGAAGAGATGCTGGGGAGGAAGGGATTGATTCGCAGCTGTGATCAGATTCAGTTTCAGCTCATGAAAACTGCTGTAGCAAAGCTGCGATCTGTCCCACTAGTCACTCTCATGACAGACACCTCTCTTGTCAAATCAGGTCCAGTAGACTTAACATGCAGGTGCAGCTCTGCATGTGAGATTTTAAATGAAGCGTTTTAAAAGAATTGCTGGGATATATATCCAAACTTTCCCGACCCCGCGCCATCTTTTGTTTTGAGATACGTTCTCTCGGACTTGCCAGTATGGCTTCTCTTCTCTTCTCTTCATCATTTTGTACATGGCCATGAAAAGACTTCAATTATATAAGGAATAGGCAGTGCAAAATAGGAAAAATAAAACTCATTTACTGACATTAATAGACCAGATTATTGGCCATTTTACATAATGTTTCAAACTACAGTACAAATTTCAACTTATGTTCTGTAGGAGTTTAAGAGGCATGAACAAAACAGCTTTTTTCCATAAAACATTCATTTGATTTACTTCACATGCGTAGAATGAGTCATATCTTTAATGTTTAAAGCATAATTTGCATACATATGAACATGGCAATAGGATGTCTGTGTACAGAGGGATAGTTTAACAATTAATTTAAAAGTATTTTAATTATTTAAGTAAATGTATAGTTTCTAAACACCATTTTTTTCTTGATAACAATTAAAATCAAAATAGAAGTTTGTGTTCGGCGAACAAGGTTAAAATTAAATTAAAATTTGCGTTGAGCGCTTGCTGTCACTTGTTAAGTTTCAGATAATACATCTGTGATACATCCCTCTAACATATTCATCTTGATTGGCATGAGCGGGAGTCTCATGGAATTCTATCACCATCTCTTTTCAATAACCTCAACAAAATAAGGAATGCAGGTCTTTGAAGACCCAGGACCTATGAATGACTTTCTTCACCAAAATATCAAACTTCCAGTTATCTTCTAACTTTCCTTGATCCCAATATAACAATAGGAGTTCCAGAGCTGGATTCAGTATTAGGTTTTACAATACATGCATACATACACACATACACACACACACACACGCACGCACGCACACACACATGCACGCACGCATGCACACACACACGCACACACACACATACGCACACACTCCTCACACAAATGTCCTTTGTGTCTTACCTATTTTTAAAGTGATTTGTGATCTTGCACTATTTTTTGCCTCACAATATGTTTGCTGCGCAACATTGCCCTCTAGTGCTGATATATAAGAAAGACTGTTCCATGAAAGCCCCCTCACATTTTCTGGTCGCTTTATGCCTTCGACAAATGATTTGAGATCAGCTCCACAATTTTACCCCCACTAGACATCGTTAGACAGAGGACACAAAGAGCTGCTCTTAATTCTATTTGCGAATGCATAATAAATGGCCAACCCCCTTTTACAAAATGTGAATTATGTTTTAACACAGCAGGCTAATAGAACTCTTGTTTTACACCTTTCCCCCCTAGAAACCGCTGCAACACAAAGAGGCACCCATTAGAAATAACAGCTGTTTACAGTTGCACCAGAGAGTAAGAGAACTATTTTCACCATCTGATTTTAACATCTTCTAAATGTCATTTCTTGTTTTAATTTTACTTTATCTCAACACTTTAGTCCCCTGCGTATCTTCTCAAATGTAAACACATATCTTTGGGATTAACCCTTATGGTGTCTGATGCGCTGTTTCATCTGAATCTGAATCATGGAGTTGTATGTACATGTACATGAGGACATTATAGGCTACAGTGCAACTAAAAATAATACTCAATTCAAGATTATTATTTTTTTTTTGTTAAAGGAGAAATCCCATGTGAATCAACTAATAGCCCTGTTGTTGGAGTTCACTCATTGCTGCCTGTAGGAAAAAGAACCATACATTTTGATGCAACGTGGACTGAATAGCAAACAGAAAAGTAATGTTAACTGAATGAGACTTAGCAAAATGAAACTGAAAGTGAGTGCCTGTCCCCCATTCATCTAGCATTAGCTCACGACTCACTACTTGGTGTATGTTGTACCAAATGTTCTCATCCTTTTCCCTACCAATAGCACTCGGTGACCTCTAACAACTGGATTGATTCACATCAGATTATCCTATAAGTTTGCTTTTGGGTTTGCTGTGGTTTGCTTTTTCTAATATTTTTCTATGTGTTAAATAATCTCAGATGTTCAGAAAGTTGCTCTAACTATGCTGCAATTATACGTTATATTAAGTATGGTGTGCGTTTCGCTTTCAGCAGGATAAATTCTCTAAAACATGATCAAGTACTTACAGTAGGCCTGCATGGTAAACATGTAGGACTTTGGGAAGCAAAATACACAATATCAGTGAAGTGAAATTCCTTCTAAAGTTTCCCCCCTTTCACTTTATAATCACAGATCAACTGATATCATTTTCATGTTCCTCTGGTTGATCCTGATATATTTAAAACCATTTTCATTCATCCAAGCATGTCCTAATGGAAAAAGCTTGTTTTAGAAGAATCGTTACCTGATGTGTAATATGGATGGAGGAATCTTCTCAGTTGCATTGCTATCTACTGTATGTGAAATTTAAACCACCACCCCACACAACATTAAAGGAACAATTACTTTTAATTAAAATGTTCAAAACTAATGTAATTCCAATGTATGAGTAAGTAACATACTGTACACTTGCTCTTAAACACGGCAACTGTTGCCTATACAGTAATGCCTTATTACTGATCAATGTCATTGAAACAATCTCCCATAAGGACTTTTCTACATTTCCCTGTGTATTCACACCATGGCAATACTACGTCTCTGTGTTTTGTTCTGTTTCACTGAAGAATTAGGTTTCTAAGGTTTTTATGTTTCAAAATTAAGCTTTCAACTATGAAGTGTCTTTTACTAGTCTTGTTGCTGTGTTGTGTTATCATCCTTAGGATCAGTGTCATAGCATGCTGTTTGAATCTACAGCTTACAAAAACTCCATTTACCCTGTTATTTCTGACTACAGATTTAGATAAATGTATCTTATGTTGCCTCCCTTTTTCTAACATTTTTCCTTTCTTCTCATTTTTTCCAATACTTCACAGGAGCCAATCAGCGAGCAAAATTTTGATGCATATGTGACCACACTGACAGATATGTACACAAATCAAGATCAATACCAGAGCCCAGAAAATAAGGCCCTTTTGGAAAACATCAAGCAAGCAGTGCAAGGAATACAAGTGTAGCCACCCATCAAGAGGAAGGCATGTTCTCATAAAAAAAGTTGACAAAAAAGACATTAACAAAAAAAAGAAACAAACAAACAAAAAAAAATCAAACGGGATGCCTCATGGTTTGTTGCTGTAATTTTACCAGACAGTGTTAAATATTCACTTCAGTTCTTTTAAAAGAAAAGATAAGTGTTATGCTTTCAAAACATCATATTTTTCTTTCTTGTCTTGCTTTCAAGGATAATAGTTACTGGCAGAATAGTTTTTGAACAAAAAAGAAAAAAAAAAACATTCACATTTTGTACGTTTTCATATGAGCTAACATAGTGTGATGTAATGTTTTTAGCCGCTCATGTATGCACATTTTTAGTGTATATTTCGGAACAGTAAGGCAAATCATATCAGACATAGGTACTTTTTAATGCTAGCTGACAGAGTGGCATATATAGGCTGAGGAGGTGACCTTGACCTTGAGGTTGAAAATTAAATTATACAGTATCTATATATCACTGAGGACATGCAAGGAGGTAGCTACTTTTTAAATTTTTTTCTCCTCATCTGATTTTATGGAATTTTCAATGAGATTTTTTGTGTGTATGTGTCCAAGCCAGACTTGGTTGTAAATTGCTTTATTTTTTAACAATGCTTGAAAGCTCTTTTTGTCTTTTGTTAAAAAAATATATAAATTTGGTGGCGGTGAGTGGGGGCACTTCAAAAAGATGTTGGAAATGAGCATCGAAAAGAAACTGACTTGATGTATGAATGTTAGTTTTATTGTAAACATCATGACACGGAAACCCAATGGTGAAAATCCCATTATCTAGTAAGGACTATTCTCTTTCGTAGAAAAAAAAAAAAAAAACATCTTTACTTTGCTTCAGTAGATGGCCATTATCACTCAATCAGCAACAAGGTGATGGCAATTTAGAATCCAAGCATCATTCTAGCATAACTTTTAATTTTGTTTAATTTTCAAAATGGCAGTAGTTAGAATCGGGCAGCGTCTCAGCAATATTAAGTCACATGTTTATAGATATGGGATGCAATCTACATGGAAAACAGTTTGGGTATATGCAATTTCTTGTTTGTAAACATAGTGGAAGAACTGATGAATCTTTTTACTATATGTAAGATATTAATTTTTATATAAATCTTTTAATACAAAAAATGTTTTAGAAAAGGGAGGGATACAAACATTCAGTTTAAAAGGTGAGAGGTAAATTGTTCTTTGAGTTCCTCTTTCTTTTATGTACAATTTTGCACAGGGACACCTTCGTTTCCATGTTTTGATGTTTTTACAGAAACTTAAGCAGTACTTGAGAGCCTAAATCGAGAAACAAGGTTTTTGTAAAGAATATATATGTAGAGTATGACAGCGGGACTTACAGGGTCATTGTCCCCACTTATGTGCCAGTAGACTATTTGCACTTGTCCTAAAGATATATCCTAATATGCGGCGCTGTGCAATTTCCATGTGTCTCTTGGCACACGATTGGAAGGAAAAAAAAAAAACTGCAAGGAGTATCAACAGTATCACTGAGGGAGACTACAGGGATTTCCAATCAAAGTAATGCCGATACCAATAACAGTAATATTATCAATTAGAGGACAATTATATTATTTCATTTTGGTATGTTATATGATCATTGAATATCCCCAACAGCACTTTATATCTAATCACTGTACAAAATGGTCAAATAATCAATGAAAAGGTATTAAAGATGGAAAAAAATCTCTGTTTTTATTTGCCAGTAGACTAAAAATCTTAAACACACTCTGTAGTTAAACTTTGGGGTGATGCAGTTCTAGGTCTGTGGGCGCCCCCCCAATTTCTGTTGTGCTATTAGTTGTTAGCGACCATGTTAAAAAAAATTGCCTTTTTCGAGAGCTAATGCAAAGGTGCTTGTCGTTCACCTGATCTCATGTATTGTACTTTATGTCCTCTTTTAGGACTCCATCCTCCATAGCTGCATATGCCTTCCTCCACAGCATTGTGTCTGAAGCTTTTTGCCAATATAGTAATGCTTTCAGTAGAGTAATAGCTAGTATCAGTTTTTTAATTATCATCAGTACAATGGAAAAGGGATTTTAAGCACAAACTTGCTGCTCATCTACTGTTGGTACATAATATCAAAATTAAAAAAGATATCTGTGACTATTTACATAGGGAACACAAAAAAGGTATCACATATTAGAATGCTGAAATTTCATATAAATTATTGTGAATTCATCAGAGTTTATTTATTCTAACTTGTTCATTTGGAGGTTAATTTAAGTATTCATTAACAAGACAGGATTTTGTATAAACTATTGTGCTCTCCGTGGAACTGAAGTTTAATTTATTTTTGTACTACACAGCATGGATTTGTTGACATTTTAATTTTGCTATAAATGTGTGAGATCACAAGTTGCTGTGATATTTCATTTTTAAATTGTGAAATTTGTACAATTTTTGTCATGCTGGATGTTGACACATCTTACTCTGAATAAAGAAATATTGTGTTGCCACAAGTTTCTTATGTTATTGTTTGTCCACTACCTTCTTATCTGAAAGACAGGGAAATTAAATAAGAAATGTATATGTTACTTACCTGCTAAAGCCTAAAATCAAAATAGCAAATTCAGAGGGGGAAACGGGGAAAAAGTTGTCCTGTTGTCACACACTGATGGACTTGCCAGGAGATTCTGACAAGCTCTCCTTCCCATCTGGGGTCCAGCGACTCTGCGAAGACCTGTAAGATAAGTATAAGGCACTGCTAAAACATCTAATGCTAAAAATATCTTTTTTTTCATGTTCTTTTATATTGTGTAGGCCTATGTATTTCCTGCAGTTGTTTTGTAATAAGAGAGTGATAAATAAATAGACGGCATCCCCTGAAACATTTCAAACCCGGGCATGCAAAGGTTTTGAAAAATAATGTAGACACTTTAATGCAAACTGTCTGATACCAGAGAGTTTAGAAGGAGACAATACATAAGAATCTTTGCTGATACCTTGTTTGTGTACAGGGCCAGGGCAGTATATCAAGTCTTCACAGATTCATCACGGTTGTAATGCAGTTTCAACTCGGCTTCAGCAGGGGGTAGCATTGCTTCATCTATATGCTCGAAAAGTGAAGGCGTTAACATACAAGACACACTGTGACATTAATAAAATTACTTTGACAGACAATATTTTGAGGGTTCCAACAGAATTACTCTACTGTCTTGTTCTGAACACGAAAAGTAACAGCAACTGCAATGGACATAGCCTACTGGCCTACTGTACAGATTTATAGCCAAGCTTAGGCTACTCTAAAATAGTCAAAGTAATGAAAAATATTATAACGAGATGGCCATAAGGAAGAAGCTGTGGCTGTACAGGCGTCCTGAATCTGTGATAACCTACATTCTACACTTTATTTCAAATAAATAGAAACATTTCATTTGAGGAGTATTTTGATGAGGATTAAGTAACTTCTAGGCTATTACATACTTTTCATATTGGGTATTACCATTCCAAAGCACTAATAATGCCAGGTTGTCAACAAATGAAGTGATATGGCAGTCGCTGAACTTCTGTTCGTCTTTCTTTCTTTCATTCGTTTCCTTTGGAACTATGCATGCACGACAAACCATCCTGCTCATGAAGCAACAAACCAAAACATTTTTAATGAAGTTTGATAGATGGTAGGATGGGCTTTGGGTCTTAATGTTTGTCAAAGGAGTTCCTGATTGGCTTTTACCCGTCTCACATCATCTGTAACACTGCCCTACTTTTTGCTGTCCGGGGGGAGCGTATGGTGACTGCCGAATTCCAAAGCTTTAGAATAACTGATGTTAGTTAGTCGGCGAGAGGGGTAGCGAGCGGTGAGTTCTCAGCACGGCTGACTCGCTTGCAATGGCGATGTGGACTGGCCGAAATTTACCCTCGTTTCTAGCGGCGGTTGGACTTTTCGTGGTCTTCTGTGGTCCTCACGTCGTCTCCTCTTGCCCAAGCCGCTGTTTATGTTTTCGCACTACCGTTAGATGTATGCATTTAAATCTGGAAACTGTACCTGCCGTATCTCCTCAAACCACCATCCTGTAAGTACTTGATTCTATGGGAAAGTAGCGGGGGTGGGTCTATCGCTTTGTCCTCTTTGCACTTTACAGAGACACAGAGTTAAAGTTCAAATTAATCTTTGTTTTACAAATGCATTTTGTCTCATCTAAGTGGCTGCTTCAACTTAACCCAATGTCTATTGAAGTTGGAGTGGAGTTTTCGAGAGCAGGTTATTAAATTATTATTAACATGTAGGCCTATCCTAAGATCGAAGAATGAAAGTGTTACAAAGTTGCGTTTCGATGATTGCTTCCGTCTGTAGCCTCCTAAAGTGGTCAGGTTTTTTTTTGGCTGATCAGTAGGTCTTCTGTAGGCTAACTCTAGCAAAAAACGACGACTGAAATGCCAATACTCATTGTTGCTTTGAGTTCCATCTGTTGAGATTTCGTGGTAGCCTAGAGAGCAAACTGACATCGTCGACATGGAGTTGTAGCTTAGGCTAAAATCAAATAGCCTAAATTAGGACTGCTTTGGAATTATCAAGGGGTTGTCTTATTTTCTCTGATTTTAAAATCGTCGCTGGTAGTCTATTTTATGTGGCAACACTGATGGCACGCAGCTGGGTTTCCTCCCAAGATAAGGCCAGTGTTATTGTCTGGCATAACTGGAACGCGTAGCAGCAGCTGTCCGTCTCGCTCTCCTAAAGTTATTTAATATCCCTCAGAGAGCCTACTGCAGGTTGTCATGTTAAAAGAGGTCGGCGAAATATGCAATTCACCGCATGTGAACTTGATGTGTTTCGATGGCTGCTATAGGCTACATGGACTGAGGACATTGGGAATAGCCTGTCAGTGTGGTTGGCGACTTTGGCCTTGGAATCAAGAAACAATCAATGGAAAGTTTTTCAAAACAGAGTTCAGCAAACATCTGCATGCATGGTTGGCTTCATATTGTAGCCTACTTGCTACTGAACAATAGCTTTGATTCTGTAGGCCTACCCTTCTGTGCTCAGCTGACTTGTGTGTGTGTGTGTCACTACATGCCATGAATAAGAACTCTTTTTCCAGGGGTGCTGCAAGCGGCACAGTTATGTAAAACGACTCTGACAAAAAGCTATTTGAACTTTTGTATTGGATGACCAATGGAGCAGAGGGGGCAAACAAAGAGAGGAATCAGCTTGATTGCCATGACTCTATACTCAGGTCAGCCTAGGCTTTGACCCTGCCAGAGCTGGCGCCTTCGATGCACTGAGGGATGGCGTTTGACCCAGGCAGCTTACAAGATTAGTGCCACTTCAGAAGCTTCCCGACACCTTGTGAACAGGAACTCCCTTGTGTGAAGTTGCAGCGAGAGTTCCGGGCATAGCAGCGAGAGATGGTACACTGAATAAGGAGCCTTCAATTTGTGCCATGTTCCCCGCTTCTGGTTTTAATAGGCCCATGTGATTGCTACATGCGTTCACTTCCCGGCCCTGTATACTTCTGTGCAAACAGAGCTCTCTATTCAGCTCCACGCTATGGCACAAAGGAACGAGTCAGCTCCTAACGAGGGCTGTGCAGCACTCTCTATTAGCTTTCTCGAACATCTGTAGGCAAGACTCCAGCTCTGAAAACAGCACTAGGGGGCTGACGGTCCCAGAGCAGAGAGAAACCAGATGATTGTTTGTAGGTCTGGCTTGCGTTGTTTTCCCTCTCGGTTGTCCCTCTCTTTCTCTCTTTCTCTCTCTCTCTCTCTCTCTCTCTCTCTCTCTCTCTCTCTC
This sequence comes from Sardinella gibbosa, assembly GCA_034783695.1. Taxonomy (NCBI): domain Eukaryota; kingdom Metazoa; phylum Chordata; class Actinopteri; order Clupeiformes; family Clupeidae; genus Sardinella; species Sardinella gibbosa. The sequence continues at coordinate 4,372,013 of JASCIP010000040.1, read as the reverse complement.
TCTCTCTCTCTCTCTCTCAA
>JASCIP010000040.1:4116921-4127187 GCA_034783695.1 Sardinella gibbosa | reverse complement strand
ATTATTGTGCTGCCCTGGATTAGAAACCGCCGTTAGGCATATTTAGAAAAAGCTGAGAAAAGAGACAGTGTTCACAGAAACACTGCAGATAGGAAGGGAGGAAGTGAGAGCTGTGAAGTAACTGGCCTTCTGAAATGAAGCCGTGTGGTTTCTGTCGCCCTCTAGTGACTGCATACCACATCGTTAGAGCACAGCTTGTTCCATGAAATATCACTGGGACTAGCCATCTCAGATTGTAATGCAACAGGAGCCAAAGTTCAATGAACTAACAAATGACTAACACACCTTTTTATTCCCCTTAACTTCTCTGACAAAACGCTGAGGGTTTAGTCTTAGCCTATATGTGGGATAAAAACTATAGATCAAGGATAACTTGATCTATAAAAATGCCACATTTTGTGCCTTCCGATACATGGTTTTGTACTGACAAAAACAAACCAAACATTTTTATTGACTAAATTAATAAATAAATGACTATGTGCCCAAGCACAGCATCAAGCATATGATGTAGGCTACTGTAGCTAAAAGACAGATGTTGTCTTGACAAAAATGAATTTGATTTGAAAATATTCATTATATATCTTTTTTTCAGCTGTGGTCGTGGGAGAGAGTAACATGATGCCCGGGCCGATCCCTGATCCCTCCGTGGCGGCCGGCTCCTTACCTGGCCTGGGTCTGCTGGCGGGCATCTCTGCCACAACACTGACTGATCAGCTGAAGTACGCCGACCTGTGCAATCTGGGCGCTATGCTGTCTCCTCTACACCTACTGGGCAAGAGGGCCAAAAGGGTTCTGCCCTTGAAGACTGAGGTAAGGAATACAAACCATTTAAGGACAATTCAGCTTCAATATTCTGCCATAGCATGTTGTCCATATAGCTGTCTTGAATATACAGTAGAAATGTATTTTCTCAGCAGTATATGTTTGTTTTGTTGTTTTTGTTTTGTTATGAAAACAATTCTCAAAAAACTGTTGGTGCATTACCTGAGAATGCTGTGTAAATTACATGCATCAAATATTTATTTATTGGCTCTATTGTGTATATCCTATTCTTGATTTTGATTAGAGGGATGAGGAGGAGGAGAGGAGGAAAAGAAGACGAGAGAAAAACAAAGTGGCAGCAGCTCGATGTAGAAACAAAAAGAAGGAGAGAACAGAATATCTACAAAAGGTGGGTAACTTGCAGCCAATGTTTTCATACGGACCGGGATTCAAACCGTTTTACAATGCATACCAAAGACGTAGCCCAGAGCTGTCTGTCGCCTTGCCTAAAAAATTGGAGTGCGACCCCCCCCTCCCAAAACAAAATATGGTGACCTTTGTGAGTGGCCTAGGTCGCCTTTGCGATATATCCTATAGAATCTTCTTTAACCTCTAGCACCTTTTTGTTTTTTTTTTCTACACCTAACGGAATTTAACATCTGAAACTATTATTGTATTTGTAGTGTAGCTGACACTTCTGCTCTTTGTTCTTGCCTGTGACAGGAATCAGAAAGGCTAGAGATGATGAATTCTGATCTCAAGGCCCAGATTGAAGAGTTGAAACACGAACGTCAGCAGTTGATTCTTATGCTGAACCGACACCGACCCACTTGCATTGTGCGGAGAGACAGTGTGGAGACCCCTAACAGTGAGGCCAACCCCCTCTTGGAACAGCTGCAGGCAGAGGCCAAGTTATGAGCTTGGTAGTGTCCTGTGCCATTACTGTGGTTAATGTTTACTGCAAAGCCTCACGAGGCCTAGCTAGCTAGCTAGCCAGCCAGCTAGAAGCACTTAGCTCAACACTCTGGAGCACTGCACAGAGGTATAAAGGAGCACTCCTGCCTGCAAGCGTGGAGGTTGAGCCCTTGATGAGAACCAGAAAGATGTGGCCCAATGTAATTGGGCTTTGTTACTGATGCCTTAAAGACTTAATTCATTACCTTGGTGTCATTCATTGACACCAGTGCCTTTGCATTTCTCACAACATCCACCAGGTTGACAAAAAGCGGACCAACAGGTCTTTTTTTGATGTGTTTTCATTGGATATGCTCATACAGAATGCATTCAAGTATGATTGTGGTATTGATTTACATCTGTTCTGGGTTTTAGTTTCAGTTTTTATATATATATTTTTCTGACGCAGGCGTCATTTATACATATATGAAGTTTACATCTTTGTTACATTATATATATACACCCTTTTTATACTACATGTACATTTATATTAAATTTACCATGTGCTATCACTAGATGTGATATATTTTGCATTACTGTCTCAAATGTTTATACAGTATTTTCTCATATCTTTGGGACAAGCTCAATATGTATCAATAACGCAATGTTGACAACTCTTAAAGATATTTTTCAAAAATTGGCTGCATGTTTTTATGACTCCTGTTAGACTTAATATACCTCTACATTCCAGTCTTATTAATTTTTGTTTGCTGTGAAAAAAATGCAAATTGCCATACAAGTTGTCTATACAATAACTTTTATATAATACTGTATTTAGATAACATTTATTTTGCAGATAATTAAAATTATTTTCCAATAGCATTTCACATCTCATTTATTTTACTATGATTTGGCAGTATTGAAGGGTTCTACTGACAATGTGAACTGACATTGAGCATTACACTTTAAAATCACAGTCATATAGCCAGAACTCAAAGTGTCAATGTTAGGAAGATGTTAAACTTGACCTATGCTAACACTGATGATACAAAATTAGCAGTTTGCACCAGTCCAACAGAAGCAAGGTCCTGGATAATTTCAATGTTTTATAAAAAAATTCTGGAGAAAATTTCAATGTTTTACAACACTGCGGTACCATTTAAAAGCCTAATAAAATCTCTGACGGCCACAAAGCAGCAAAAGGCTAACAAAAAGGCAAAATCATTGGTCTCATAATGACTGAGATTTTCTTATTATGTTGTCTTGCCTGGAGTAAATGTGGGTATGTTTGACCTGATTTGACCCCTGAGTGTTTTTCAGTGAACCTTGTGACTCAAATTGTATTTATTTGTGAAACAGGAACCAGATGCTTTTGTTTTTGCTTGAAACTCCATGGAGCGGAACTAAATGGTATTGGTGTGATATAATAAACAGAAACTTTGCAGTATACTGTTTTATTAAGAAACAGTAAAAATGTCAGATATGTACAACAAGATAATCACTGTACAGAAACATTTTCATTGTATTTAAAATTTACAAATGAAAACAGAAAGTGTTCAGCAGAAAATAATAAATTTGACATTTCAATCACCTCATGTAGGCTATAAATTTCTTTTTTGTTTCTTGTAATAGCCTACCACTGTCACCACTGTCAAGATCTTGAGAATGAATTTAGGAGCAAGCAGGGGTTAAAGAAGAAAAGAAAAGAAAAGAAAAACAAGTAAAGAGCAGTTGAAGAATGATTCTGTAGTGGGAGAAGAGGTACCACCACTTAAGAGGCTTTAACAGAATTAGTCATTCTCCTCTTCCCAGCGGAAAAAAGTCTTAATCTCAGGGAAGGTTGCTAATCCATAATCCATTTTGGTCTTCCATCAGCCCACTCATTCACGATGTAAGGACTGACCTATAATGCACAGGTCTGGATGCGAAGCTGAGCGTGACGCCCCTGTGAATTCCGAGTGGTGGTCCCATCCATCAATGTCTTTGGTTGGACCATCTTCCAGCCTATCAGAGAGGAGCAACAGACAAGACAAAATGAGCCGGGTCTCTCTGTGGACATGGATTAGAGAAGCAGGCCAGGTTACTCATATTATCTGGCTGGTGCAAGAGGCAGAGGTAGTGACTCATAGGTAGTTTATCATTGCAGGATTAACCAGTTGCCCTTGATTTTGTTGTTATTGCAACTGTATTGAAAATCAAAAATTGGAAATGTAAAATGCAACTACTGTAATGTTCAAGGACGCAAAAACCTGCATTGAATTCTCTTCAACATAAACATACACCACAACGTAATAAATAGGCTACTCCCCTGATCACATGTTGTCTCTGCATGACTATGGCCAGCAATTGTACTATGATTTTCTACACTATTAGAGAACTTTATCATCTGCTGTAGCTGCTGAAGCCCTTGATATTGCTGCAGGCATTGTAGTTTCCTGGTTTAAAATCGTGCATGATCTTACATGAAAACATGGGTCAGCAAAAAGTCAAGGAAATTAGCAGTAACTGGATTTTTCTGAAGTTGCGCCATTTCAAAGGAACTTGACAATAAATTGTCTCTTTAAAACAACAGTCCATCATGGTTCTTTAAAAAACAATTTTATGCTTTAACTTTGCTTTTGACATGACAATATACAGTATAAGCAAAAATATTATCACTGCATGTTTTCTCTGGTATTGTAAGTCTGTTTGTAATGTTCCAAGTGGTTTCAAATAAAATCTACTCTTCACATCATGTTTTAACACAGTCCATGTCTGAAGGGTGCTATGAAAAGACCAAAAGATTCAATGTTTCAAAGTAATGGCGTACATGTTCTGTGGCACATTCAAAATCCATACACAAAGTCAACATTTGGTCAATTGTCAAATGTTTAAGCATAGGCTAAATGGTTTTATATTATATTTTATATTGCTGTATATCATATACTGCAACATACTATACTGCATGTCAGAGTTGGCTTCACACTTTCTCATCCATTCTCTCTTTCTACGCCCTGTTCACACATTTCTAGACATTTTCATAAATGGATAATTAATTATCTGTTTGTCTCCAAAGTGGAGATTTTTCAAAATGCTGTAGGCCTACAGTATTTCTAGATTCACTGGATACATGTAAACACAACAAACAAACAAAAAAAAACAAATAACAAAAAAAAATGCCAAAAAATATACTTTTATAAGATATTTTTCATAAATATCTAGATACGTGTAAACAGGGCATAATATTACCAACTATGGGCAGAACATTCCGTCAGTTGAACTGAGAAAACATACTCACCAGAGCCATTTCAATGGCTTTGATGTTCACTATTCACTACAATATCATACATACCAGTGACACAAACCTACTGTGGAGCCCCTAATGAACGTGAGAAAAGTTTTAGATGTGCATCTGAAAGTTTCAAGTGCACTCCAGAAGAAAAATGTAAGCAACAGACATTTTACTTACTGTATATTATTAACTGATTGGCATATAATTAAATCAGTCAATGAATGTATTGTATGTGCAGAGTTTTCATTTCATTTCCTGTATTATTCCCTCTTCAAACTTTCCCAAGTGATGACAAAGAATCCATAATGTAGGCTTCAGCAGGATTTTGAACAAATGGAACAGCACTCATGAGGGATAGATAAGGAATAAGCCATGTGAAACTATCAGATATACTTTTCCCATTTTAAATCGAAGACAAACTCCAAGGGAATGGTGATGCTTAAAACAACACTAAGGAGTTTTGGTGCTGCATTCTAAAACGTTCACTGCTAGAAGATGTTAACTGGTCTGTGATAGCAATACATTCGGAAGTATCAAGCTATAAAAGTTTCATTATGTGTTGCAAACTGCACAATGCATATATCCCAGATGGATGTTTGGAATAACACTTGTGTTTATTCAACCTTCATATAACTGTATGCCATCCAAATTAATTTGAACAACAAACAGTGGTTGTTACACACTGCTGCTTATCAAAATTTGATTACGCTGAAGGGTCATACTCACCCTTGACTAGCAATGGATGGCTCACTCCCACAGGACTCAGCAATGGAGAAAGCTTGTCCCCTTGGCGGGTAGTTCAGACTTGGTCTTCGATCTGATTGAGTACGTCTGATGAAAGACTTTGGAAGCTTCACCCGGTCCCCCCACAGTGTGGATGTGACAGCCCCACTGGTGGAGGCCCATGCCTGTGGGGGCCGAGGTACAGGGCAGGGCTTTGCCTCAAACAGAGAGGGTGAGGCAGGGCAAAAAACAGACCGGGCATTGCTAAATATCCGTGACGAGGGCAGTGAGTCATCGCTGCTGTTTTCTCGGGACCATCTTTGCAGTTTTGGAGAAGCTGGAGGAGATGGAGCCTTAATGGGATATATGGAGGTGGACACGGGGGTGCCATCTTGCCTAATAGCACTGCTGTTTTCCCTTGACCATCTGTGCACTTTTGGAGAAGCGGGAGGAGATGGGGCCTTAATAGGATAGGTGGAGGTAGATATTAGGTTGCCATCTTGCCTTGTGGCACTGGGGCTGGGTTGCCTCCTTTGGCTAACTGGTGGTGGTGTTGGGAGTTTGCGAGTGGCCGGAGGACTACTGGAAGAGGGAGGGGTAGGTTGGCTTTTATAGACCGGGGGGCTAGGTAGTCTTCGTTGAAGGCTGCTGGAAGTCGTTGGTGTGGAGGGCAACATGCGAGTTCTGGCCGTTGTTGCTGGAGTTTGCTGGCTGTTGCTCACAGAAGTTGAAGGCACTGCATCAGAAGTGTTGCTAATATCTTTCTGCTTTATCCCTCCACTTCCAAGAGCAGACAAAGGTTTTGAAGACTGCTGTTCAGTAGGTGCTTTCTCTGTTGGCAAGTCCTTTTTAGATAGGGTAGCAGCATTACTAACAGGGTCTACCTCCGGCTTAGACTCCTGGTGAGAAGCAGAGGATGGTGCACATGCCGGTAGCATGCTAAGAGCGCCTGGTCGCACACCACCTCTGCTGGGCAGCACGGACACAGACTGCATGGAAGCACGCAGCTTCTGCGACACGCTAGTCCTTTTGAGGAGAGGGGAGTAGCCTTTACCTGCCCCTCCTTCCTCAGGTTCAGATTTTTGGACGTTTTCAAAAGAGTTGTCCATTAAAACCTCAAGGGGAGGAGGAGGGAGGCTGTCAATGTCAATTTCTTCCGCTCTGTCAGAGGCTCTTGAGTCTACTCGAATATTATCATTCCCAATAGTGAGCACCATGTCTCCGCCACCTAATCCAGGTATGATAGGAACGCCACACTTCATCACACCCTTCAGAGGGCCAAGTATTTTGACACTTTCTGGAGCATGTTTAATTTCCTCAACTCCATGGCTGAACGTGTCTATCAGTCTTTTCACAGAATTTCTGCCCCTGTAGAGCCCAGCTGGCTTTTGCTGTGTCGGGCTTGAGGGACTTGGCTTTGAGAGGTGTTCTTCCTCTGTATAATTAATACTTACATTATTTACATTTTTATTTTGACTGTCATCTGATTCCATTTGTGATTCCTTTTGTGTTTCCTGTTGTATTTCCTGTTGTGTCTCCTTCTGTGTCTCCTTTTCTTTAGTTGAACTCTTTCCGTGGCCTGTTTTTTTAGGGGTCTTGGTTGGACTTTGTGGGGTCTTCTGCAAAGGACGTAAACGAACAGATGCTGACGGTGAGCTTGGCTGAGTCTTCCCCTTTCCTTGTTTAGAAGCACTGTTTCTAAGGTTGCCCTCAGCCTTGCTCATCCTCTCTAGCCTCTGAGTCAAGTCCTTCTGAGTCCTCTCCAACTCCAGTAGTGTTGGGTCCTCTGCCTTGTTACGAATCGAGTCTGCAGAATGGGTACGCCTATGTTTGGCCACTGCTGTCTTTTTCCTCGGTATGCGAGGGGTGGGTGTTTGGGGCCTTTTCGGTGTGGACTCCTCTTCAGTCCACTGTCGTCTACTAACCTTTGGACTGTCTGTCTGTTTTGTCTTTGCACTGGCCTTCGGCGATGAAACAAATTTGATCCGGCCACTAATTGCCTCTCTCATCTTCAGTGTCATTTCTATATTTTGTGGATTTTCAATACGTTTACAGGGTAAACGGCGTGGTTGTTGGCAAGTGTCTGAAGGGGAGGAGGTCGGGCACTTCTTGCTATTACGGTTTCCTCCTTCCTGATTGTCTACTATATTCCCCTCCTCAGTCTCATCTTCCTCTACTGACGCAGAACTGCAGAGAAACTCAGAGTCTCTTTGTTCCTTGCTAAAATTACAAAAAGAGTCTATGGAGGTGAGGGAGAGACTGGAACCTGTTTTCTGTGTGAGGTTGCACCTTGGAGTTCCCTTGTGGACTGGAGTGGAATTGCAACCCATAGGACTGCTCGCAGAAGTGTAATTGGTCCCGGTAGATTCAAAGCTCTCTCTACGACGTCTTTGCCTGTCTGAGCCTGCCAGTGACTCACTCTCAGCCCCAATCCCACTGTCCTCACTGAACAGCGCAGAGTCCTCTGGGCCTGGTTTCCGAAGTGTGGCAACTTCAATGCGTGCCAGTAGACGCATTAGACGAGCCTCCGATGCACGTTTGACCTTTAGTTTCTCTTCCAATATGTCAGAAACAGATGTAAAGTAATCCACTGCCTCTTCAAGTGCTGAATCTCCAACTGCACCAACTGAGTGGCTAACATGATGCATCCTTTGTACTGTGTATTGTAACAACTGCTGTAATAAATCTGGTGGAGGGTCAGTAGGGGAAGGTGATGCGTTTGATCTTACAGATGTGTTTGAAAGGTTCTTCAGATGACAAGGCCAAGCCAGATGTTCTCCATTCTCTTTAAGGAGCCTCTCGCCCTCTTCCACTATTTCCTCAAGCCCTCTGTTGATCTCCTCATATCGCATCAGCATGAAGGCCACCATGGGTTGCAAGGAAATTTGAGTTTGAGCCGCATGATCCAAAAGCCCAAGCAAGACTTCATATTTGGTGATGCTTGGATTAAGGTAACTGTAGGCAGCCTGGTGGGCTTTAACCAGTAACTCTGGAAAGTCTACTTTCGCCTCTGTGACTTTTTTGTCTCTCTCTTTCTTTTTGCTCACTTTTACTCCTTTGATGGATTTTTTCGTTTTCTTGGCAGCTTTTTTCTCAGCAGATTCTTGGTTTATCTGATCCTTGGTCCCTGGCTTATCTTTTACTTGAGATAAGATATTAACTTTGATGTCTTGAGGCTCAAGTTTGCTAGCGCAATGCCCCACATCATTTACAGTCTTTGTTGCTGAGATTGCTATGGAGGCATCTTGCCGACCTGTTGCTAGCCTCTCTCCACCTCTTTCTCCACCAGGAGAAGATCCTCCACTTGCCCCATCATCAGACTCACCTGCATTTTCTTGGCTGGCGGGCAGAAGAGTCCTTCGTCTCCTAAAAGGGCTGTGAGCCCCAACAAATTGACTTCCTCTGGACGGGGAGCACCCCATCTCAGAGGCTCGGTGAGGTCTCTGTCACGTTCAAGCAGAGTGAAAAACACAGCAGGGTGACAAGAAATCCCTCAAATGAAGAGAGTCTGCTTTACGTCTTTATCCACCAGCTGTACCTGTCATTGTCAGATGGTCGAATCCGCTGATGCATCTGACAGCTTGCTTTTATCTCCATAAAAGAACAAGTGAAAGGTATCCGTGTTAGACAAAATCGAGATAAATCCACATCGTAAGTTTCCCATTATTAGTTGATTAGTTCCGCAGGAAGTTGTTAGATTTTTTCATCCATTTCAGTTCTGAAGAGAAATTGCCGGAGCTCCACCTCTATCGTGTGTGTTGGATGAGCAGCTGAAGAGATTAGGGAGGCTTTGGGAACAGTCCCCAGTATGCACATATGTCATGTTAAAACAAATAACACTCACATGCCCCTAAGACCTTAAGCTTATTAAGGTAATCAGTGCTCCTTTCAGGTATGGCTATTTATAGCTCGCACAGTACCTCACAAAATGCAACAACTGTTGCATCTGCTGGAATTATAATATAAATAAAAGGAAAGTCACATTTGTGCAGAAGGTTGTAAGTCCTTAATTCACATTAATAATGTATTCGGCTATACTGTATATACTGTTTGTATTATAAAAGGACTGCAATAAGATCTTTTTTCTTATACATTCAACATCATTTCACCATTGTAGATTTAGGATAAAGACGATGAGAACATCATGTCATCATGTCATTGAAAAACGAGTAGCCTACTTGAAGGGACTGGATCTATAACACAGTGACACTCCATTAACCCCTGTTGTGTTTACAGAGGGAATTTGACGTCATTACAGGGCCGTGCAGTAGGCCATTTGCTTAGTAGGAGGAGGAAGTAGTTACAAATGGATTTACTGGAGGGTAGATAGAGGGGACTCTCTCTCTCTCTCTCTCTCTCTCTCTCTCTCCAGCGAAAGGCTGTGGATGCACGTGCTAGTATGTATGCCAGTGGGCAGATGTACTGTATGGTAGCCTATTATGTGGAATGTTCCAGTGATATTGGGCCTCATTCACCAACCATTCTTATGAGGATTTTTTTTCTTAAAAACCACAAGGAAATTTGTATTCTATATTTGTAAGCAGGAGACTGCTAAGGTGTACATATTAGTATAATGATAAATTCAAAATTTGAAAATAAAGCAGTGAAATAATGGA
>JASCIP010000040.1:4081231-4092173 GCA_034783695.1 Sardinella gibbosa | reverse complement strand
GGTCCAAGTAGCTGGATGCCCGTGACTGGTGGTCTGGTAGCCGAGGGGCCTGATTTCCATCTCGGTGAGAGGGTGCTAGTAGTCGGCCAGAGGACTGGCGTTGTGCGATTCTGTGGCAAAACCAGTTTTGCCCCTGGTGAGTTAAGAGCCTATGTCTTGTATATATCTCTTTTCTTTTTTTTTGAGTTCCACCAACTTTTTCTCAGTTGTTTTCTGTAAGAACAGAGTTTCTGTGAGTGTCTAGAGAAAAGCGCTGCACCCGGTGCCTTTTTTTGGTGAGAGTTTTGCTGCTTTTGTTTGGCTGCTCTGAGTTCAAACATCTGAACTCTTCACAGAGGCAGTGCAACATCATAATGGACTACTGCAAATCTATCGTAGCTGAAAAAAATTAACCATATTGCCAGGCCGAGCACCATAGGTGACAGAAATATAGTTTGTTTTTGCAAAGTTATCAAGAAGTTGAGTCTGTGCCGTGTTTAAAATCACGTTGTTGTAACATACAGTAAGAGTGTGGTAACTTTTGTGGCAAAACAAGCTTTGACCCCTGGTGAGTCACAGTTGTCACAATTGTCCACCAAGGTCTGCTCAGTGTTCATGTAGAGAATCAGAGGCGGAGGAGGAGCCGGGGCTGTGTCTCTTTGGCAAGGCTTCCGATGCTTACCATGGAGGCATCAGGAATTGCATCAGCAGAGTCTTTGGGCGGTCAAAGCAGCTTATTAAAAACATCACAAATGAAATATCATTTTTCATATCATGTTTTCATCTCAAAGTAAAATATTTGAATACGCACACACACACACACACACACACACACACACACACACATCTTGTGATGGTGATTTTCTAATACCTAAGATAAATGAAAACTCAGTCGGGCAGTGGTTGATAAATCGTGAGCAAGGATTTATTAACAATGATGTGTGCCAAGGCAGAGAAGAAAGGTTTTATGTGAGTATTCACCCATATCTCTGATTTAACGAGGAAGCAGTCTCGTTTGAGTATCCTCAGCCGGCTGATGAGGAGGTGTCTCTCAGCATGTTGAAAAGGAGCCTTTTCGTCAGGAAGAATAAAACACAACAGTGGCAGCAGATTGAAGCTGCAGCAAAAAACAAAACAAAAATGTTATTAACAACTGTGTGTCTCAAAACTCAGAATCAAAATCTAAATGCTAATAAAGTAAAAGTAAAACAAATGAAAATTAGGCACGAAAAACAAAAAAGACTAACCACCCACACACAAAAATGTAGTGTCCCGTGTGTCAAACATTAAAACATACTGTACACTGCTTTAACGGCAAGTCGCTTACGGCAACGATGAACAGTGCAATGTGTGTATCTGTGTCTCGCAGAAAACAGCCTTTTCAATGTGCTGCCATAGGGATTTGTGTAGATTATGGTGTGTGCTTTTTCACACTAATCAAGTTCTGCTAATTTGGCTCCTCAGCTGACGGTGTCAGTACCTACAACTGCAGAGGACATGCAAGCTGGCCCCAACACACATCATGCTCATTTCGAAAACAAAAATAGACGTGTAGCAGGCCTAACAGAAACGGGGAAGTAGAAGTATGCTAAAGAGACTGCTGTCTCAATGTGACTACATTAATAGAATATATTATAATAATGAATTAATAATCAAATAAATAAATGATTACCCAGGCTAGTTTTCACCAAATAGGACAAACCTAAAGGAAAAACTAGGGGAAGGAATCTTATGCCTCTGACCTTTGAAATCATGGGCAATTGGTGGGTTATGGGTTGATTTTCTTTGGGTAATCCTTTTAACAACATGTACATTATTACAAAGAAATTCAAAAGATGCGTGGCAGACTAATTTGGTTGTGGTTTCAGACATTCTACATGTAGAACGCAGAGACACATCAAAATGTAATGCTTTTTTGGTTTTGTTCTCATAAGGACAACTCATAAGGAACATGAATCATGAACCCAACAGTCTGCTGAATTTCAAGCACTATTATAGGCACATGTTCCTCTAAAAGGCACAGTTGAATTTGCTGTCAATGTTTGTTTTAAGACTTTTAGAGGGCCAGGCCCTTGTCATAGATTTTTTTTTTCTTTTTACCCAGACAACCAGAAACATTGTTCAGATGACATCTGTTTTTGTAACACAGTTTGGATTACTGTGCCACAATAACAATAACATGTTAATTTTTACAAGTTGGCTCCCCTGAGATGCCCAGGACTTAATTTATTCCACTGATATTCCCTTACAGTATACTGAAGAGGTTACTTTTTCTGGGCACTGGATTGATTAAAATTATTATTAAAAAAAAAAAAAAAACTGTAAATATAAGCTCAAGAGTTTTGGAATCAGTGAAGCCAGAAATGCAGCAATTTGAGTTGGAGAAATTCATTTTGATGGAAAGCAGTTTTATTGACATCTTGGTGACCTACACAGTCACCTCCAAATCCTGCCAAGAATGGAGACATGATTTAGTGATTTTTAGATTTCATGCTCCCGTAACATTTCCCTGAACCTATAACCACACTTTTTTTTCATTTGCAAAGAGCCTATAACCTTCAAAGTATTTAGTTTGTCTGTTCTTTTTATATTTATCAGAAAACATCCTTGTCAGATACCAAAGTGAGATACAACAAAGCAAAATGAAATAATTTAGCTATTGGAGCCTTGGAGTTGGCATTTATCCATTACTTACACTTTTTCAAGACCTTGAGTCAACCACAGTGTTGGCTAGAAAAAGCAGAAGTTTATAGGAAAAAGTGAGCAACAGGCTTTCAAAATGAAAGAGAAGAAAATTCACCATGTCTAGTTTTGATTTCTGCGAACTGTTGACAGCAATATCCCTTCTTCAGATGTGCTTTTGGGCAGACCCATATAGTTCCAATGGGACTCTTTCTCTCTCTCTCTCTCTGTCTCTCTCTCTCTCTCTCTCTCTCACACGTGCACACACACACACACACACACACACGAGAACATGGATATAACACGAGATGTTCCCAAAATAACTCCCAAAAGATAATGTCAGTTTTTTTTGCTGTCCTTTTTTCCATCTTTTAATTGAAACTATATCTTGGTGGACTTAACTAAGTCATGTGTGCCCATGGATGCTTTCTAGCTCACAGCCATACTTATCACCTCAGAGATATACCGAGAGGGTGCTGATGTATGCATATCTTTGTGCTGAGCAGATTTTCCCTGAACTTTCAAAGGTCCCGCAGGGAATGCAGTAAATGCAGACAATCAGGGGGAGGGGGAGGGAGAGGGAATCTAAGCTTCTTTGTCTGTGCTTTTCTCAAGTAGCGTTCCACTTTTTTTTTTACACTTGCTCTTGGTTAAAGGAGAGGTGAAAGCTTGCTGTCTCACCAAAGTCGTCGGTAGGAGTAACCTTGACAGTTGTGTGATTTGCTGTGAGGCGTCATTGTTTTTGTCACGCAGTGCTTTTATAGACCAAATGCTTGACTACCAGCTTCAGATGTCTCATGGTATCTTGTTGCTATCCAACAAGCTTTGGTTGAAATGAATGTCTCATAACAGGTGGCGGTTTAAATAGATGGTGCTTTTCAAAAGACAGCAGGCAGGAGGCGCAAGTGTCCAGCCTTCTTGTTCTCAAACATAAGGACTTCTGTCCTCAGCCCCCATGGGAGCTCTCTCTCTCTCTGTGAAGGTTCTTCCTTACTTATGCGGTCCCCGGCTCTGCTGTTACTGATTGCAGTAGCCATGCGGGCGTTTGAGTTGAGTGCTCAGTGCTGTTGAAATTCACTGCAATCATTCTTGTCTTTGAGCTCATTACTTTCCCTGAAGAGCTCATTTGAGCGTAGCTCTCCTTTTCTTTTTTTCTTTTTTTTTTCTTTGTGCATGACTTCTTGACTGTATCTCTGCAAGATTCAACAAGAGAGTCTCAGTGGTGAGTTTGATTGAATGTTTGTGTTGTCAGGGTTTTGGCTGGGCATTGAATTGGACAAACCAAGCGGAAAGAACGACGGCTCAGTCGGAGGTGTGAGATACTTCAAGTGCCCCTCAAAGCACGGGGTCTTCGCTCCTCCCTCACGTGTGCAGAGGTACGTTTCTTTTTCTGTCCAGTGAACTGGCTTTGAACTCAAAAGCTCCTCAGCGTTTACTCTGAACAAAATTGTCCATCTTCTCCTCTTGGTAAGGGTAAATTATGAATAAAACACGTTTACTGTAGCAGCTGTGCATTTCATAGTAATTTGATGGAAATGGTGAATATTGGACTATACTCCAGGCCTTAAAAAAAATCAGCACATTTCAAAAGTAAATCCATGATTAAATGTTAGACTTCGAGATCAGGTAGTCTTGGCCTCACGCATTCCCAAAGAATTTATTCTGCCCTGGAGGAAGAACAGAATTAAGTCCCATAATATGAACTCAGAGCCCATAGTATTTCTTCCCCCTATGCCACTGCCCCATTCTCACTTCATTCTGTTGCTTGTCATCTGAATTCTCTCCTCACTGACACTTGGCTTATGAGTTTTTATTTAATGCCATGGTGCAGCTGGCTGTGTGGTAGACGGGGGTTGGCACCCACAGGGACACGGGTTCGAATCCAACCTGGAGTCATTTCCATTTCCTCAACATTCATCTCTCTTACTCCTTACACACACTTCTGTCTCTCTTCGCCGCCTTGTCCCAAAATTGGCAAAATGCCAAAAAAAGAAAAGTATACTTAAAAGTTCCCCATCCCTTTTCCGGAGTCTATCCTTACGCGCTCTCTCTCTCTCTCCTTGGATGGTGTTACCTTGCCCTCTGCCACCTCTCCTCTCACTCTTGCTGTCAAACATCTTTCCACCTGGGTTCACCTAAGGTGCCTCGTGTTGCTCTCCAGTGCTTCTCTCCACTATCGATTCATTTCAGATGGCTTTTCTTCTTTTGTAATCTCACTCGGTCCTGTGAGTGGAAGATTGGGTTTTCACTACTCTTTCCCATTTTATTCTTGGAGATTTTTCTGAAAAAAAAAATTAGCATTTGGTGAAGGCTTTTAGGGAAAAAAGGGAAAAGAGGAAAAAAAAGAAAAGAAAATTGGATAAATTAAGTCCATTAGTTTCTTTCTCTCTGAGTGAGCTTTTTTTGGGGGGGTCCTTTGTCAACTTACTTTGCCTAAGTGCTCTTAAAGCTGTTCAGATTTCGACTTTCAACATTCATAAAAAAGACAGATTGTTCACTCAAGTGTGCTGCGTATCAGACAGAGCAGCTTGAAGTAAGCGTTCTACACATGTACTGTGGAGGTTATGAGAAATGCCTATTGGTGGAAGTAAAACTGATTGATTTACCCGTCCTCTGTTCTCAATCAGGATTCACGGCTCCGTGGATTGCTTGTCAGAACTGTCCTCCTCTCGACTCAGTCACCCGCTGGCAGGTGAGCCTACTTTTTTATCCTCCCGCATGTCTTGGCTTCACGTGTGTGTATTAACTTCAAAGGCTTTCAAAGTTGGCTAAAATGCTTACCAATACGCGCTCTGTTTGATATTTGTTTTTTTTTTTTTTTTCCCTGTGTATATACAGGCATACGCCGGAGCTTCAGCACATCTACAGCCATCTCCACACCCAAGGAGCAAAATCGTAAAAGTCCTGTCAGCAGGTATTGTACTGTACTTGCTTATATCCCTTACTAGACAGCTGTATGACTGTCACCGTCAGTAATCGCAGTAAGACAATATTTAGATCTTGGTGTTTATCTTAGTTGCTACATGTAATTGAATGTTTCCTCTAGATTCTGCTGAATTCTGATAAAACTGTTCATAGGAATCTAGTGGCAGATTGATGTGTCTGCAGATGTAAATGAGGTTAATGTCAGAATATTACCATCCATGCAAACATAGTTATTGAAATATCAGTATTACTGAGTGCTAATTAGAGTTTATATTGCATTGTGAAAATGACACTTTTTGTTTTGGTGTCTCATGATGATTGGGTCAACTCTACATAATTAGATTTGAAAGATGTTTTGCTTTTTATGCCTGGTCTTCTGTTTTGTCTATTGGTGTACAGTATTTTTTTCATTGTCTCTACAATGTCTTTACTGTGTGAGCCTGTTCACACTAGTCATTAAAATGTGTCTTGGATAAATTTGATTGCAAGTGATCAACCAAGACATATTTTGTGGATAGTGTATAAGTGTTTTAAGTCAAACCACCACCACATTTGGTTTGAACAACCAGATTCCAAACAATTTTGGTCATTATTCACACTTGGATATATCTGATTTCAAGTGGCTCATTCTAAATACAAGACCCATTCTCATGACTAGTGGGACTAGGCTTTATAGTTTCTCTCGCTCTTCACCTCACAGGAACCGCTCGAGCAGTGTGAGGCGTCGCTGGAGCACAGCCAGCAGTGGTCACGGGGTGGAGGCAGGGTCAGCTCGCCGTCCAAGCAGCGTAGGAGGTGCCACCAACATCACTACCACTACCACCACCACCGCCTCCTCCTCAAACTCCGACAAGATTGTCAAACTCCATGTGGGCATGCAGGTCTTGTTGAGCAGTGCCAGCGAGATGGGCACGATTCGCTACCTGGGCGCCACCGATTTTGCCCCCGGCCTCTGGCTGGGGCTGGAGCTGCGGAGCGCTCGAGGCAAGAACGACGGCTCTGTGGAGGGCCGGCGATACTTCAACTGTCGGCAAGGTTACGGGGTGCTGGTGCGCCCCAGTCGTGTCACGTACAGGGGCATCAATGGGGCCAGACTGGTGGATGAATCCAGCTGAGCCTGGTGCACTGTGTCAGCTGCAGCAGGGACCTGGAGTGACTGGAGTAGGCTAGTCCTGGTTATGACTACGACCCTGATCTGCCGCTTTCAGACATAACCTCCAGTAATTAAAGGAGAAGTTTGGTGTGAATCAATTAGTAGCCCTGTTGTTTGGGGTCAGCAAGTGCTTTCAGAAGGAAAAAGAACGAGAAAATTTGATAAAACACAGTTCAAATACTGAACTGGCAACTGACATTACATATTATTACATATTGTATTTCGCTATGCCCCATTCGGTTAACATTAGTTATCGGTTCATAATTCGGCCTGTGTTGCATCACATTTTCTGGTTCTTTTTCCCTACAGACAACATCTAGTGACCTTGAACAACAGGGCTGTTGATTCATTCACACTGAATCTTTAAGTTGGTTACTCATACTGTAGGTATCATCCTGATGATTCACACTGACTCAAACTCTACATGTATTAGTAAACGGGGCAAAGTCACACTAAAGGGTAGATACCCAGGTGGTTTTAGTGAGGGTGGGGGAGGGTGAGTGAAGCTAAGCTCAGTCATGTCCCCTCACCCTACCCTGACATCAACCTCCTTCATTCACATGTAATGGTTACATACCCAGGTATGTAACTTGTGTATAGACCATTTCAAATCGAGTTTGATAGCTTTTCCTAAAAGGTCTCCGGTTAAACATTCTATTATGTTATGTTAATGTAGCAGATGTAGTTCGGGAACTAGAAAATAGAACGTTCAAGCATGGTTTTTGTCAACGTTGCTGAAACGGACCATAGGCAGTGTCATGTCAGCTTGAGACATACAGTACCCAGCTTTTTCGTTCAGACATGCAGCACCACAGCTTGATTGCGGATAGATGCCTGGTGTCCCCTGGTGTATGTCTGAAAGCGGCTTATATCAGCTACAGCAGCCCCCCCCCCCCTTCCTTTGTATGTATGGGAATGTATGCCAGCCCCATCATCACTGTCTTTCAATGCTCTTGATTGCAACCATGGCAAGGCGTTCCAGAAAGAAAAGCACTAAGGAGACCAAGCACTACCTATTAATGGGCTCAGCAAGTGAGAAATTGTATGAATTTTCTTTAAAGATGAAACAGTTCCCCCATCTTCAGGGATCTGCCCGTGCAATAATGCCTATGGGTGTCCTATTTTAGTATTTACACTAGGAATTAACTGTACTTTGTGAAGGTTAGCATGACAATTCTTGAGAACGAACTGAATTCAAATTGAGTTGACTTGATTTTTCTCTCATTTCAATCAGCGTTAAATGGGGTCATTTTGGTGCATACTGTAAGAGAAAGAAGCCAAGCACTTTATTGAAGACAAAAGAAGCTTCTGAGTCCGAAATTATGGTTTTGAATGTTGATGAGCTGAACACTGTCGGAAACGAGGGCGCAATAAGTGAATGTAGCGGTTTTCTACACAGGAAAAGGGTATATTTTTTACACTTTGACGGTCTTGAATTCTATTAATAGTAGCATTACCTGAAATTGAAGTGTTGGCCAAATGCCAGTGTTCAGTATGACAGTATGTTTAATGAAGGTTAACCAAATTCTTGCACTTGTAAAGAGGAGAATATTGGCCAATGGGATAGAGAAAACCTAGGTCATTGCATAGCACTTTAACATTGCTAAAACATTCCTGATCATGAGATTTCAGCCCGATCACAAATTATCATCTGCTGTTCGTCACCAAGCAAGTTATGCTTCTAATGTCAGACAATATGTGTGTGTGTGTGTGTGTGTGTGTGTGTGTTACTAATGTTTTCTTGAGTCATTTAATGACCTCATTGGCTTGCTTTATTTAGAAAGGCCTTTGGAGACGTATTGGAACATGACAGTTAAAGTGAATTTTGAATGTGGAATTTGAATGAAATGGAATCATTTGCTGCCTCTTTCTCTGGGGCAGTCCGAGGGTATCGTTTCTGTGGGTTCATTTGTATTCGTGCTGAATGTCAGACATCTTTGTGTCCATACATTTGTATTTTGCAGGGTAAAGCTGGAATGTTGTGATGTGTTGTGGTTTTTACAACTCAATAATATTTTCAGAAAGATGGCCTGTTTGATTTTAATTTGTTATCATTTGCGAGAGATTAAAAGTCAGAGGTAAAATAGTTTGGATGTATGATTTCTCATATTGTAAAAAGGATATTTGTATGAAATATCACAAATAAATAAGCTATCTTTTCCCAGCACACTGGCTGCATTTTCTATTTTGTCTGGTTTGTCTTTGTTAAGGCTCGTCTTCGTTGTAAGAAGTTTACTAGCTAGTTTGAAGTGGATTTTATAGAGCAATTTATTTTTCTCACCAATAAGGCTCATCGTACATGGTTTTGCCAGAGACATGGTACAATAGTTTACTTCCTGTACAGATTTTTACAAAGGGGAGCTCTGTCCCAATAAGAGATGGGTTAAAAAAAGTTGAAAATGCCAACGAAGACTAAACAGTAAAGACAATAGTAGCATAGATGCTTGCATCACTTGAAGATAAAATTCACCTGCTGGTTTCTCGAAAAGCCTTTATCTCATTATAATCACCAAATGTTTTAGAGGTCCAAACACAACTGTTCAGTGTAAGAAACTGAATGTACCGACAGAGACTTGTGTTTTCCTTTCTCTTTATTACGTCTGCTGCGCACTGATGGGCAAGACCTTAATTCCCACTGACAAAATGTAATAAAATGTGTAATGTGTCAATCTCACACAGGTGACATAACTGCTCTCAGCGAGACTGAGGAATACATATATTGAAAATGTGCTAGAGCTATTTATATCAGGTGCAGATCATCAGGGAAATGAGAATTAGAAAGGCTGAATTAGCGATACAGACCATCCATTGTACACTGAAAATTTTATAAAGGCCTTATCTCTTGATTCATGGCAGATACCACCACCTGGAATGGTTTTTTGTTATGTTCAACAGATACAGGTGAATTACTGCATTGGGACATAGCTTTTTAACAGACAGTTATAAATCTTATTTATATTTATATTTATATATATATATTATTTCCATTTTAAGGAAAACATTCTATTCAATAGTTTCTCTTCAATAGAAAATGTGAAATTATGAAAAATATGTAAGCTCAATATCTGATATATTAAAACACACTTAAAGGGTAACTACACAACAATGTCAAAATTAGGCTGTTGGAAAAGACAGGTATTTTAGACATTAGTACGGATAATGGTTTCAAAGTGTGCCTCTGGCAAGTATAATTACTCAACTGCTTGAGACAGAACAACCAATAACCAAGCAAAAGTAACTGACATCTTTTCAATGCTTTCTATTTACATAAGTTTGAATTTCATGAAAATGCGGCTGTTTTTATGATATCCATCCATTTTTCAACGATCACTCGTACACAAAAATACACTCTTTAGAAACAGGGCCGATATGGACCCGCTCTTCATATCAAGATGCATGTACAACATACTGGAAAAAAGCTTGCTGTGAACAACCTGTCCATTCAGCAGTGCCCCTTCAGAAGTGTTTGAATCAAATTTAATGTTGGCCTTACATTTTTTTTAACCCAACAGAGTCCAAAAGCTAAAAAATGATGGAGTGCTACCATTAATAATTTACAGAGCTTCCAAATAATAAATTAACAAATGAATAAATAAACAAGCAGGCAAGCAAATATCAACAAACACATCTTTTTTTTCTCAAAGATAAAAGTGCCTTCGGCATCCTGCAGTCTTGAGCTGTGCAGGTCGCATCCTAGTGAAAGTGAGTGCCTGTGATTTGTCTTTCCTGAAAAAAGATGTCCTGACCCCCTGACTTTCAATCTAACAGGGCTCCAGAAGGGAATGGTACAGAAAAGCGACCGTCTGTGTGACCTTATCAGACCTGATTATTAATCGTAAAATAACGCTGATAAAAACATTTCCAGATAGCCATTCGCAATGCCCTTATCCCCTACCAGTGAACAGTCTGAACTTGATTTTTTTTGTTGTTTTTTTAAGTGGCAAGGAAAAAAGGGCTGAACAGGATTTCACATCTGCAGGTCACAGGACAGAAAATAGGAGGAGGGGGGCGGATTTTGATGGGTAAGCATAATAACCCTCCTGGTTTTGGTGCGATGGCACAGTGTTGGCACAGGATGATTGACACAGGACTGTGATGAGGGTCGGGGTGAGGAGGGGGAGGGGGGCGGGGAGAGAACTGTTAAAGTACCGTGGCGTTGTGGCCCTCCATCATGGGTAACCTGGAGTCCTGCACCGTTCCCTT
>JASCIP010000040.1:3257804-3269204 GCA_034783695.1 Sardinella gibbosa | reverse complement strand
GTGTGTGTGTGTGTTGTTGTGTGTTTGTGTGTGTGTGTGTGTGTGTGTGTGTGTGTGTGTGTGTGTGTGTGTGTGTGAAAAAGTGTGTGTAAGGGTGAAAATATCAATACCAGAGAAAAGCTCTCAACAGCAGTGCAGCCAAAAAGACATAACGTATTCCACAAGGCATACTTCAGCATCAACAGTGACCCTCATGTTAAGGTCAGTTGAACTGGATTATAAAACAACACAAAGCAGAATGAAATCATTTGCAAAAGACACAAAATCTGGGGCCTTATTAAATAGATGTGCATAAAAATAATCAAATACAGAAATACAACAGCATACTTGGACCAGAACATAATTTTAAGCAGTTGTCTACAGGCTGTAATTCAAAGATTTCAGCAGCATTTTTTTTCCCAATTTGGTTTCAGTTGTTAAGTCTGATGTGGGCTCACAAAGATATACATGTTCAACTCCAACTTCTTATTCCAAATCCAGTCCTTCTAACCAGTGTGGGGGGATGATGCATACTAATTATCGCATCATAAAGTGGTCACTTAGCGCATTTTTAAAGACAAGCATAAATGATTGCCATGTGCTCATTTTTGATGTTCGATCAGTTATTTTCATATCAATTTCAGAATTTGTTCACGTTTGTTTTACTCACTGTCCTGTTATCTAAATGGCAAAAGTCTTTCAGGTAACACTGTGAGGCACCTTTGTAGAAAGTACTGGAAGAGTAACTCCACTTTGTAGGGGGAGCCACAGAGACATATAAAGGGGGTTGTACATTATGTAGTTATCCAACATGGCCTCTTCTGTGAGGCAAAATTTATTGGCTTTCCTCTTTTTTTATTTGGGGGGTGGGGGCTCAAATTTTCTTTGGACCACTATATGTTGTCTTGAACAAATTCCATACAATGTGGAACTATGTTGTAGCTGTTGTTTCATTTTTCTGTTTCATACATAATACACTCAGATAGCTGAGAGTAAAGGTATGGACAATTTAAAACCTAGAAGCAGATGTTAATCTCCACTTGCCACTAATGGCTTGAGAAGTGCAGGAAAACCAGTAGGCTATCTGTTTATAACAGTTGAAAAATAAAACATCTGTGTACATCTAGGGACCTATTATAATTTGCCACTGTAAACACAGTCAAACCAAGCTAAATACTACTGGTCGGAGCAGGAAATTTTGTCCAAGAAAAAAAACTATGAAGGGCTGCCTCAGGTCACCTTTCTAGACAGAATGTGCTGTTTTCAAAAGACTACAGACTTTTGACCGCTTTGTGCACTTTGTTTAATCACAAAAGGGTGAATTTTTTTATATTTCTACATCTCAATTTTGACATTCAAGAGCTATAACCTAAATGTGCACAGATAGGAAACAAGCCTGCATTGTAGCTGAATGAAAGGCAGAACACCAGGCAATAGAGTGTGTTTGTGAATCTGTAAGTAGTGCTGTAATTGCTTCAGAGCATTAAAAACTTGCTTCATCTGAGCCACTCTAAAGGGAAAAACACATTTTTGAACATTTTAAATAACAATCAACTAACACCTGGGAGAAAAGTGCTAATGTCAAAACAGGAATTTTGCAAATGGCGGTGTAAATAGATGCTCTGGTGAATGTGAGCTTGGGAGTCCAAATCAATCGAACTTCAGAGAATCAGTGTGTGGATGCTGGGCTTCTGTGTTACCAAACAATACAAAGCTGCGGGAACATTGGATTCACCAAAACACTGCCATGAATACGGTACCAGTGACTTGAATTACATCTGGATTAAACCACTGTCTTTGTTATTTGTTATTTAGCTATTTATTTGTATGCCTGTTGTTGTCTTAGTTGATGTGTCAGGTCAAATCATTCTGTAAAAATATTTGTCAAAAAGGGATGATTAGGATTTGGGTAGCTTTGATTGAGTATATGTCCGCTCTGAATTTGATAGCAAATTTAATACATTTTGCAATGTTAGATGATGTGGCACAAACTGTAAAAGTAGTGTGTGTGGTTGTGTTGATAATAAACAGTTCAGCTCAAACTCCTGCCTGTGCTGATTTCTTCATTTATTTTATAGTCAGATGTTTTTCCAATCAAATTGCCCCTGGGGTTAAAAGGGAATTTTACATGCAGTTTTCCTGTAACCCATGCTTTAGTCACTGATTTAGGTTTCAGAATTTAGTATAATCAGCAGTAGGCCAAGAATTCAGAACCCCTCCCCCATCTTTATCTACATTTAAGTATGCCTACGGCACATTGCATTTTTCCTGATATTTTTATAGCATTTCAAACTGCAGTTGTAACAAGTGACTAAGAGAGTGTTTACACAAACAACATATGTTGTGTGCCTCCTGATGTATTGAGTACAGCTTCTTATTAGCCGAACATGATATCACGATTAGCCTAATTACAATTCTTGGTCTCACAGAGATAAACTCTTATTGTCATGTGTTTCACCTAATACCCATTTAGGAACACAATAGCGTAATCGTATTTTGGAATCTAGAATTGAAATAAGTTGGCCTTACAGACTATTTCAACGGAGTTTAAATTAAGATGAATGAGCCAGATCTTACTTTTGACGTGAGAGTATAAGTTTTTTTTTAAGTAATTTTGTCCATAATTATTTATGTCTTCAGTTTAAGTTATCAGCCCTTGTCCAGCATAGGGGCTAATGGGTTTATGTTTCATCTATGTCTTTATTTCATCAAAGACCATTATTGGGAAAATCTTGCTGGCAGATGGGGCGTGTTGGCAATTTACTTACTGGGTCCCTCCAGGAAACCAAGAAGCTCCAGCCCACAATAATGCTGCTCTAGCTAGAAAGGGCTTGAGCTAGAAATAACCTCTGCCCAGCCAGAAGGACTATTTCAGTGTCTTGGGGGTCTAAGGAGAGCAGCTGAAAGAGCAAAGCATGTGACATGTTCTGTACTGTATACTGTATAGTTTGTCTTCATACAGTAGTAATGCCAACATCAAAACAGGAAAGGACCCTCATATTTCCAGGACAAGCAGCTGTGATGATCAAACTGTGTTCCTGTAACTGCACAACTCGTTCTCAGACAAAACAGTATGAAATATTAACAGTTCTCACTTTTTAATTAACTACATCACATGATTTCCCGGCCTCTTGTTCAGTAGATTGGCAAGAATGACGGCACCTTTCACGCTGCCAAACCAGAGAAAGTACAGAACAGTTATGTGAAATAAAGCCTGAAACTGACCAGAAAACAATGTGAACCTTCATTAACTGCTGATGAAAACGCTGCTGCTGGAGCATCCGGCAAGCCACTGCAAAGTTGCTTTCTCAGCTACACACATGCTGAACAATGAGGAAGGCTGTGGGACTGTTGGGCTACACACATAAGGCATTCAAAATAAACGGAGGACCACAGAGAGCTCACATGTTATCATTTATTGTTTAATTTTATGTTACTCAAATGGGTACATTGAACTTTCACATGGTTAGCCATTGCAAATAGGTTATATTGTGGTCGACCTGAGAGATGAGTGTGTACTGTGATCTTAAATCTGTCAAAACTAATTATTGTCACAAATGACAGGCTTGTTTGCAGAAATACACAGAACTGAATAACATTTGTTGAAACTGTATTACCTCACAATTGTCAAGCAAATGTGTTTAGAAAAAGTCCTGACATAAACATTCATGTTGCGAAACAGTCAAATTGCTATTGTGGTAAGAATAAAGGGCTATGGAGGTAACATGAGCAACAACACTCACTACTTTTGATATATCCCTTTGAATTAAGTGGTTTGAGGTCTGTATAAAATACACTTTTGATATAGATATTAAAACTGGTCCAAATAGACAGGAAATGGGTAAAGGTATCCTTTAGATGGGGCTTGCAAAATGAGACAAAATAGCTGAGCTTGCCTTTCAAGGAAGTTAAAGGTACAGCCAGCCCATGATGACATAATTACTGTTTCTATTATGTGGGGGGAATATTTGGGTAAAAAGTGGCCAGGCCTCTGGGGCCTCTCCATAGTGTTCCATTATGTTCTCCTAGGGAAAGAGACACTCTATAGGCCTACATGTATGTGCCATAGAGTGAAGTGAACGTCTGATTGCTTTACACAATGGACAAGAAACCTTCGCCGGCATTGCTATTTTCTGGAAGGCCATGTGTGATGCAACTAGGTCAATGCGTTAATGGCATTTTCCTGCCAACATTGCCATAAATCCAGGTTTTTACAGTGCTGGAAATAGCACACAGCCCACTTTGTTACTTCACCTCACTACTGAGTTTGTGTACAATCAAACTGCATCAGGAAACACAGTATACTGCCTCTCATTGTTGGTGCTTTCTCCAGACAAAAACACCATGCACAACGTTTGTCTGCAAGCTGAAGTCTTTCTGATGTGCTTTGTTTTTATTTTATACTCATAATTTTAAATGACAGCTTTTAGTTTATGAGATTACCAATAAAATTTTAGGAGCTAAATTTTTGAGCTAAAATGGAAACATTTCCTGTAAACTCTGGGCGTGTACAAAGCAACACCATCACAAGACAGAAAAATATCCCTGCAATCAAGTAAAAGTGGACCTATATCACAAATGGCACAAGTTTGTGCCAAGACCCCAAACCCAATTCAATCAAGGTAGACATAGGCTCCTTTTGGTGGGTCTATAAGGATACTGTTATGAAAATATATTTAACATAATAGAGGACTTTAAGAGACCAAGTCACCAAGACACTTAATTAATTAACACACTGTGTTTTATATTGTGTGAAGCTGATTATTCATGAACAGCACTTTCTATATAGGCCAATATGGCTTTTTTTTGCAGGTGCCTGGTAATAAACGCTGTAATTTTTCAGAGCAACCTCTGACTTGCTCAAAGTCTCCAGCAACCCAAACCATGAGTGCATTATATTTGACAGCGCGCTGTAATTTACAGCACGCCATGGCGAGCAAGCGGTGAAAAGGTGGCAGGCGTTCAATTGCTGTAAACCAAAAATAGGGGGAAAACAGACGGAGATTTGTTGAAAGAGCGGAAATTCATTTTCATTTCTTTTGACATGTGCAAACAAATCAATTTCTCTTTCTTCGTTTTGTTGCGTTACATACTGTAGCTTTTAACAGCCCTGGGCCTGCTAATCGTTAAGTGCCCCATAGTTTAAGTTTTCCTGACTTTCATGCAGCCTAACGTTTCATGCTGTTAATGCTTCTTTTATTTTACCATCCCTTGGTTAAAAATAAATAGCATTTGTTGAGACTTCATACTCCAGGCGCTCCAGGCAGACAACCCCATGAAAGGAATAGGCTACCCTACGCCCTGATGCGGCTCGGTAAACTTTCAATGGCCTACACACATCAGGAAATAAGCAGCGGCTGGAAGAGTAACTAACTTGTAACACTGTAACCTGCTGCGAGGTGGCTAAACAAAACATCCAAGACGCACACAAAACAGGGAGAACATAGCCAATGTGCCCGAAGAGGTTGACTGTAGGCTTGCTAAGGTCCAATTTATGGGGATTTTTCAAAGACGCGTATGACATAACTTAAACCAGCAGCATAACATGATGAAATGAATTTGCACCTGGTCTACTTATTAATAATTTAGCTTGCCTTCAGCAGGACTGTAAACCTAGAACTTTTCAGTCTGGTTCGGAATACAAACAGGAGCTAATACGCATAAGGACTTTGAGTATTCGGCAAAGGGGTAGCCTAATCCAAATTTAGACTTGCACAACCAACACTTTGCTCTAGAGCACAGCCTGATCTTCTTCAAGTCACCCGGGCAGATATCAAACCGCGAGACAATCTGAACGCACGCGGGCTGCCTGCTGAACTTACAGGAAGACTTTACAGTTTCTTTAACTTCTGTAAGACACTTTAAGAAATAAATTAAAACGTCAGACTCAAGACTGTGTGCTAGAACCGTTCAGAACCATTCGTGTGCAGGTAACTTCACCCCGTGAAATTTGGTAACGTTAAAGTTTAACGTGAAATCCAAGTTACCTGTCCAAAGCTAAGAAAGCTAACATTCACATAGCCTATCAAAGCCGCGTCTTTGGCGTTTAAAACATGTGCCATAAGAACCGTAGGGATGTGCCAATGACTAAAATGCATACCATTACACTATTTCTGCACTAACAATACTTCCTATCGAAATTAACACAGTGCTATTAATTGTCCCGTTGTAGCCTACAGGAAAGACAAGAAAATATGTCGCCAAATAAAACGAAGACACTGCTACGAGAGGCGTCTCACCAAGTTATCGCCGGTGGATCTGCAGGTATGTCATAAGTAAAGCTCAAGTTCAAGGGAATTAACAACATTCAACAGGTAGGCTGGAATGTCTACCGTGGATGCATTTAACGTTAGCTGATGTTAACAGACACGAGTCTGATTGCTCGTGGAATTGCGTAATACCGGTGTCAACGTTACAGAGGTTTTGAGTGGACAGAGTCCTATTGAATAAACTGAACGCGAGCGTTACATTCGCAGCCACTATGTAGAAGTTGGTGGACTTTGATTGACCACACAAACATTACGCTCTATTGCAGGGATATTTGCTTAGCCTTAGGATTTAGCCTCTGTGCACATACAACGGGTCGGTTCCACATCTATTAAAGTACGTCCAGGAAACAGCAGTGCCTGCACAGAAACATTCCGAGGTCTCAGCCCGTGCTGCCTACTGATTAATAATTGTATGCTGCGCAGTAGCCCTAACCTAGCCTATACTGCATAAAGTTGATATCTCAAAAAAGTATTAGGAGAGCCTCGACTGATGACGTTGTAGCCTAGTTAATTGGCTACAAAATGTTTATAAACTACTGAACATTTTGTAACGTCAGGACACAATGGCCATGAAACATTGTTGCCAAACTTTGATCCAAAGTAGCCACCTGCAGCCCAGGCCCAGTCTAGCCTAGAAATAACTTAGTGCCTTGGTGTAAAACTTGGCATGAGGTTAGTTCTCCATCTACAAGCAAGTAAAATGAAACTTAAGTTTTGCCATCAGCTGCACACATTACAGTATGTGTGTCTTTAGTGGCTCTCTGCGTGCAGGTGAATTCGTGGCCAGGTTCAAAGTTCATTTTTTTTATTATTATTATTAAGTAAGCAAACCTTATTCACCCCACATCCCACCCCCAACAGCAGCAGTCCTAATCTCAGTTTTTGGTACACAGTGTAAAGACATGGTAGCCTAAACAATCACAGACATCTTTTGTAGTAAACTATACCTTTTCACAATATTCCTGCAAGCTTTTTGACATTCACCAGACCAAATGTTTTCATTAATTTGTGTAACACACACACACACACACACACACACACAAACTTGTGCGTACACACTCGCACACACTTTGTACACAGAAGTGTGCATTACATGGCCGTTGCCAGTGGCAACTGTCTTTGGCTGTTATCCTTTTATTCTTGAAGCAAGCTTCACCTCATTTTTAGCCTAACTGCCTGGCATGTGCTGTAACGGTCTCAACACTCTCACATGCAAACCTGTTGAGTGCTGTACAGCTTGACTGACCTCACACAGCATTCTGACTCACAATGGTGATCCTGTTGAATTTGAACATGAAACCCTGTGGCGCTTGATCTGATGCTGTTAAAAGGGGAATTGTTTTTAAAAAAACTGGTTTTAGGTTTTAGAATTCAGTGATCTTGCAAGGTGTTGCCCCTGTAAAATGCAGCCCCGAGACTAGCAAATGTATATGCCTCTCAGCTGTGTGTATATTCGGAAGAGAATGTGTAGCTTCTGCTGCTCTGTATAAGCAGGGTAGGCCTAGTTTTGAGGCTCAAAGTAAACATTTATTGTTCAGAACATTCCTGTTCACGTTGACCTGTAAACTTAGACAAGTTCAGTCCAGTTTGCTGTCTGTTTGAAGGTGAGGTCAAATGACGGGGTTTGTGTCTTCACACATGTCATATAGATCGTGTCTCATACCTAATATGGTTTTCTTTTCTTTTTTTTTAAAGAAAGTTGTAACAGAATTTGGTATTATAAGAAAGTATATACACCTAGTGTTATGCTCACTTTTATCCACAAGGGGGAGACAGTGACCTTTTAAAAAAAGAGGGCTATGGTTGTATAATAGTGGACGGATCTTTTATATTAAAGCAGCTTTATGTTTGTGATTTTTTTGTTGTTTGTTTGTTTTTTTCACTCACCCATCTTAGGGTGCATCCGCTTGGCCAGCCGCATTGAGCAGTCTGGGAAGAGCTGTCTGAGATGAGCTAATATCCTATGAAATTTGTCAGAGGGGCTCTGCCTTCAACCAATCACAGTCTAGATGAGTAGAATATGGGGGCCTACAGGATATCTGTCAAGTTCATATTAAATGCAGGTTATACTCTGAGAAAGCAGGGTTTGATTAGAGGAATCTGGCTAAATTTAGGTTGATCAACTGGTCAACAGATTCCTATTAGATCAGTTTTCCTTTTTATATATCTTGACCATGGCCCACAGTAAATTTGGCTAAAATGAAAAAAAATCTAAACCCCTCCAAGTTCACCAACTAGTCTGCAAGAATGCTATCACAATATTTTTTCTGAAATTATCTTGTGGTGTGCATATATTTTTAATAATAGACACATAATCGTGTCACAGGGGTTAAAATGTTTCATAATGTCTAATTTTCGTTGCTTATCGAAATCTCTCACCCTACAACTCTCTGATTAGGTTAAAATGTAAAAAATATATTTTATATAGCCTATACCTCCGATGTTTTGATGTTTTTGTTTGGGGAAACATGCATTTATAATAAGCATGTACTTTGATAAAGTAAAATCGTCTAGTTTATTAAAGTTATGCCGTAAAGTGAATTAAGACTATATTTATCGACAAGGAATGACTAGTCACCAGCAGCATATGACAAACAGACAAAATATACAATTGGCTGAAATTCCTTGTCAAGTCTCGATTTCGTTAGATTATCTTTAACACTGCCATTTTTATTTGAACCTATGCTACTTTTACATCAGGAAACTTTTTTTTTTAATTTTATGTAACTTTATAGCATCAACCTGAGAAACAATTTCTTGGTTGTACAGTTAAAAATAAAGCATTAACAATTATGGATAAGTTAATTGCAGAATTCCGTGAAGTAACCTATGGCCTAATTATATGTCTCTAAAATATAGCCTATATCATGTATATTTTATGCGGCTCCTTATACCTATGCATCGATGTAAAATTAATATGTGTCGCTTTCGCCAGCTCGTAAGCAGAAATTTCAGACAGAGGCATATTCTCAACAGTCTTTCATTTTCAAGTTATAAACCTCTGGACTTTTGCATGTCGGCAAGTTAAAATAAAATGTAGCCTAGCCGATGCCCGACTATTATTGAACCTCTTTTTTTCCTCTGACCCCAAATGAGCTCAATTTAACCAGAGGGTCCGGAAATAAGTTCAGGTGCCACGCAGAGCACGCGCTGTATCGATTTCCTTTCAACTCCTCCATTATTCCGTGTAATTTGATGAGATTTACATAGAGATGTTTGAGTTATGATTAGTTACTGTGTAAACGTATCCGCCGACTGCAAATGGACTGTGTCCGTTATAGACAGATGCCTTAAGTGTGATTGAACTCACCCCCGTCTCTGCTGTAACAGTCAGTCAGCCTCACGCGCAAAACGCACTCAAATTCTCTTCATTTTAATTGCTTTTAAACTGTGAACCTCAGATTGTTCCGCGACGAATAAACAGTCCCGCTTAGCTTAAATAAAGAAATAGACGAGAAGGAGAGAGAGAAATAAAACAAACACACGCTAATGCACATGGGGACGCGCCACATATCGCTCACTAACTAGAGATGCCGCGCTCGAGGTCTTCCATTTCAAACGCGCGATTGGCTGCCACAATGTGGGTCGCATTAGGCCTAATATTTATTTCCAGAAACAATTGTACATGTTTAAGCAGGGCTTTGATTGAACTCCCAGCGGACATGTTGTGGACAGATGTTTAGATGACCTCATGTTTGAAGTAATGTTGGTTTTGGAAGGGTTAGTTGGCTCTAACCCTTCCAAAAAAGGAGACCACCTCCTCTTTACCTTTGTGTTTATTATTCTTGAAGAGGAGAGAGCTTGAGGTGAAACTCCTATTATTAGTACTCGGCTGATGGAGAATTAATATGAAGGACGCTCCTGAGTGGCCTCAGCAGAGTTAAATCTTACCACCAGGTATTTTGTCTCTCACATTTGTGTATGGAAATTGTGTCATGCTTGGTGCCCTGGGACACGTTGCATTCTTGTTGTCTGTCGCCTACGGTTTATGTGGTGTGGGACTTGTAATGTCATGCCCTTGGCCTTGAGTAGATTCTGCTTCCACAGGCTCTCTTTTTACACATGATCTGTCATTCATTTGTATATATGTGTGTGTGTGTGTGTGTGTGTGTGTGTATGTGTGTGTGTGTGAGTGACAGGGATATTATTTTGTCGACTGTTTATTTTCAGACAAAGATTGGAATAAGAATTGTTTGATTTTAGCCAAGGCAAAGTTCCGCTCATCTTCAATTAAATCACCAACCAAGTCATCCATCATGGACTTGCTGCAGCACAGCAAGGTTTGCCATGAGAGAGGGAGCGAGCGAGCGAGTGCACTAGCATCTACCTGAGTAAACACAGTCGAGCAGCACCCTCAGCTGAAGGCAGGTTAAAATCACCCAGACGCAGTCCGGCTGCAGGCCCATGTTTATGCTGGCTCAGCCCCGTGCAGTCAATCATATGTCCAGTTCTGCATAATTGATAAGCTCATGTGGAATGGAGGGAGGTATGGGGAGGTGTGTGTGTGTGTGTGTGTGTGTGTGTGTGTGTGTGTGTGCGTATGTCTGGCGGTGTGTTGGAGGAAGATGAATCATGTGGCTGTGGCAAATTAAAGCAGCCCACCACTCCTCCTCCTCTCCTCTTCTCCTCTCCCCTCCTCTCTTCTCTTCCCCTCTCCTCTCTTCTTTTCTCCTCTTCTCTCCTCCTCTCCTCTCCTATCCCCTCTTCTCCTCTCCCCTCCCTTCCTCCCCTCTACTCCCCTCTCCTCCTCTGCTCTCCTTTCCTCTCCTCTCTTCTCCTCTCCTCCTCTCCTCCTCTCTCCTCTCCTCCACTCTCCTCTCCTCCTCTCCTCTGCTTTCCTCTCCTCTCCTCTATTCTCCTCCACTCCTCTCCTCTCCTCCCCTCTCCTCTGCTCCCCTAACAAGCCCTCTCAGTCTGTCCTCTGTTGATTTAACAGCACACGGATTAGCAAGAAGTGCCAGTGCTTTTATCAGATAATACACTACTTGACTAATTTGGCTAAATTTCTGTTAAAACCACTCGAGGTGGCTAACGAGCCGTAGCCTCATAAACAGCCAGATGACTATTAGAGGATGCCGTGCGTGTGTGTGTGTGTGTGTGTGTGTGTGTGTGTGTGTGTGTGTGTGTGTATGTGTGTGTGTGTGTGTGTGTG